>OU342745.1:178154154-178555664 GCA_910589775.1 Avena eriantha | reverse complement strand
AACATGCAAATGGCACAGACACAATTTCTAAAAGTGGAAGCACTCACACCTGCTATTGCACATATTTCTCAATATAGCTCGACAAACACATTACAATAATTGTACTCGCATTAAACACAAACCGAAATTGCAACCATCCTAAACAACATCTGAACCCCACATCACACCGCTGTCGTCGGAAGTCCACCTAGATTAGTGACATCGCCGTGCCCTCCGGTGACATCCACTCCCGCCCGTCGCTTGCCCTTCACCAAGGAGGCAACAATGGCGTTCTACGTAGCTTCGTCCCCGTCGTCCTCCACATCGGAATCGACAATGGCGAAGGTGATGGGGTTGGCGTGGGACCGAGCGCCGTCGCGCTTGGCGGCTCCTGCTCGAGCTCGACGCCGCATTAGTCCTTCTACAGGTAGGAGGGGCCGAGCTCGCATACGTAGCGTCGTCGCTCCTCTCAAGAAACCATGGCCATTTGATACTACGACGATAGGATCTTGGGGTGGATCCGCCGCGGCGAGCCCTACCGGAAGCGATGGAGCGGATGGATCTGCCGGCGCGAGCCATGACAAGTTCCTAGGAGGGAGTAAGATTGTGGGCCAGGCATGTCTGGTTCCTAAGCAAGACCTCCCAGTGATATGTACGCGGGCAAGGTACCAAAATATTTCGTCCAATGCGCGCGACAGGGCTTTTGAACCACGAAGGCGCGAGGTTTTTTTGACAAGTCCACACGCTAGGTCCCCCACCTGTCAGCCGAATGTGGACGGTAGGATTCTGCCCGAGTTATTAAGTAGGGATAAATCACGCTTCACCACTACCCTGGCATCCAAAGGCTCCTCTTTCCTCTGCCCTCGCTCCCCTCGCTCATGGCTCGCAGCTCGTGTAGTTCGTCTCGGGCGGAATTAGGGTCGGCTCAACGCCGTCAGGCGGGTGCCCCATCAGGTACCGGAGGGCGCCCTACGATTACTACCCCGATATGCTGTGTTGTTGTGGTGAGAAGATGCCGAGATGGATTTCGTGGACCGACGAAAATACTGCAGGAAAATTCAGCAACTACAGCATTAGAGCGATAAGTTCCTATTGTAGGTACAATGGTAACCCGGATCCGGAAAGAGTAATGTAATTCTTTTTTTTTGTTTCCTTCGATCTACTACGTAGGAAGGGAGGGGGACTGGCTGTGACAAGTTGTGTGGATCGAAAAGCCACTGACAGGTTTTCACAGAGAGCTTGTTCAGGATCTGCGTGATGCTGTGTGGGACAAGAAAGAGGAGATTCGTGCGATGGAGCGAGAGATCCGGGAGCTTCGCCAGGTGCAGGGGAGGCAGGTGCAGGGAGGTGGTGAGACAAACGGGCTCAAGATTAGGCCAGATAGTGGACACAATTTCCTCATTATCTGGGCATTATCTGTTGCATTTGCAGTTTATGTTGCCATGTCGTTGTCTAGTAGCTGAAATAAGTTGCTGCTTCGTGGAGAGTAGCGGCCAGCTTAAGAAATTGTTTTCTAGCCCAGAAACTTATCATACGTGTAATGCCAACAGCAGGGATTTATTAAGCGCCTATAAATAAATCATGTCTATGCCACTAACACCCATCGATTTTGGAGAGGATTTAACCGCTCAGCTATCGCGATTGTTCAGATAGTAGTGGCACAGTCACAGCTTTGGATTCAACTAGTGGCCTCGGCCGTATCAAATCCTAAAGTCACGATACATTTTACTCCGAGTATGGAGGCGGATTGTTTTGCCCGAACAAGTTCCACGCACACAGCTCTAGAGTTTAATCGAAACTACATATATAGGTTCAAGTTCAATACATCATTAGGTTGCTACACTGCTAGCCCTCTTTCTCTGCTTGGGTGCCACTTTCTTCCTCTTTCCTTCACGTCCATTGGCTTCTTCATCTCCTGCCTTCTTCCTCTTCACTGGGTGCCAATTTTCTTATCTTGACGTACCCTGCATCTCCAGGCCGAGGGAAGTCAGGCCAATCAGCACCAGAATCTTGTCCGGCATCATCACTCCACTCGTTTTGGTTTTCTTCCCGCAGAAAAATCACTGAGTTGGCTGTCTTGTTTCTTACCTTGCGCTTCCTGTAAAAAAACAGTACATGGATTACTACCTTATATCTACAGACTATAAACAATTTTTTGTGTGAATGTACCATCTCATAACTAGGTTTGGGAGCATTAAGGGGACATCCAGCTGCTCTATGGCCTATAAGATGGCAGGTCTTGCATCTGTTTTTGCCCTTCTTTGTAGCACAGAAAGCCGAACCCTTCTTCTCGAGAAATTTCTTAAACCTATTCACCTGGGTCTTCCTCTGTCCCTTTTTCTAACTGGCTGGCAAAGCTCGAAAGACAGTTGGACTTGAGGCCACTGAGATGGGTCTGTACATGGCTCAACGGATCTAGCGTACGCAGCTCTGAACTTTTCCATAGAGTAGTAGTCTGACAAATACTGATCCAAATGTGGTAGAGTTCTTTTCTTCACCAAGAAGGCCAAGGCGTGGTCGCAAGGTTTCCCGGTATGCTGCCACTCTAAGCAGGTGCATTTTCGCAGCTGGATGTTCACAACATCCCTTTTGCTACTCTTGGACATATCGACCACCTCACAACTTCTGCTGGTTGACGGGAGAACCTTAAGATGAGCAAGTCCTCGGCTTCTCTTGTGTAGTTGATGTACAACTGGCGGTAGCATATGTCCTCTAAGTCTCCTACCAATCTCTCTCCTTATATTTAATAGCTTCATGGTCATACCACGTATGCTGTCCATCAAGATATGAACAGGACGCACTTTTATGTCCTTCACCCAGTTATTCAGGCATTCTGCAAGGTTGTTGTTTATGTAATCAACTTTGATGTCAGGGTTGAATTGACTCCTCTTCCATAACTACGAATGATGGATGGCTAAGTACTCTGAAGGTTCAGGGGCTTCGGCAAAAATCTTGCTCATGAAATAATCGCTGCTACTAGGTTTGTAAACTCTAGCAGCAGGAAACATGTAACGAAATACGCTGCCTGCGTAGTGTGAGTACAAGTTGAGCATCATATGGGCATGGCATTCTCTACCTTCAGCTCACGGGAACACCTCCTTCACTGCATTCGTCAGCCCTTTGCATGCATCCGTGGATATAGCCAATGGATCCATGTGGCCTATTGATCTCCTGAGCTGCCTCATAAACCAGACCCAATTTTCCTCCGTTTCTGTTTCAAACAGCCCGAATGCCATTGGGAACATCCAGTTGTAACCATCAAGTGCGGTGGCAGATGGCAGGCAGCCTTTCCATTTGCCAGTTAGGACAGTGTTGTCTACACTCAGATACGGCCTACAGCCGTCCTTGAATCCATCGATGAAAGGTTTAAGCGCCATGAAAAATCTTTTGAAATATATTTTACCACCTTCTGATTCGGTGTCAATCTCCACAACACTCCCCGGACACCTAGCTTGTACCTCCGCCTTGAAGTTGTATAGCATCCTGAAGCTATTGGTCCAATCCCCGTGCAAGACCCCTAGAGCTTTCTCTTTACCTTTCCAAACCGTGTAATACGGAAGGACAATGTTGTATTTAGAACCGAGGCTTGTCTGAATATTCTTCGCGGTCTCCTTAGGGTTATCCTTTAGTATGGACATAGATTACATAGCCACCCACTCCGTATCAGCCATTGAGGATTTCAGTTTGCTGCCTGTCGGACACATGTGTGGAGGGCCCATTCTATTCACCTGCAACACAAATTCATTTTATAAGATAAGCGGAGTAGACTAGTTGCCAGAAAGATATCGCACATCAATTGTAGTTATAGAGTGAAAAGAGAGAGAGAGAGTTCTAATGGTTTGCTGCATTCATTGCCCCAATACCCTAATTGCAGACGACGCAGGTAAGGATCTTGCTATGATCCTCCATGGACAATGTACCTCGGCCCGTCCATTCATCCACGTTAACTTGCAAATGGCCTCATACCTCTCGGCAGAGTTCTTCAGTCGATAATCGTAGAACTCCCCCTTGATACAAAAATGCCGGAACGACATCCTGAACTCATGCATGCTCCTGAACTCGGTGCCGGCCGAAATTATAGAATACTCATGGTCATGTTTCATTTCTTCTACTTTAACACCCAAATCATCAACTAGAATACCAGCCTCATCGTTAAGTTCCTCGTTTATTTCATCATCGCCAGATTCTTGATCCTCTACAGTGCCTGCTTCTTCATCTGATTCAGAAACTTCGTCATCGTCTCTAATGCCTAGTACTACACACATCATATTGACTCCCATGGGTGGGGCTGCACCATCGTTTGCACCCGGATGGATAGGAACATTGCCCCAGTCCACCTCACCGGCAACTCTGTTTTCTCCAAGACACTCGGTTGGTTCTGCTACAACCACATGGGGCGGTCTTACGTTTGCACGCATCCCAAGTACTTTAGTGGACAAACAGCAGTTAGAATCAATTTAATCTTGAGTGTACAGAACCCTCTTGCTCTTCCTGTGTACATCCTCCTTCCTGATGTAATCTTTCCTGATGGTATCAGTAGCGCTTGACATCCGCGTTCCATTCCCCATCGAACTAGGCCTTTTCTGCCGCTCCTGGGTGTGATCTCCATACTGCCTCCCCTCACGGGTGTTGGCTCCAGGGTGCTGGCATTATTTCCTGACCTCTACAGCGTGTTCTTCTTCGAATTAGCCCTTTTGCTGCTACTATTGGGCGTGTTCTCCTTCGTGCTGGCATTATTGCCTGACCCCAGCGGCGTGTTCCGCTCCAAATTAGCCCTTTTGCTGCTACTATTGGGCGTCTTCTCCTTCATGCTGGCATTATTGCCGGACCTCAGCAGCGTGTTCTGCTCCAAATTAGCCCTTTTGCTGCTACTATTGGGCGTGTTCTCCTTCGTGCTGGCATAATTCCCTGATAGCGGCATGTTCTCCTCCAAATTAGTGTTTTTTCTGCTCCCACTGGGTGTGGTAGCCTCCGTGCTGGCCATCTTAGCCTCTTTGCTACCACTCCTGGCAGTGTTCACCATCGTGCTAGCCCTCTTACCGTTTTTGCTGCTACCGTTCGGTGTGGCATTTTGACTGGATCTCAGGGGTGTACTCTGCGGCGTGGTGCCTTTTGTCGTGCGACTCTTGGGCGTCCTCTTCTCTGGCGTGGTCTCCTTGGTGACGTTCTTCTTCGGGGTGCCCTTTCTAGGGATGCTCTTCCTACTCCTCTTTATGACGCTCCTCTGTAAGACTCTCCTCTGTTCGAAGCCACCCTCAGTCGCACTAGCCCTAGTGATGCCATGGATCAGGTCATGCATGCAATCTAAAAGTCCATCATCTCTATTGTCGAGTTCCAATTCCTCTCCAACCGTGAGCACTACCAAGTGGAAGTAAACTTCACCTCTATAATGTTTCCTTGTAAACGGTACGACTAAATCCCTAGTATCTTTCACTTCGATAGCCTTTTTGCTCCTGTAACCATAATATAAGAAACGTGCTTCCTGGGAGGACCCCCACAACACCTTCACACGTAATGATGCCATCAAGTCAGATAACTCTACCACTTCAGGGTCGTATCTGCCAAGGATTACATCAAACTCGTCATAGAATTTTTATGTGCCATCGTCTAATTTTGCGGTATAATGCGCGACACCAATACGAACGATTACTTTGTCATCATTAGGTTCTTCAGGATAGAAACCTCCGAGAGGTTCGAGAGATGGAGCGGCACCATCAGACCCAGCCCCAATGCCACCGCCGCCATCACCAGCGTCATCGTTAGCTGGATCAACCTCGGTGGAAGTACCAGGACCAGGAGCAAGGCGAGGGCCCTTAGCAGCGGGAGCTGCATTACATGGTAGACAGGCATGGACCCTTCTAACGGCAGCCACAATAGGATCAGCTGCTGCCATGCCACCTCGACGATCAGGAGCAGTTCCCACAACAGCAGTGTTTCGAGTGCTAGCAGAGTCTAGACCATGAGCTGGCTTCAGACCAGCAGCTCGCTGAACCCGAGCACGGGTTCGAGGAGGAGAGAAGGCATCAGTCTTTGCAACAACAGTGGGGCAGCCTCCGGAAGCCTTAGTTTGCTCAACAGTGGCAGGGATTAGGTCAACAGTGATGAGGACATCCCTACAATTACACCTACCCCAATAACTACTGAAGATGCTACAACTGTTGCAAGAAAGGATCACTCCAATGAGATTAGAATTGGACCTATTACAAGAGCTCATGCTAAGCTACTTGAACAACAGGTGAATTTACTCCTAAACGAATCTGGTACTTTGATTGATGAGAACTTTATACTGCCTAAGTCTATGCATTTATGTATGATCAGGTTCGTTGGAGAAACAAGCATGGCGCGAGGAGGAGAAGGGCTACGAGAGAAGCCCAACATGATGATCGCCCAAGGATGCGTGAGGGAGGAGCGGGAGGAAGGCGCAATACAAGCAAGGGAGATCATCAAAGAGAAGAAACGTTCAATTCGGACAGACAGAAGTCCTGAAATTGAAACGTACGTGGATTCCTCATACAAACTCCAAATCAAGCAAATAAGTACTTGTTGGATAGATAATTACAAGATCTTTCCAATGAGTACTTCCACGTCTAAAAGACCCCAGATAATCCGGCCCACACACCCCGGATAATCCGGCCCTACTTTGGAGATTCTGCTAACGACTTCGGCGCGACGTTCTGTGTTGGGGCGGATATTTGACCGGACTTTTTCCCCAGAAAATCCGGCCCCCGGATAATCCGGCCCACCTAGACCGGATAATCCGGCCCTAAAAGTCTCCATTAGATCCGGACGGATCTGACTGTATCCGACACGTTTTTTTTCGTGGTTTTCGAACGTTCCGGCGGCCATATAAGCCTGGAAACGCCCTCTAGTTTAGGTTAGACCACGTTAAAACTATTTTGGAGTTGTTTCTTTCATAGAACCTCTAGAATTACCCTGTTTTCGAATCTACCAACTATAATTGAGTGCGATCTGTTGTTCAATTGGGAATTAGTAGATTGCATACTACCGTTCGTGGTCACGGCTGCGTGCGCAAGAGCGTGGTGTTGTGAATATCCTACAAGGTTCGAGAGCTGTTGCGTTGGCACCAGGGATCGAGCGGGAGAGTTCATAGCTACAGGCTAGTTATCTATCATCCACCATCCTCAACGCCATCCGCTTACTGACAAGATCGGGCCACCCCATATCATCTTGGTATCAGATTTCTAGTGTTGCCTCGGTAAGCATCCACAAATCCATCCATAGATTAGAGAGTGTTTTTTGTCCTATACAGAAAAAGCCTTACAAAAAGATTTGCCCTAGACTAGATTGCATCGTTTTCGAGTTTTACTTGCTGATTGTATCTTCTTGTAGATCCGATATGCAGGTTTTTCCTCGTAGGAGTCTAGTTTTTCGTTTGTGTCTAGGTTTAGGGTTTGATCTTGTTTTCCGCCGTGTCAACCATCACTGTGTTCCGCAAGTTTTCCTCATTTGTCTGAGTCCACATAGCGTACCTTTGTTTCCATACCATAGACACAGCCTATCTACAGCATCCGTGCCTAGGAACGTACCCACGACACTACTTGCTTTGCTCCGACAGGCTGCTCATTAGGGTTTGAAGTGCAAATTTTTCGTCCAGGAAGAACGGATTATCCGGCCCCCGACAAATCGGAATATCCGGCCCCTAATTGCTCAGAATTGTTGTATCACGTATTGCATTGTGTCAGATAGTTGAAAACATAAAAAAAGAGAAAGAAGAGAAAAAAGAGAAAAAAAAGTTGTTAAAAAAAGAGATACAAAAGTAAACAACAAAAGGGAGATATCAAGGTTGATTGGAGGACTAGTTTTATAATAGCACTAGTAGATTGAGCAATCTTGTGCCTGTTCTATTTGAGCTATTACTAGTGTCTCTATTGTGCATTGCAATATTCCTTTTCATAAGTTGCTTTGCCACGTTTATCTCCACCGTGTGTGTTTCTTGGGTATTTGTACGATCAACACTAGGACTTGTTTGTGGTGTAGATAGGGTACCGTACCTATAGCTCCACCTTAAATAACATGTGTGTCATGCGATCGTTCTCTATACCTTTGATATTCACTTCATCACATCAAGTGCATCAGTCTTTGATTTCGTTTGGTAGAGCATCTCTATTCACTTTGGAACGGTAAGATCTCCTTTCTTATTAGTTGTGAGTGAGTTGTGAGAGTTTCCACCATACAGATTTTGATTTTCGCACTAACCTACTAATCATGTCTTCTAGTAATGATGATGTTGTGTTGCAGAAAAAGAAGGATGAGGAGATCGTCAATTGGCGTGAATATGAGGCTTCGAAATCCCACTTGACACGCGTGTTTACTAACACGACAGATGCCATTGACAAGAATCTCCAAGATATGAATATAAGATTGGATCAGCATGTTGGGACGGTTGATACTATCCAAACGCAAGTGGCTATGCTCAATGTTAATGTCACCACTTTGCAGCGGTCCATTGAGGGTTTGACAGCCACCTTACATAGAAGGGAAGATCCTCAACATGATGATGCCTTTGATGATTTCGATGAGGGTAGCGCTGTGGATGCTGCTCCACATGTTGGCAGGGGACGTGCTATTCCCCCTGTCCATGCACCTGCTCATGGTCATGGGTTTGCCCCTCTTGGGTGTGGTCAACGTGTGCCCAACCAAGCTGCTGATGATGGTTTGGGCAAACCAAAATTCTCAATTCCTAAGTTTGATGGTTCCATTGATCCTGAAGAGTACCTCACATGGGAGTTGAAGATTGAGAAACTCTGGCGCTTATTTGACTATCCAGATGATAAGAAGGTCAAGCTTGCAGCATCCGAATTTGATGGTTATGCTTTGTGTTGGTGGGATGCTCTTGTGTAACATAGGAGGGAGGACAATGAACTTCCTGTGATGGATTGGCGCGAGATGAAGCAAATCATGAAGGCTCGTTTCGTACCAACCAACTACTTGCGATCAGTTTTTGATAAATTGACGCAATTGAAGCAAGGCACAATGATAGTAGATGAGTACTACATGGAGATGGAGCTGCTTCTGCAGCGTGCTAGAGTTCGTGAGTCCATTGAGATGACCATGCAGCGATTCCTAAACAATCTAAAGTTGCCAATCAAGAGCATAGCAGGTCATCACAAGTATGAGACCATAAATGAGCTATTGCACCATGCTAGAGAGGCCGAATCCCAGTTGGCAGAAGAGGCGAAGTCACGCGCTCGTTTTCCATCCTCCAGCAGATTTTCGGCCAGATCTACTCCTCCTACAGCCGCGCCACCAACTGATGTTCCGTTTACACCATCGGCCAAACCAGCAAGTACACCTTCGTTTGGCTCTAATGCTCGGAAACTCGCTGCTCCTGCTGCTAGCTCGAGTTCCAACATGTCTACGGCACGTACTCGTGATGTGGTGTGCCATACTTGTGGAGGTAGAGGTCACTACAAGAAAGATTGTCCAAACAGCAAGGTTATGTTTGTTAATGAACAAGGTGAAGTAGAAAGTGGAGATGAAGCTTCTGATGATGATATTGATGACGACGAGGATGGTGCTGATGCATATGCTGAGCGTGCACCCACTATTGTAGTATCATCACGTGTACTTAGTGTGCAACCGGTTGAGGAATCCCAGCGTTGCAACTTGTTCCAAACAAAAGCTCTAGTTGGACCAAACAAAGCTTGCAAGGTAATTATTGATGGAGGTAGCTACAGAAATCTTGCAAGTAAGGAACTATGTGCCAAACTGAATTTGACATACTTACCTCATCCCAAGCCATACTACATACAATGGTTGAGCAACAATGCCGAGATGAAGGTAAATCATATGGTACGTGTGAATTTTCAAATAGGGCCATACAAAGATTCTATTGATTTTGATGTGGTTCCTATGACTGTTTGTCACCTACTATTGGGTCGGCCTTGGCTCTATGATCGCCATGTGCAACACAATGGCCGAGCCAATACATATCACTTGGAATTCAAAGGGAAAACGATTACTATGCAGCCAATGACACCACAAGATATTGTGAATGATTATCGCCAGAACATAGAGGTGAACTTGAAGGAAGATTCTACCACTCGGCGAGATTGTGTGACAGCTGTTCCTGATGTAATTAAGCCTAAATTGAGTGATATAACGAAAAGTGAGAGAGTGCCTGGTTTATTGATAGTAACCACCAAGGAGGATATGAGAGAATTTTGTGAGGATCCTACAGCCATGCCACTTGTGCTCATGTATAAGGGCGAGGTATTTGTTTCCAACGACATGACCCCTATTTCTCTTGGTGTCTCTTCTGTTTTGCAGGACTTTGGGGATATGTTTCCAGAAGACGTACCCACAGGTTTACCTCCATTGCGTGGTATAAAACATCAAGTGGACCTGATTCCTAGCGCCACACTTCCCAACCGTGCACCTTACAGGATGAATCCCAAAGAAACTAAGGAAATTCAGAAGCAAGTACAAGCGTTGCTGGATAAAGGGTACATTCGTGTCTCTCTTAGCCCTTGTGCTGTTCCTGTTATTTTAGTTCCTAAGAAAGATTGTACATGGCGCATGTGTGTTGATTGTAGAGCGATTAATAACATCACTATTCGATATCGTCATCCTATTCCACGCTTAGAGGATATGCTAGATGAACAGAGTGGTGCTGCTGTTTTCTCTAAAATTGACTTGCATAGTGGTTATCATCAAATTAGGATGAAAGAAGGGGATGAGTGGAAAACTGCTTTCAAAACAAATTTGGCTTGTACGAGTGGTTAGTTATGCTGTTTGGTCTTACTAATGCACCTAGTACATTTATGCGATTAATGAATCATGTTTTGAGAGATTTTATTGGTCGTTTGTGGTTGTTTACTTTGATGATATACTTATATACAGCCACAACGAAACTGAACATTGCACTCATATTCGACAAGTTTTGCAAGTGTTGCGTGATAATAAATTGTATGCTAATCTTGAGAGGTGCACATTTGCAAAAGATAAGGTCATATTCCTAAAATTTGTTGTATCTAAGAATGGGGTAGAGGTAGATCAATCTAAAATTGAATCAATTCAGAATTGGCCTACTCCCATGAATGTAAGTCAAGTGCGTAGTTTCCACGGATTAGCTGGTTTCTATAGGCGCTTTGTGAAAGATTTTAGCACCATTGTTGCACCTTTGAATGATTTGACAAAGAAAGGTGTTCCTTTTGTATGGGGCGCGGCCCAAGACATTGCATTTGATACATTAAAACGTTTGCTTACTTCTGCACCATTACTTGCATTACCTGATTTTTGGAAGCAATTTGAAGTTGAATGTGATGCTAGTGGTATAGGTATAGGTGGCGTTTTGATGCAAGAGGGTCGACCTATAGCTTATTTTTCTGAGAAATTGACTGGTGCTCATTTGAATTATTCAATCTATGATAAAGAATTGTATGCACTTGTTAGAGTACTTGAGGTTTGGCAAAATTATTTGTGGCCAAAGGAATTCATCATACATTCTGATCACGAAGCATTGAAATACTTGAAAGCTCAATCAAACTTGCATAGAAGATTAGCTAAATGGGTTGAGTTCATTGAGTCTTTTCCTTACATCATTAATTATAAGAAGGGAAAAGAGAATGTTGTTGCTGATGCTCTATCTAGGAAGAATATGCTATTAACCAATCTTGATGTTAAAATTCCTGGATTAGAAGCTATTTGTGCACTTTATGCAACTGACCATGATTTTGCTGAACCATATCGTTTGTGTGCTATTAGAAACGCATGGGATAAGTATCACATCCATGATGGATATTTGTTTCGAGCTAACAAACTATGTATTCCAGAATCATCGTTGCGTTTGTTCTTAGTGCAGGAATCACATGCTGGTGGTTTGATGGGTCACTTTGGGCGTGACAAGACATTGTTCATGCTCGCTAATCACTTTTATTGGCCCAAGATGAGGCGTGATGTGTACAGATTTGTGAGCCGATGTATTACATGCCACAAGTTGAAATCTAAGCTGAAGCCTCACGGTTTGTATACACCTCTCTCTGCACCGACTACTCCATGGGAAGACATTAGTATGGATTTTTTGTTAGGTCTACCTAAAACTCAGAGAGGTCATGATTCTATATTTGTGGTAGTGGATAGGTTCTCTAAGATGGCTCATTTTATTGCCTGCCACAAAAGCGACGATGCGTACCTGTTTTTCAGGGACATCGTGAGATTACATGGAGTACCAAAGATGATTGTTTCTGACCGTGATGTGAAGTTCATGAGCTACTTTTGGAAGACCTTATGGGGGAAGCTAGGAATAAAGTTGTTGTTCAGTACTACATGTCATCCCCAAATAGATGGTCAAACGGAGGTGGTGAATCGAACATTGTCACAACTGCTAAGGACCATGATTAAAAAGAATCTGCGGGTGTGGGAAGACTGCTTTCCACATGTTGAGTTTGCTTACAACAGGGCGGTGCATTCAACTACTCAGCTTTGTCCTTTTGAGGTGGTGTATGGTTTCAAGCCATTGACGCCACTTGATATGTTGCCTCTGCCATTACATGAGAGAGTTGATATGGAGGCATCAAAATGTGCTGATTATGTGAAGAAAATACATGAGAAGACTCGAGAGGCTATTGAGAAGAAAGGCAAGAACATTGCTGCTGCAAGGAATCAAGCAAGGAAAGAAGTGTTGTTCGAGCCTGGAGATATGGTTTGGGTGCATCTACGCAAGGATAGGTTCCCACTACTTCGAAAGTCAAAATTGAAGCCACGTGGTGCTGGTCCTTACAAGGTGTTAGCCAAACTTAATGATAATGCCTACTCGGTTGATATACCTATTGAGGAGTTTGGTGGAGTTAGCAACAGTTTGAACGTTGCTGATTTGTCACCATATGCTAGAGAAGACCTTGGAGCGTCAAGATCGACGCCTTTTGAAGGGGGGAGATGATGAGGACATCCCTACAATTACACCTAACCCAATGACTACTGAAGATGCTACAACTATTGCAACAAAGGATCAGTCCAATGAGATTAGAATTGGACCTATTACAAGAGCTCGTGCTAAGCTACTTGAACAACAGGTGAATTTACTCCTATTACAAGATCTGACTGTATCCGACACGTTTTTTTCGTGGTTTTCGAACGTTCCGGCGGCCATATAAGCCTGGGAACGCCCTCTAGTTTAGGTTAGACCACGTTAAAACTATTTTGGAGTTGTTTCTTTCATAGAACCTCTAGAATTACCCTGTGTTCGAATCTACCGACTATAATTGAGTGTGATCTGTTGTTCCATTGGGAATTAGTAGATTGCATACTACCTTCGTGGTCACGGCTGCGTGCGCAAGAGCGTGGTGTTGTGAATATCCTACAAGGTTCGAGAGCTGTTGCGTTGGCACCAGGGATCGAGCGGGAGAGTTCATAGCTACATGCTAGTTATCTATCATCCACCAGGGATCGAAGCCTAACATGATGTTTCATCAACCCAATTAGCTGACTGTCACACGCTATAGGAACCTTGAAGCCTCGGTCCTCAACGAGGCTGAACCGTGTAGTCTGCTCTGGCCCCATTTCAGCAAGTTCACGCACAGCAGCAACCAAACCAGGGATAGTGTATAACTGCACAGGCGCCACTTCCATCTTCAGACTCTGAGCTTGTTTCCACGTGCTCTTCCCATGACCTAATTTAATGAGGTAGCCGCATATGCTCACCAGAACCGTGTAGCTGGGTTCAGCGGAGATCCTAGTTGCCAGAAAATTGGAGACAAAAGATAAGAATTGTTTGTCAGCGTCGTGCTAGCAAACAATTATATGTTCGATATATCTCTGTAATGCCAATAGCCAGCTAGCAGTTATAGGTAGTGCGAATAGCAAAGAGAAGAGTAGCTCACCCGAAATTAGCCATAAGTACTTCTTCCTTGGCAAATGGATCTGCCATCCTCCGTGCTGCTTAGCTCGTCGGCGATAGAGGCGGGCTAGATCGTCGCAACGGCTGACACGTCATTCGGCATTAGAGCTCGGTAGCAGCGAGTAGGCGCATCAACTTGGCGTTGGAAGTCAAATGCCCGACGAGATCATTCTGGTTGGAGAGGGGATTTCGACGCCGCCGGTGCTAGGGTTCATGCAAAAGGAGGGAGGGGTGGATTTGTGAATTGGGTCAATGCACGATGCTCCTTTAGTATCTCGTTTCGCCTAAGTGGTTGCCGCGTTGGCGCTCACGTCACGGAAATATTACTGACTACTTCACGGGGCAGTTTCACGGCATGTTTGGATTTGGTAGGGGTGAGACGTGTTTGCATCGAAATGGCCCCTCTCGGTAGTTGGCGGCCCAACTTTTCGAAATGCGGTGATTTCAGGCAACTTAGGTACCGCCATGCGCTGGCCTGCCAACTTTGGTACCATAGACGAACAAGCCCCTGCACCGGGCCTTGGGACAATCTGAAGGACCCTCCGGAGGCTGGTCCGGAGGCTACACCGGAATCTTCGGCCTAGACCGGAGTCTCTGGTCCACCTCACTGGAGTCTCTGGTCCGACCGTCACCAGGCATGAAAAGGCCTTTGGGCCATCAGCCCATGTACCCCTGTTTAAGTGGCTGGCCTATATATAGACCCCCACCTCCATTGTAAACCCTAGGCATGATATTGGAATTAGTGGAAACCCCTTGTGGATCTATCTAATTCTTGCCTCATGCTCCTTGACTAAGGAGCACCAATATCCCCAAACCTCGTTGGAGTTTGCATCATGCCTCCGCGTTGTACAAGGCCTAGGCATCAGAGTCCCTTTTCCTAGACGTCAAGATCTCACCGAGTCTCCCATCTCGCCGTGCCGTTTCGAGAGAGAGTCCTCCGCCCGACGCCGATCCTAGGGATTGCGCCGGACCGGTTACCGCCGGCGTGAGCTATTGGTGTTTATCGTGGTTTTGCGTGTGTGTGTTCATTGCATTCTTCGTGCGTGTGTTCATCGTGTTCATCCTTACCTCCTTCCCCCGCACTCCACCCTCGATTTGAAAGGGAATCGTGAAAGATCAGGCCGCCCTAGAGGTTTCCAAATATCATGCCTAGCGTTTACAATAGAGGTGGGGGATATATATAGGCCAGCCACAAGTTCAGGGGTAGTTTAGGCAACTAAAATATCAAAAGGGGTGCGTTACAAGGCCAAAGGGCCGAGCTGGGGCATGCAGGCCCTAGGGTGTCCGGTAGTACCGGTCGGTTGACCGGTAGTTCCGCTTGAAGGGTGCGGCAGTACCGGAGCGGGCAGATGCTTTGGCGTGAGTCTTCAGATGCGCGCGGTAGTACCGCTTGCTAAGTGTGGTAGTACCGGTTGAAGGCGGTAGTACCGCTCGCAGGTACTGGAGGGATCTGGGGCTTCGGGGTCCATCTCTCTGCCCGGGGCGGTAGTACCGTTGTCCTTGAGTGGTAGTACCGCTTCCAAGGGCCGGTAGTACCGCTGTCTCCTGGAAGCTGTTGGCTGATGCGTCGCTCCTCTGGCTCGTGTCTTCATACCTGATGATGTATACTGTCGGGGCATGAAGTAGCAAGCCATCTAGGGGTGTATCAAAGTTAGATGAGTACAAGAGCGAATTCACCTTAGCTTGGAGAAGCTTGGCTCGAGCACAAGTCATGGGTCCACTTGGGGGACTCTCTAATCTATGGATGGATTGTGGATTGCTTACAGAGGCAACGAGGAACTCTGATACCAAGATGATATGGGGTGGCCTGATCTTCTCAGCAAGCTCTTGTCGATGATAGGGTGGATGATAGATAACTAGTGCGTAGCTATGATTTCTCCTGCTCGATCCCTGATGCCAGTGCAACAGATCTCAAACCTTGTAGGATATTCACAACACCACACTCTTGCGCACGCAGCCGTGACCACGAATGGTAGTATGCAATCTACTAATTCCCAGTGGAACAACATATCACACTCAATTGTAGTTGTAGAATTCGAACACAGGGTAATTCCAAAGGTTCTATGAAAGAAACAACTCCAAAATATTTTAACGTGGTCTAAACCCTAACTTGTGAAGGCTACGGAGGTTTATATGAGGGCTGGGGCGTCCTCCCCTCTAAACGGGCCTAAAAACAGCCATATCTTGGCCCAAACTGACTCGGTTCGACTCAAACTGATACATACCGACCCATAGATGAGTTCGGCTTACTTGGCGCACATGCCATATGTCGTGGTGCACCTCAAACGTGTCCTGGGGCGCCACATATCTCTCTTGATCATGCTTTCTCTCCTTATTTCCTCCTAATGCATCTTCCATCTCTCGGTCGCCATCCTCCCTCTCCTCCCACTGGCGCTAGTCCGATAGATGCCAAATCTAGTCAAACAATAACACCATGATTGAGGTAGTATAACGCTCTTATAAATCAAAGTATCATGTCCAACTAGGAATGAATTCACCTTGTGATATTTTCAACGAGGCTCAATATTTCTTTCCAATTCAAACACTCGAAATCAGCATGATCCATGATTGTATCCTCATCATCCTCCCTTTCTTCAAGAAAAGCCGTCCTCGACATTGGGTAAGCTGAAAGTGGAAGAAACAAAAAGAACAACGTGTATGCAAAGTATATGTATATATAACATGTTGTATTATTGTTGTTCACATAAAAAATATGTCCAATATACATCAAGCAACTTAAATTGCAGGTATAAGTGAAGTACAAAGAATCATGATCATGGTGAAAAAAAAATAGATATATAGTCTTGTTGTTCATTACTAAATCCAGTTTGCTCAAGAAGATCTATGATCAAATTTGTGAACAAGATCAAACCAATTCAATATGTGTGAAAACCAAATTGATTCATGCCATGCTTCAACTGCGCTACTCTGATTATTATGAACATGATCATGTTGTCCAGTATGTAAAATGCAACTCAATTTGCAAATATAAATGAAGTATAAAGCATTAGCACAACTAGGCAATGCATTTTGGGACAAACACAATGAATATGAAAACTTGGGTTCTATTCTAGCAAGATTACAACGATCCAACATAGGTAAAATTACTTGTGTTGGCTGAATTATATCAACTAGATCTTACTTTAGTTTCATATTATCACAAATTTTAGCATATATCCGACAACACAAAGTCGTCGACACACAACATGTATGGCTGAAAATAGCATGTTTTAGCTCAGCGATTCTATCGCAAGTAATGCATATGTAATCCACAAGAAAATTTTCATGCATGCTATATTCACCAATCTGATTGAAAGTGAAACAAGGAGAATATTTGCTAGAATTCAGAAATGAAATTTCAAAAATCTTATCCATAGCAAAACTCATACTCATAGGTTCATTTAGCATGATGGAATACACAATATCAGCAGGTGGTATTCGAGCAAGTATTTCCTTATGTGTTATCAGTACCACATGATCAAAATTTGAATTTGGTAAACTATCACATGGTGCTGAAACAGTAGTGCAAGGAAAATCACAAGGAGGCTTCAGTAAAGGAATAGACTCACAATATGTCGCACATGTTGTGATGTAGCCTGACCTTCGGTCGTTTCCACATCATGGTCCCCAACTTATGCCAAGTCGTCATGGACTCCAAAGGTGAATCTGTTCCTCTATGCAAGCCCACTTGCTATCCTCTTGAATGGTATACTACTTCATACTCCGTCCCATATCCATGATAGGTTCATACCGACGAGTACGGAGGGAAGGGAGGAAGCCTGGAGCCCCAAACCCGACAAGACAGGCTTGGAAGAGAAGACGGAAGAAGCAGCAGCTAGAGCACCAGAGTCTCCGGCCTGCGCACACCGGAGTCTCCATCCACACCGGAGTCTCCGGCCTGAAGACCCCGGAGTCTCTGGCCTGCATACCCCGGAGTCTCTGGCCTGAAGACACCGGAGTCTCCGGCCTGCATACCCCGGAGTCTCAGGCTCATCTCTAGACCGACCCCCAGATCAAGCTCGAGGACAGTCTGTCTACCTCTCCTGAGACGACACCGGAGACAAACCGGAGTCTCCGGCCCACACCGGAGTCTCCGGCCTGAGCGTATGGGCCTGCGCGCCGCCAGCTGGGCCTTCGGCCCATGTACCCCTTAGTCCGCCAAATCTTTCCCCTTTTATACCTAAAGTACCCTTGAACTAGTGGCTGGCCTATGTATAGTGCCCCCACCCCCTCATGTAACCCTAGGCATAGATGATAGACTAAAGAAAACCCCCTTTGTGGAATCTCTAGTTTTGCCTCATCCCCTTCTACCAAAGGGGATCGACTATCGTCACCACCTCATTGGAGTTTGCATCGCGCCTCCCTCGTTGTACAACTCCTTGGCATCGGTGTCCCTTTGCCAAGACGTCAAGACCCTCTCCAAGGTGTTCTTCCCTCTCCGCTTGGGATGGACGGGAGCACTTTGACCGATCTTTCCTTGTGAGCATTCTATCGGACCGGTGGCCACTGGTGAGAGCAATCGGCCTTGTATCGTGTGTGTTTTGCGTGTTTTCATTGTGTTCTTCGCGGGGTGTGCGTCTGCTTCCGCTACCTTCTCCCTTTCCCCTAGCTTCCGCATTGATTTGACCACGAGATCTGTGTAGATCGGGCCACCCACGGGGTTACCCCATAACATCTGGTAACAACAGCTTTTGGTTGCCACGGATTTCCCCTCGATTTGGTCTTTTCCCCATAAATTCGAAAATTGCACCAAAAACAGTCCCAATTCGTGTTTTGGATCGATCTGTGATTTGAGTGCGTTTTGGTAGGTTTTGATCCGTGGATTACTTGCTAAACTTGTTGATCTACCTTCCCCTGCGTTCCCATGGCCTAATTCCTTGATTTCCCCCGCCAATTTGGTGTTTTGGTTCGAGTTTTTCTGCCAAAATCGCGTCCCGGACGAGTTCTGCACGTCCTGGAACCTCCGGAATGGAGATTCCGGCCCCCGAACAGGAGATTCTGGCCCCCGAACCGGAGACTCCGGCCCAGACCGGAGATTCTGGCCCCCAGACCAGAGTTTCTGGCAAAGTCTCCGCCCCACTGCTGACAGCAAATCTGTTTCACCGTTTTGGGCATAACGTTTGCATACAAACTCGGATTTTGGTGTTCTTTAGCTTGTTTTGAAGAGGATAAGGAGCTCTACATCATCATATCCGTGGTTCATGCTATCTACTCCATCCAAATTCAGTGAGCAAGGCGGAATCCACCAATCAATGTTGAAGATCGGCGAAGAAAGGTATAAAAATTCCGCGACTTCTCCCCACTTGCATCCCTTTGTGAGCTACACTATCTTTGCGTTCAACAAACACCTATTAAGACTAGTTCCTCCTATGATTGCTTGGGCTATGCACATTTGATACCTTGTAGAATTCCGAGCAAAAGTTGTGAGCGCGCTATCTCATATAGTTATCTTGTATAGTTGTTGGCACAAAGAAGAGGCAAGTGCAAAAGAAAAGAAAAAAAAGAGAAAAAATAGCAAAATAAGAAAAAGAAAGAACGAAACAAGTGCCTCATAGAATAGGAAGCGCAAGCTCGATGAACATCAAATAGGTGGTACTTATTGTGCATATCTTGTAGCCCACCAATTGTATTGCAATCGAACTAGCGTCTCTCCTTGCACTTGTGCGACACGAGCTCATAGTCTTCGCTAGGTAATCATTTGGTTCTTAGCTCACTTTCTCCGTCGCACAAGTCCCATTTATCGCACCGTGTCTGTTTCCTTGTATATATTCCTATCTTGTGGATTGACTTGTTTTGCTTTGTGATCATCGTGGTTCTTTACTTGCCATTACAATATCTTGATTTCGGATTGTTCTTGGACACGCCACCTTCCATACCTATCCACCATAAGCTTTGTGTGTGTGTGTTTTTTAGTGGTTAGTTGGTTTTGGTGTTCCACGTGAACTTCACTTTGCTTGGTTTTGATTGCTCTCAAGTGTTGCCACTTGCAAGATACTATCTTCCAAGGTAAAGTAAGGTTTGACGTTGCATCCCTAACCCCCCTACCACTTCCATATACACCACTTGGTCTTGTGAATCATGTCTAGGGACTCCGGAACCGAGGAGGATATCTATGAAGAATCCATGATGAGCCACCACGACTCCACAAGTATAGAGGACATGATGGAGCCTTATACCGACAATGGCTCTGCATGCTTTGAGGACCCAGAGCATTGCACCTATGACGGCTCAACATGCATGGAAGACATGGAGCACGTCATCAACTATGGCTCCTCAAGCATGGAGGACTTGGAGCTCTACATAGACAATGGCTCCTCATGCATGGAGTACATGGAGCACTACACTAATAATGGCTCCACATGCTTGGGTGATATGGAGTACTACATCAACAACGACTCCACAAGCATGGACGACTTCGAGTGCTTCAACGACGACGCCTCACCAAGCACGGAGGACATGACGAGCTTCACCAACTTCGAGGGCTCTTCCATGAGCCATGAAGAATACCTCCACCGCTTGGAGATGGAGGACTACTACGCCAAGCTAGCGGAGACGCATCATCAAGAAACTATGACCTTCAAGGCCAAGCGTGCCACACCAAAGGGCGCCACCTACTTCGATGATCCACCTCCAAGGCGTCAAGCGCCACCAGCTACATGGCGTCATGCACCACCATCTCCAAGGCGACGAGTGCCATCACCTCCAAGCCACCAAGCACCACCATCTCCAAGGCGCCAAGCACCACAACCTCGAAGGCGTCAGGTGCAACAACCTCCAAGGCAACAAGTGCCACCGCCTACAAGAAGAGTGGCGCCCCAACATCATCTTCCCAAAGAGGCGCCATGAAGCAAGAATCTTCATCGACATACATCCTCTAGAGGTCATCGCCAACATCAAGAGGATACAAGACGTCGTTCAAGGCATCTTCGCCATGAAGACGGAGAATACATGTTGAGCACCATCCATAATGCTCAACCTAGCTCAAGAAGGCACCACCATAAAGAGAAGAGTGCCAAGGACAAGGAACATCGTCGCGAGCGTCATGTGGATGACCTAGTGCACCATCTACATCAACCTTTGGCAAGGCACGCCAATGACCTCCGTCGACACCATCATAAGGCACCTTCAACTACTCGTGCCACCACCAAAATGGCACCAAGAGCAAGCTCTCCTCCACGCCATCAAGCTTCAATGCCCAAACTTGACGTCCTAGATGATGCATGCACCTTCATGGATGAGGAAGACGAAGACCTCTACTTCGCCAAGTTGGACGAGTACGTCAAGAGGACTACACAAGCCAAGGTGCAAGATGGCGACGACAAGGTCAAGATTGGTGAGCATGGGAGTTTCCCTTCACCAAAGGAGGCGCATGGAGTTGAGAGAACCAAGCCTATCCCTATGTGCTTGAGTGATGATGTGGTACCAATCCCATGTGAGTATGAGAGCCACTTAGCCCACTTGAGTGAAAACAAGAGTGAGATGAGTGACTCCACCATACGTGAGATTGAGTGCTTCCACTTGGAGGGCATGAGTGATACACCGAGTGAGTTGAGAGTGGTAGTTGATACGTCATGTGAGACCACGATGATTTCTATTGACCTCCCATGTACCTCTAGTGTGTTTCCTCATGATGTGCTAGGTTCCATGGATCAAGAAGCGCCAAGATTGGAGATGATGATGCCTCCAACCAAGAAGATGTACATGGTGGATGAAGATGATGCCATCCCCATACATGATGAAGAATTCGCCCACATGGAGGCCAACACTACCACAACACCCACTTCATATGAGAGGTATGAACAAGGTAAAAATAAGGGTGTTGGTGATGCCATGATCCCACTAGTGGACATGATGACTTGTGATGACTTGCATGCTATGGATGATGTTTGTGATATCACATATGACTCATTGATTTTTTCCATGTGATACTTTGCCTTTGCATAATGTTGGGCATGTGAAATTATTCGATTGTGATGTTGTTGCCATAGACATGCCATGCTTTAAACATTACGTTGATGATATCATTGCTTGCACTTTGTTGGACAATTGCTCTTTCCAATGTTTTGCTTGCGATGATGTTACCAATGATAACTCTCAAACAATGCTTTGTCATGAATGTTTTACAATCTCTCCCGTTGCTTGCAAAAAAGATGAACAATTTCTCTTTCACATGTTTTGCTTGCAACAATAATTCTCATATGGTTTATATTGATACGGCCCCCATAGCTTTCTCAAATTTTGGAGATTTTGATGATTGCCATGATAAGCATGTTCACCGCTTGCATACTCGCCATGCACCTATGTTACACTTGATTGACACTAACGGTGATGTGCATAAGAAGAGATATGTCATGATGGATGCTGTATTTCTCTACCATGCACACCCGTTCTTCCTTTTGTGTTTGATGTGTGTAGGTACCCCGCATGATCATGTCAACCTCGTTGAGGACGAGTTGACAAAAAGAGCTCTAGAGAGCATCCCCCAAGTGAGTTCAAGATCGAACCCAGCTCTGATACCTTTTGCATGCTTTGCATCTTTCATGTTGACAAATTGCTCTTTCCTATGGTTTGTTGCAAGCATGTTGATGGTATTCTTTCACCTTGTGACAATCATATCTCGTTGCTTTTGGATATTGATGCTTTGTGTGTTGCCAAAAAAATGTTGAACAATTTCTCTTTCCAATGTTTTGTGTGCAACCATAATGCCATTTTGAGCATGTATTGTCATGAGAGATTCCAAGTCTCTCGTATTGTTGTTGCAACAAACATAACGACCACTTGCTCTTTCATATGGTTTGTTTGCAAACATGTTGCTTTTGCTTCCACTCGTGATACTCATATCCCAATGATATTTGCTTTTGATGATTTGTGTGTGGCATCCAACATGTTGACCAATTGTTCTTTCCAATGGTTGGTTTGCACACATAATGATGTTGTTTTGGATATCTTTCCTCATGTGTTTTTGCCAAATTCTCCTATCCTTGCATCAAAGATGTTGACCAATATTGTACATTGCTTTGAGTGCCACACTAAGATGTTTTATGGAGATTTTGAGTTCCCACATTTGGATGATGTTCAAACAATTCCCATGCACTTTGACCTTGCATACGCATTTCGTTTGCGATACTTGAGTTGTGTTAATAGTGTTGTGAACAAGAATGGACATGCCACAAATGACATGCTCCTATATCACACACGAACATATTTTGCTTGGTCTTTGTTGTGTGAAGGTACAATTGCTTCCGCGTCAACCTCTATGGACAAAGAGTTGATAAGACGAACCGTAGAGAGTTACCTATGGCTTCTCCTCAACGAGCTATCTCTACATCATAATGTGACTTCACTCTACGTGAGGACTCATACTATAATCTTCATGAATTGGCTATGCTTTGAGTGTTGCTTCGCTTTTGTGGTGAGCTTTGTAGGCTTCATTGAAGGTGAAGGAACATTGAGGTGTTGTCAATTCAATCATTCTGAGGACGACTATATGGTGAACCCTAGGATCAAGAAGGTCTCTCGACATCTTCTACTTTGTGACGAGCGTGTAGAGTCGAGGACGACACTTTTTGAAGGGAGGGGAGATGATGTAGCCCGACCTTCGGTCGTTTCCACATCATGGTCCCAACTTATGCCAAGTCGTCGTGGACACCAAATGTGAATCCGTTCCTCTATGCAAGCCCACTTCCTATCCTCTTGAATGGTATACTACTTCATACTCCATCCCATATCCATGATAGGTTCATACCGACGAGTACGGAGGCAAGGGAGGAAGCCTGGAGCACCAAGCCCGACAAGCCAGAGGCTTGGAAGAGAAGACGGAAGAAGCAGCCGCTAGAGCACGGGAGTCTCCGGCCTGCGCACACCGGAGTCTCCGGCCTGAAGACACCGAAGTCTCCGGCCTGCATACCCTGGAGTCTCCGGCCCATCTCCAGACCGACCCCCAGATCGAGCTCGAGGACAGTCTGTCTGCCTCTTCGGAGACGACACCGGAGACAGACCGGAGTCTCCGGCTCACACCGGAGTCTCTGGACCCCTCACCGGAGTCTCCGGCCTGAGTGTATGGACCTGCGCGCTGCCAGCTGGGCCTTCGGCCCATGTACCCCTTAGTCCACCCAGACTTTCCCCTTTTATTCCTAAAGTACCCTTGAACTAGTGGCTGGCCTATATATAGTGCCCCCACCCCCTCATGTAACCCTAGGCATAGATGATAGACTAAAGAAAACCCCCTTTGTGGAATCTCTAGTTTTGCCTCATCCCCTTCTACCAAAGGGGATCGACTATCGTCACCACCTCGTTGGAGTTTGCATCGTGCCTCCCTCGTTGTACAAGGCCTTGGCATTGGTGTCCCTTTGCCAAGACGTCAAGACCCTCTCCAAGGTGTTCTTCCCTCTCCGCTTGGGATTGGCGGGAGCACGTTGACCGAACTTTCCTTGCGAGGATTCTACGGACTGGTGGCCACCGGTGAGAGCAATCGGCCTTGTATCATGTGTGTTTTGCGTGTGTTCATCGTGTTCTTCGCGAGGTGTGCGTTCGCTTCCGCTACCTTCTCCCTTTCCCCTCGCTTCCCCATCGATTTTCCACGAGATCCGTGAAGATCGGGCCACCCACGGGGTTACCCCATAACATGTTGGCTGAAGCTCCAAATCAGTACCAATGTCATCAACAATCTCCGCAGTTGTAGTAGGTACTAAAACATCCTCCACAAGTGACAATGCACAGTCTAGTGATATAGGTTGTAAAATAGACGGCTCCCTTTCTTCAAAAGCAACCTGGATATCACAAGAAACAACACTAGGAGTAGAGATGATTACATTAGTAGAAACCTCATTTGTCTCATCAACTATCACTCTCGGTTCTTCTACGACAGGATCAACATGTGGTTTTATGTTGGTGGTTATAGGTACACATAGTTTTTGACGCCTAATGTAGCACCCGGTAAAACCACTACTAGAAAATCGCCTGGTATTTCTGGTTTGTGCATCATCATGACCGCATGCTCATGTCATCATGCCACATTGCATTTGAGCATCCTCATCATCATGCATATGTTTGCCTAAAACTATTTTCTAAAAGCCTATTTTTTTGTTTTCTAATTATCTTCTTTATTTCAAACTATAAAACGCCGATCTCTTCTAGATCTTTTATTTGTCTAAAAACTATTTACAAAGCTTTTAAATTTAAATGGTTAAATAAATTATTTTATCGGGGAAGGCAGCCGGCCGGGCCAAAAGGCCCAGCTAGCCAGCCTACTACCCCATATACCCAAATCTATCCTAACCCTACCCAGCCACAACTCCCCCAGCCACACACGCCCAGTTCCCCCTGTCACCTGCCTCCCACCTCCTGCCAGCAAACTCCCACCCCATCGCCACCTCACCACGGCCACTCACAGCTCGCCACCTCACCAACCCCCTCCCTAATTTCCCTCCACCTCACACAACACACGCACACCATGCACGCAAGCACGCATGCCACCCCGCACATGGACCCACCCCATCCCGTCCTACCCCAGTCGCCCACGCGGAACTGCTCCCCACCTGCCCGCTCCCGGGCCCGGTCCCACCACCCCGGAAGCCCACGCATACCAGCGTCAATCCCACGCCAACTACCACGCTCGCTCCTGTCCTCCCTCACGCCCACCAACCCCGATCCCCACGCCCTGGCCCCACCACCACGCGACCAACCCCGCCCCATCCCCATTCTTCTCGTAGGCGCCGCCCCATCCCGTGGTTCCTCCCCTAGACCCGATAACCGCCGCCGCCAGGGAGAGCCCCTGCTCGATCCCCATGGTGCCGCCGTCGCGTTCGCGGGCCCCTGACCCCAATGCTCCCCGCCCCGTCTACGAACCCGGAGCATCGCCGGCCTCCGTTTCTACATCGCCTCTGCTCCGAGAGCCGCGCCGCCGCGGGCCCCCTCCTCGTCGACCGAAGACCGTGCCTGGCACCGACCAACCTCTCCATCTCCTCAAGCCCGCCGCTCGAGCCCGGCCGTCCCCGACTCCTGGTCAACAGCTCTGCCGCCATGGTCGTCTCGGGCCCGGCCCTCCTCTATAGAGCTCGATCCACCGCCACCGCCTTCTCGTTGTTCCTTCACCGACCCACCATCAGCCTCTGCCCGCCTCCTCGTCGCCGGCCTCCGAGCTCACCGCTAGGATCCGGGAACTACTCAGCATGCAGCCGGCCTCACCCGTTCCCTACAGTGAGCCACATGTTCTGCTGTGTGTGTTGTTGCCACACCTTCCCTGCAAGGTGTTCGGGATAATACTCGAACAGGACACGGCCTCCTCGCACCAACCGTATGTGCCGTTCGGTGTGTTTGTGTTATGTCCTCGGCAGAAGGCTATTGCGAGCCTCTCGAAGTCAACAAGAACGTCACCGACCACCGGAAGCCGAAACCCTAAGGCAGTCGATGTGGGCGACAAGATCGTCGAGATGGATCCGAAGCCCAAACCAAGGTCACCTTCCCAGACGCCATGACCGTCTACTGATACGTCCATTTTGCATCACTATTCTATGTCTTAATTCACTATTATTCATTGATATATTTCGTATTGAGAGGTGATACTTATGTTATTTCATCTATTTTTGCATGGTTGATGACGTTTGGAGCATGGACCGTTGCACTCAGGATTCTGATGGAAAATGTGCTGTTTGGAGGCAAAATTCGCGAAGATCAGAAAATCCAGGAAAATATATGGAAAATTCTATTTTCCAGAAGAGTCAGGATGCCAGAAGATGGAGTGGAGGTGGGCCACAGGGGGCCCACACCACCCCATGGCGTGGGCAGGCCTAGGCCGCGCCTGGGAGTGGTGTGGCCGCCCTGGCCCACTCCAGCCTCTCTCCTCTGGTGTATATCATCCCCACGAAACCCTAAGATTTGGGGAGCGACCACAGAAAGATTCCGCTGCCTCTGCGGGGCGGAAAACACCGAGAGAGAGATCTCTCCGGCAGACAGATTTCTGCCGGGGGAATTCCTTCCCGGAGAGGGGAGATCGTCGCCATCAACACCACCATCAAGTTGGACTTCATCGGGATCATCATCATTATCACCACCATCATCACCATCACCACCCTCATCACCATCTCCATATTGCTGTAACAATTGGTTGAATCTTGCTATAGTTCATAGGGGAATCTTTCCCGATGTTGATTACTCTTTGTACTTGATGCTATCGAGTGAACCATTGAATTATTGTTTATGTTTAGATTGTTATACATCATTATTCCATCTCTGATCATGATCCATATGATGTCTTGTGAGTAGTTCGTTTTGTTCTTGAGGACATGGGAGAAGTCTTGTTGTTAGTAGTGGAGTTGCGTTGAGAAAGATTCAATAGATTGTTATTTAAGTTGTGGTGTACTTCTTCTAGTGGTGTCATGTGAACGTCGACTACATGACACTTCACCTATATGGGCCTAGGGGAATGCATTGTGTATTTGGCTACTAATCGTAGGGGTTGCCGAAGTGACAGAAACCTAAACCCCCGTTAGGAAACCATTGCACAAGGGACGTAAGGGTCTTAGAGTTTAAAGTTGTGGTTAGGTTTCTACCTTAATTACTTTCTTGTACTTACAGATGTTTGCAAGGGGTATAATCACAAGTATGTATTTAGTCTTGGATGGGGCGATACATTAGCACAGGTTCACCCACACAACACTTAGCAAGCTAGAGAAGATTAATCGACTATATGAAGCGAAAGCACTTGACAGTCTTCCCATGTGTCCTCGAGAACGTTTGGTCATCTATAGAAATACAACCGGCTTGTCCTTTGCTGCATAAAGGATTGGGCCACTTGTTGCATTTATTCCTACTGTCTTTCATTTACTCGTACTTTGTTTACTTGCTTTATCAAAAACCCCTAAAAATCCGTTTGCTAAGTATTTGCAGAGAATTCCTGATCCATACCACTAGCCAGCACCTTCTGCTCCTCATTGGGTTCGACACTCTTACTTATCGAAAATACTACGATACACCCCCTATACTTGTGGGTCATCAAGACTATTTTCTAGTGCCGTTGCCGAGGAGTGAAGCACTATTGGAGAGTGGAACTAGTAAAGGAAACTTCTACTATGAGTATTGTTTACTTCTGCTAGTTGCTTTATTTTCGTTATGGATAATTCGCTAAGTTTCTTATTTGGTAATGCTACTACCACTGCTAAGGTAGTAGATAAGCCACCACCTGCTGAGAAAGATATTTTCAAAATACCTACAAGAATTATTGATCGTGTTATGGATAACTACTATGTTGGGGATGGAACTGTCCATCCCGGTGATCATTTACTCTTTATACACGAATTATGCGGGTTGTTCAAGTGTGCAGGTATTACTACAGATCAAGTTAAGAAGAAATTATTCTCATTATCACTTAAAGGGAGAGCTGAGGAATGGTATAAGCTGCTGAAGAATGGTCAAGCTCTGGAATGGGAGGAAATAGTGCCTTTCTTTTATTCAAAGTTTTATCCGCCTAGTGAGATTCATAAAGATCGAAATCAAATATACAACTTTTGGCCTCTTGATGGAGAGAGTACAACCCAAGCTTGGGGGAGATTGAAGTTACTAATGCTCAAATGTCCCATTAATGAGCTCCCTAACAATATTATTATCAATAACTTTTATGCAAGGCTTTCTCTTCATGACAAGGATTTATTGGATGCTTCTTGTGCTGGATCATTCACTCGTATGGAAGAAGAAGTTAAATGGGATCTTCTGGACCGTATTCAAGACAATGCTGAAGCTTGGGAGAATGACAAAGGTAGAAAGTCAAGTATAAATTATGATTATGAGTGCATTGAAACTTTTATGGGAACTGATGACTTTCAAAATATTAGTAATATTTATGGTCTTTATTTGCAAGTTATTACGAATTGTTTTAGAGCTTTTGCCTCCTATATCGAAATTCCAAAAAGGGGATGGAACAAATACCATGCACCTTACAAAGATATTGTTGACTATGCTCCTATTAGAAGTGCTAATTATTGCATTATTGATCCCATCTTACCCGAACTTTATATCGAGAAGATTCCCTTCCCTGAAAAGGTAAAGGATAATCCTATGATAACTAATGTAATCACCAAAAGTGAAAAAAAAGAACTGTAAAACCTGACGAACAAATAAACATTGAACCTGTGGTAGCAATTGTGAAAGACCTTGTCACTAAAAGCGTAGAAGATGGGGACATAGTTTTTTGTGAGGACGCTTCTAATATTGTTTCACATCCCAATAGAACCAAAAAGGCTAGTGTTCCTGTGCTTTCTGTTAGAATTGGTGATCATTGCTATTATGGTTTATGTGATATTGGTGCAAGTTCTAGTGTTATTCCTTATGAGCTTTACAGAGAAATTATGCATGAAATCAGCCCTTGCGAGTTGGAAGAGATTGATGTGGTTATTCACCTTGCTAATAGAGACATCACCTCTCCAATTGGTATTGTACGAGATGTGGAAGTTCTTTGTGGTAAGATTAAGTACCCTGCTGATTTTCTAGTACTTGGTTCGGCTGCTAGTAAAACCTACCCTATCATTTTTGGTAGACCTTTCTTGAGTACTTGTGGAGCTATTATTGATTGCAAGAGGGAGAAAATCTTGACTAAGTTTGATGGGGAATCTTACGAGTTTAATTTTTCGAAATTTGCTAAAGAACGTTGTGAAAAGGAAACCCATAGTGAAGATTTTAGGGTTGAACAACTTGCTTCTATTTATCTTGCTCCTAACAATGCTTTGCAGCAATTTATGGAAGATCATGAAAGTGAAATCTTCATGGAAGAAAGGAATGAGATTGACATGATTCTCCGTGATCAACCTATGATGCTTAAGCACGACTTGCCTGTAGAAGACTTGGGTACCACGATGCCACCTAAAAAGGATCCGGTTTTCGATCTAAAACCTCTCCCTGATGATATTAAATATGCTTTTATTGATGATAAAAAGATATATCCTGTTATTATTAGCACTAAACTTTCAGGGGAGGAAGAAGAAAGATTATTGGAGGTTTTGAGGAAACACCGAGGAGCTATGGGCTATACTCTGGATGATTTAAAAGGGATTTCACCCACTATATGTCAGCATTCTATCAACATAGAACCAGATGCGAAGCCAGTAGTGGAGCACCAATGACGTTTAAATCCTAAGATGAAGGAAGTGGTAAGGAATGAGGTATTGAAACTCCTTGATGCTGGTATTATTTACCCTATTGCTGATAGTGAATGGGTTAGTCCTGTTCATTGTGTTCCTAAAAAGGGAGGTATTACCGTTCTCCCTAATGAACATGAGGAGCTTATTCCTCAAAGAATAGTGGTAGGCTATAGGATGTGCATCGATTTTAGGAAAGTCAATAAAGTTACTAAGAAAGATCACTACCCGCTTCCTTTTATTGATCAAATGTTGGAAAGGTTGTCTAAAAAGACCCATTTTTGTTTTCTTGATGGTTATTCTGGTTTCTCTCAAATTGCTGTTAAACAACAAGATCAAGAAAAAACTACTTTTACTTGCCCTTATGGAACTTATGCTTATAGACGTATGCCTTTTGGTTTATGTAATGCTCCTACTACTTTCCAAAGGTGCATGTCTGCTATCTTTCATGGTTTTTGTGAAGAGATTGTAGAAGTTTTCATGGATGACTTTTCTGTTTATGGAACTTCTTTCGATAATTGTCTGCACAACCTTGATAAAGTTTTGCAGAGATGTGAAGAAACTAATCTTGTTCTCAATTGGGAGAAATGCCACTTCATGGTTAATGAAGGGATTGTTCTTGGGCATAAAGTTTCTGAGAGAGGCATAGAAGTTGATAGAGCTAAGGTTGAAGCAATTGAGAAGATGCCATGTCCTAGAGACATCAAAGGTATTCGTAGTATCCTTGGTCATGCTGGTTTCTATAGGAGGTTTATTAAAGACTTCTCTAGGATATCAAAACCTCTCACTAATCTTCTTCAAAACGATGTACCTTTTGTTTTTGATGATGATTGTAGGGAGGCTTTTGAAACTCTTAAGAAGGCTTTAACTACGGCCCCTATTGTTCAACCACCTGATTGGAGTTTACCCTTTGAAATAATGTGTGATGCTAGTGATTTTGCTGTAGGGGCTGTCCTTGGGCAACGTATTGATAAAAAATTAAACGTTATTCATTATGTTAGTAAGACTCTAGATGCTGCTCAAAGGAATTATGCCACTACTGAAAAGGAATTCCTAGCTGTTGTTTTTGCCTGTGATAAGTTTAGGCCCTATATTGTGGACTCAAAAGTAACCATTCATACTGATCATGCTGCTATTAAATATCTTATGACGAAGAAGGACGCTAAGCCTAGACTTATTAGATGGGTACTGCTCTTACAAGAGTTTGATCTACACATAGTAGACATGAAGGGTGCTGAAAACCCTGTAGCTGATAATTTATCTCGTTTGGAAAACATCTCTTTTGAACCTATGCCTGTTAATGATAGTTTCCCAAATGAACAGTTAGCCGCAGTAGGGGTGAGCTCGCGAGGAAGCCCTTGGTATGCTGATTATGCTAACTTTATTGTCTCCAAGTATTTGCCTCCAACTTTTACAGCTCAGCAAAGAAGAAAGTTCTTTTATGATTTGGGGCATTATTTTTGGGATGACCCACACTTATACAAAGAAGGGGTTGATGGTATTATGCGAAGATGTGTTCTAGAGTATGAACAAAAAGAAATATTGCGTAAATGTCATGGGAGCGCCTATGGAGGACATCATGCAGGAGATAGAACTGCACAAAAGGTACTACAATCAGGTTTCTATTGGCCTACCCTTTTTAAAGATGCAAGAAAATTTGTTTTATCTTGTGATGAATGTCAGCGTGTTGGTAGCATTTCTAGACGCAATGAAATGCCTATGAACTACTCTCTAGTTATTGAACCTTTTGATTGTTGGGGATTTGACTTTATGGGTCCTTTCCCTCCTTCGAAAGGCTATACTCATATTCTTGTTGCCGTAGATTATGTTACTAAGTGGGTAGAAGCCATTCCTACGAAGAGTGCTGACGGGGAAACCTCTCTAAAAATGCTTAGGGGCGTTATCTTTCCTAGGTTTGGAGTTCCTAGGTATCTCATGACTGATGGGGGTTCTCATTTCATTCATGGCGGTTTTAGAAAGACCCTCGCTAAGTATGATGTTAATCATAGAATTGCTTCAGCTTATCACCCCCAAACAAGCGGACAAGTAGAGTTATCAAATAGAGAAATTAAATCTATCTTGCAAAAGACTATTAATAGGTCTAGAAAAAACTAGGCTAAGAAGTTGAATGATGCTTTATGGGCTTATAGAACGGCTTACAAAAATCCTATGGGAATGTCTCCTTATAAAATGGTTTATGGGAAAGCTTGCCCCCTACCCTTAGAATTAGAACACAAAGCTTACTGGGCAGTGAAAAAACTAAATAGAGATTGTAAGCTCGCTGGTGAGAAAAGATTATTTGACTTAAGTTCTTTAGATGAATGGAGGAGTGAAGCCTATGAGAATGCTAGGCTCTTTAAGGAAAAAGTTAAAAGATGGGCACGACAAGCGAATACTTAAGAGAGAGTTTCATGTTGGTGAGAAAGTTCTATTGTATAGGTCTCGTCTCAGATTTTTTGCAGGTAAGCTACTATCAAAATGGGAAGGACCTTTTATTATTGAAGAAGTATATCGTTCAGGAGGAATACAAATTTCCTCTCTAAAAGATAATACTACACAAGTAGTGAATGGACAGCGACTCAAACACTATATTGCTGGAGATTCTTACAATGAAGATGTTGATGCTTTTCAAGTTATAACTCCAGAGAAATTCATTGAGGACCAAATTCAGAGACCTGCAGAGTCCATTTCCAACTAGGTAACAGTTCTGGTAAGTAAAGTTCCGCGAAAATACAATCCAACTATATTTTTGCAGTTTTCAGTCAATAAGGAAAGCTACGAAGCGAAAAAGAGACGGAAACGGAGCCAAGGTGGCCCACACCACCACATGGCGCGGGCCCACCCCTGGCCGCGCCACCAGGTGGTGAGGCCACCCAGGACTCCGCCTCCGACTCGTTTTCTCCCAGTACCTTCCTTTTGATATGAAACTTCGTAATATATAACCCCTCGGATCCCCCGAGGTTCGTATATCGTGTTTTCGTCGTGTCTTTGTTTCGATCTGTTTTTGCCAGGACACACTCTTTGAAGGTTTAGAAGCACAATGGTGTCCGCCAAGGATAAACGGTAGGAACCTATGGAGGAAGACCTACAAGACCCCAAGCAGGAGCTGGTACCTTTTGTTACTTGCCCTGCATCAATGGAAGCCCTACGAGTCACTAAGGAGTTCTGCGATAAGTACCGAGACTTGCAGAGGAAGGTGGACATGCTTCAATGGGAGAATAATAGGCTTCGCAAGATGCTGGAAGATTACCTCACGTCAACAAAGAAAATATTACCACCACCACCGAAGGAGTAATTCGTCATCAGGTTTGGCATCCCCTTGGTTTGTTTCAAGCTTCGGGGGGGAGTGCCGCGGTATCATATCACTATCTTCTATATTTTTACCTTATTAGTAGAGTCATGTCATGAATAGAGGAGTTATTTTGTAGTATGGTGTGCATTATGGAAGTGTCCCCTCTCTCGTTAGATATGTATCCCTTGGTGTGAGTTTCTGTTATGGAATATTAATGAGAAGTTCTATCATTCACTCTTTTGCATAGCTTGTGTTAGTTTTCAATTCGTTGTTATATGATTGATCTTGTTGTTAGTATTGGTAGCACTTTGGGATCATTGAGTTAATTTAGTTGGTTTTGGCAAACCTGGCTCGGTCAGTAGCAACACCTTTTTGAGAGTTGAAAAGAAAAGATAGAAGTACTCTAGAGAAAAAATAATTTCATCATCTTTCTTTCTTGATTTGCTCATAAGTCTAGTATTATCTAGTTAAGATCTTTTGTGCTTCCAAGGAAGATTGCATGTTTGTTTTTATCATTTGTATGTTTGGGTGTTTTGATGCAGCCCGTCCTATGGACGCTTCTACATCTACACCAACAAGTCCCCCAAGTGGACCCATGACTCGTGCCCGAGCCAAACTCCTACAAGCTAAGGTGAACTCGCTCCTCTCCTCGTGCCAATTCGATACCTCCTTGGATGGTATGCTACTTCATGCAACTACCCTATGCATCATCAGGTACGAAGCCTCGACACATCACCAAGCACCCAAGGATGGTAGACAAGGAGCAGAACGTGAAGCAAACGCTGCTGGAGCTGCTCAGACCGGAGTCTCCGGTCTGTGCACACCGGAGTCTCCGGCCTGCCAAAGTCTCCGGCCTGAAGACACCGGAGACTCCGGCCCTCTCTCCGGTCTGACCCCCTGCACCAGGCCCTGGGACAGTCTGATGACCCCTCCGGAGGCTGGTCCGGAGACTACACCGGATTTGGCCAATTTTTCGCGGATTTGAGGACCCAAGGCATGGATTTCCGCTCAAGAAAACGAGCAGTTCGTGATCTGACTCCAGACCAGAGTCTCCGGCCTGCACACCGGAGTCTCCGGCCTACCCACACCGGAGTCTGCGGCCTGGACCGGAGTTTCCGGCCTGAAACCCCGGAGTCTCCGGCCTGACGCCTGATTTTGACAGTTTTGCCTCTAATCTTGCATTGGCTAATTTCTCCTTGTTTGTTTGTGCTCGTGTGCATGTCGTCAACTAACAACAAGCTTCCGCATCGACAACCCCCGCGCTCATCGACACCACAGCCCGCGAACATCATCCTGCACCACCGACACCAAGTTCATCATCAAAGAAGGTATAACTTGTGTCACCTTGTTAACCCCTATGTTCCTTTGTGTGTACCTATCCTATGAGAGTGGCTCATCTTGTGTTTGCTTGAGCATTGTGCATTTGTCCTTGGATAGTGAGAGTGCAAGAGCAATATCAAGTGTGACTAGGTAGCATCAAGGGAGAGCAAAAAAAAGATAATACAAAAGAAAGAAAAGGATACAAAGAAAAAAGCAAAAGAAAAATAGTCTCCCATTGCCAAAGAGAGTCTCAAAGCTTGTAAGCAAGAGAGAAAGAAGAGCGCCCAAGGCAAGTGCACAAATCCATTGCTCATTTTTCCTCTTTGCAAACGAGCCACGGTCTCTCCTTGCATTGGCACGACAACGAGCTTAGTCTTCGTTAGGACATTTTGTTTGCTCATTTTCATAGTCGTGTCAATCCCAATTTTCTCCACGTGTGTGTACATAGTCGTAGGTTCCCGTCACCCTTTTGAGTTGTTGACCTTCCCCTTTGACTTGAGTTTTGTTGGATTTTATCCACATTTGACTATCCCTTTTCTTTTGGTTGGTTCTTTGGCTTTCCACAATCCTAACCTACCACCAACAAGCTTTTGAGAGTTAGTTCTTTCTTTAGTGTGAGTTTTCTTTGCAATTCCACTTTGCACGCTTATAGCTCTCACTTGTGGTTTCTAGTTTGGTGCAATCCCCAAGGTGATGTACAAGGCTAACACCACCATATTCCACTTCCATGAACGTCAACAACGACACCATGGTCATCACGAGGCGCCTCCTCCACATCAACAAAACCTGGAGCGTCAAGTGATACAAGTTGAGCGACGCCCACCACGTCAAGAGGCTCATGACCATGTTCTTCGCCGTGAGGCCCATGTGCCGAACGAACATCACCAACCGAGGAACGAGCCTCCTCTTCGTCATCAACCGCGGCTAGAGGCTCCACACCCTCGCCACCATGAGGCTCAAGCACCTCAACAACAATACCAAGAGCAAGCTCCGCAACAAGGACGCGAGAACCAAGTTCCACCTCCCCAACTACAAGATCATCAACAAGGTCACCAAGCTCGTCGCAATGACCGCAACGATGAAGAAACTTTTGGAAGCTCAAGTTCACAATGCCCAAGTTCACCGGATCCAATGACCCCGGAGAATACCTCTCGTGGGCACTCAAAGTCGACAAGATCTTCCGCATGCACAACTATAGCAACGAGAAGATGGTCGCCATGGCTTCGCTAGAGTTTGATGATTACGCGAACCTTTGGTGGGAACAAGTTCAAGTTGCTCGTGATGCAAGACAAGAACCGCCAATCACAACTTGGCATGACATGAACGCTCACATGAGATCCCAGTTTGTCCCCGCACACTACACGCGTGACCTCTTCAACAACCTTCAAGCGCTTCATCAAGGGACAAAGACCGTGGAAGAGTACTTCAAGGAAATGGAACTCAACTTGATTCGCGCCAACATTGATGAGCGCATGGAGCAAACAATGGCATGTTTCCTTATTGGGTTGAACCACCCAATCAAGTGCATCGTCGAGTTCCAAACCTACAACGACATGGTTCAGCTTGTGCACATAGCAATAAAGGCTGAACGTCAAGTGCAAGAGGATATCAAGTACAACAAGCCCAAGACGTACTTCACATACAAGCAAGCTTCAACCGCTACACCAACAACTTTCAATGGAAGCTCATCAAGTACCTCCAAGCCTTCCTTCAAGCCCACTCTTCCTCAAGGAAAACTGCCCCCAAGTGGCAAGCAAGCAAAAAGTGATACACCTTTCAACGGTGAATGCTACAAGTGTGGATGTAAAGGACACAACTCGGCCGAAGGTGGAAACAAGAAAGTCTTGTTCATCCATGACAATGGTGATGAAGAGTACTTGAGTGAAGATGAGTTTGATGCCCGTGTCAAGGAAGCAATGGCAAGGCAACGCGTGGAAGATGATCAAGAACTCCTCATGTGTGAACATGACGCAAGTCCATCGCTTGTCGTCACAAGGATCTTGACAACTCAAGCACAAGAGCATGAAGACCAACGCTCCAATATCTTCCAAACACGAGCCGGCATCAATGGAAAATCTATCAAGGTGATCATTGACGGAGGGAGTTGCCACAACCTTGCTAGCACTGAGTTGTGTGAGAAACTCAACCTCACCCTCCATCCACACAAGCACCCCTACCACGTGCAATGGCTAAGTGACCAAGGGTCCGTGAAGATCAAGCATACCGTATCGGTCTCCTTCGCCATTGGTCCTTACAAAGATACGATGGAGTGTGGTGTGGTTCCTATGACAGTTTGCCAAATGCTTCTTGGTCGAACGTGGCAATTTGACAAGGCTGCTCAACATGATGGTCGCACCAATGTATACACATTCAAATGGCTCAACAAAACATGTGTTTTGCAACCGATGACTCCTAGCCAAATAATTGCAGACAATGCAAAGGCTTTAGCGAGGGCACAAAGCACAAGACCTACTTGTGAGAAGAGCGGTGAAAGAGAGAACCACCTCATAGTGAGTGATAGCCACAAGCCAAATTCGAGTGGAAAAACTAAGAGTGTTCTCCTTGCCACCAAAAGTGAGATGAGAGATGTTCGGAACAACCCATCCATCTTGCACTATGTCCTCCTTTGCAACGGACTAGCGCAAGGAACTAACGAATTAACCAATGTTCCTCCATCTTTGATGAGTGTTTTGCAGCAATTCAAGGATGTGTTCCCCGAGGAGCTTCCACATGGACTACCTCCTCTTCGCGGCATAGAACATCGCATTGACCTCATCCCCGGTGCACCACTTCCCAACCACGCCGCTTACCGCACGAACCCGGAGGAGACAAAGGAGATTGAACGTCAAATCAACCAACTCGTCTCCAAAGGTTTGATCCAAGTTAGCACTAGTCCAAGTGCCGTACCCGTGATTCTTGTTCCAAAGACGGATGATACGTTACGGTTATGCATGACTGCCGTCCAATCAATGCTATCATCGTGCGTTATCGACATCCCATACCACGTCTCGATGATATGCTTGATGAGTTGTGTGGAGCCACTATTTTTTCGAAAATTGATCTTCGTAGTGGTTACCATCAAATACGCATGGCTGAAGGTGATGAGTGGAAAACCGCCTTCAAGACCAAACTTGGTCTCTATGAATGGTTGGTTATGCCCTTTGGTTTCTCTAATGCCCCATCCACCTTCATGCGCCTAATGAATCATATCTTGCGTTCTCTCATTGGAAAAAGTGTTGTTGTCTATTTCGATGATATTCTTGTTTATAGCAAATCACTTGAGGACCACATAACACATGTCAAGGAAGTTTTGCAAATCCTTCGACATGAAAAGCTTTACGCTAATCTTCCCAAGTGCACTTTTGCTAAAGAGAAGTTGATTTTTCTTAGATTTGTCGTTTCTTTGAAGGGAATTGAAGTTGATGTTTCCAAGGTAAAGGACATACAAGATTGGCCGATCCTAACAAATGTGAGTGAACTCCGAAGTTTTCATGGGTTTGCCGGTTTCTATCGTTGCTTTGTGAAAGACTTTTCAACCATTGCTTGTCCCCTTAATGAATTGACCAAAAAGAATGTCACCTTCATGTGGGGCAAAGCACAACAAAAAGCTTTTGATGACCTCAAAAAGAGGCTCACCGAAGCACCTCTCCTTGCGTTACCGGATTTCACAAAAACTTTTGAGATAGAGTGTGATGCTAGTGGTATTGGCATTGGAGGAGTCCTTATGCAAAACAGACGTCCTATAGCCTACCATAGCGAGAAACTTGATGGTGCTCGCCTTAACTATCCGATTTATGACAAAGAGCTTTTTGCCTTAGTTCGTGTCCTTCAAGTTTGGCAACACTACCTATGGCCCAAAGAATTTATCATACATTCCGACCATGAGTCATTGAAATACCTCAAAGGGCAAGCCAACTTGAGTAAGAGACACGCTAAGTGGGTTGAGTTCATGGAGTCTTTTCCATACATTGTCAAGTATAAGAAGGGCAAAGATAATGTAGTTGCGGACGCTTTGTCTTGCAAACACACAAGCCTTCTTACGAGACTCGAAATCAACGTGTTAGGTCTTGAGGAAATAAAATCTTTGTATGCTTCCGACCCGTTCTTTGAACCAATTTTCCCAAAGTGCTCCAATGACAAAGGAGTTGATGATTTCTATTTGCATAAGGGCTTTCTATTTAAACAAAACAAGCGATGTATTCCGAAGTCGTCGCTTCAAGTTTTGCTCCTCCAAGAATCTCATGGTGGAGGCCTCATGGGTCACTTTGGTCGCGACAAGACATTGGACATGCTCTCCAACCACTACTTTTGGCCCAAGATGAAGCGTGACGTGGAGTGCTACATTCAACGATGCACGACATGTGTTCAAGCTAAGTCGCAAGCTAATCCCTATGGTCTTTATATGCCATTGCCTATTCCTCATACACCTTGGTCCGACATTGGCATGGATTTCGTGTTAGGATTGCCTAGATCTAAGCATGGTCATGATTCTATATTTGTTGTTGTGGATCGTTTTTCCAAAATGGCACACTTCATACCATGCCATAAGACCGACGATGCTTCACATGTTGCAAATCTGTTTTTCAGGGAAATTGTCCGTCTTCATGGTGTGCCAAGGACAATCGTCTCCGACCGCGACGTCAAATTCATGAGATACTTATGGAAGACCCTCATGGCCAAGCTCGGCGTCAAGCTCCTCTTTTCATTCGCATCGCATCCTCAAACTGATGGCCAAACCGAAGTTGTCAACCGAAGCCTCGGAACTCTCCTATGTGTGTTGATCAAGAAAAACTTGAAGGATTGGGAGGAATGCATCCCACACGCCGAGTTCGCCTACAACCGTGCCAAGCACTCAACAACCAAGATGAGTCCATTCATGATCGTCTATGGTTTCGAACCCCTCACCGCGCTCAACATCCTACCACTACCTCTACATGAGCGAACGAACATGGACGTCGAGAAGCGCGCACAAGCTATGAAGAAACAAGAGCTACTATCAAACAAAAAGTCCTTCGCCAAGCTTCAAGGTTAAACAAGGACAAGAAGGAGATGATCTTTGAAGAAGGTGACCTTGTGTGGATACACCTAAGCAAAGACCGCTTCCCCAAGGAACGTGACTCCAAGCTCAAGCCAAGAGGAGATGGTCCCTTCAAGGTCCTCAAACGAATCAACAACAATACCTACATCATCGACATACCAACCTCCAAGTACCTTGCAAGCAATACATTCAATGTCAAGGACCTCTGACCCTACCATGGAGATGTTCAAGATGATAACCATGAAGAGTCGAGGACGACTCTTTCCCAAGGGGGGGAGCTGATGCAGCCCGTCCTACAAACGCTTCTACATCTACACCAACAAGTCCCCCAAGTGGACCCATGACTCGTGCCCGAGCCAAACTCCTATAAGCTAAGGTGAACTCGCTCCTCTCCTCGTGCCAATTTGATACCTCCTGGGATGGTATGCTACTTCATGCAACTACCCTATGCATCATCTGGTACGAAGCCTCAACACATCACCAAGCACCCAAGGAGGGTGGACAAGGAGCAGAACATGAAGCAAACGCTGCTGGAGCTGCTCAGACCGGAGTCTCCGGTCTACGCACACCAGAGTCTCCGGTCTGCCGAAGTCTCCGTCCTGAAGACACTGGAGACTCCGGCCCTCTCTCCGGTCTGACCCCCTGCACCAGGCCCTGGGACAGTTTGACGACCCCTCCGGAGACTGGTCCGGAGACTACACCGGATTCTCCGGTCTAGACCGGAGTCTCCGGTCCACCACACCGGAGTCTCCGGTCCGACCGTCACCAGGCATGAAAAGGCCTTTGGGCCTTCGGCCCATGTACCCCTTAGTCTGTCCAGAACTTGTCTTTTATTCCTAAAGTATCCCTGTTTAAGTGGCTGGCCTATATATAGTCCCCCACATCCATTGTACACCCTAGGCATGATATTGGAATTAGTGGAAACCCCTTTGTGGATCTATCTAATTCTTGCCTCATGCTCCTTGACTAAGGAGCACCAATATCCCCAAACCTCGTTGGAGTTTGCATCGTGCCTCCGTGTTGTACAAGGCCTAGGCATCGGTGTCCCTTTGCCTAGACGTCAAGATCTCACCGAGTCTCCAATATCGCCGTGTTGGTTCGAGAGAGAGTCGTCCACCCGATGCCGATCCTAGGGATTGCGCCGGACCGGTCACCGCCGGCTTGAGCTATTGGTGTGTATCGTGGTTTTGCGTGTGTGTGTTCATCGCGTTCTTCTTGCGTGCGTTCGTCGTGTTCATCCTCCCCTCCTCTCCCCGCACTCCATCCTCGATTTGAAAGGGAATCGTGAAAGATCGGGCCACCCTAGAGGTTTGCCCTCAACATGTTTCCTTCAACTCTTGTACTTGCTACCCAGCCTTGCTAGCCACAAACCTGTACTGAGAGGCAATTCTTCTCGTGCATCCACTCGTTTAAACCAAAACCTTTGCCATTTGCGTCCACCTCACCTACCTAGTAGCATTATTGCTATTCCAAGTAAATTCTTGTTTTATCTACCTCCCAAATTAAACTTGTTTTGTGAAAAATTAGTGATTAAAGCTCTCATGAACTTGATGGCACACTTTATTTTCCGCACTTAATAAACCTGAACCATTGTGAACTCTCCATGAAAGTTATATGCTTGCAAATTATAGGCTGGGGATTAGCAGAACCGTGCTGTCACGTGGAACGCTTTCAACACTTGTAAATATATACCCAGTTGATACCTTGCTCTTTTGTTTGCGGATGTCGTCGGTGTGAAATAAAAGGGGAGCTTGTAAGTCCATGGAGTTATGTATGTGTGTTAGAGAAACGCCTGGGCCGCTGGTCTAATCCATGCTGAGATGGTGGAAACCTGCAGCGTAACCATAATGATATATATGAAGCATTCTTCTTATTAAAAAAAGAGAGAGATAGCTACTGAGAAAAAGAAAAGTGAAAAAAAAGAGATACTATGAAAAGAGGAAAGAGAGAAAAAGGCACCATTTTCCCACGGTAAATAAGAAGATTGCTGAGATATTCATTGTCTGCTTGCCTTGTCATTTTGATATGGGGATTGTTCCATATCATCGGGCAAGGGGTACCCCGTTGGCGGTTCTCAATGATACGCACATAGTTACGATGACAAGAACTTACCGGTAACTAAAGTTGAGTAGCATGAGGAGCAGCCCTCGTACTCAAGGGACTTGGGATTTTCAGTTTATAGTCTGTCAAGCATATAACTCAGATTGGACCTCACTTTCACCTTAATCACCTAAATATGCCTATTATAGGGGCAATGAGAGCTGAAAGCTAGTAAGTATCATAATTTTTGGGATCTCTTTATGAGACTTGCAATCCCTGCTTCCCTCTTTGAAGGGCCTTTCTTTTACTTTGTAGTTGAGTCAGTAAACCTATTCCCCTCTATCTCAGCAAGTATTTTGAGTTGATGTGTTTCATTCATTCATATGATGATTTATGCATTCATGTTTCTTATGTTCCTTGTTTTGCACGTTGCTCTTATCTTGATGTTTACTACTTTGAAAGCTTTCATTGAAAAACCAGCTATTTGTGAACTCCAGCAAATTATCAACTATTCTTCGACCAAGAGCTAAGTTTTCCATTACCAATTCTGATTCACTTTATGTATCTTTATTGTGTTTCCTTTACTCATTACAAGATTGAGTTATATAATAGTGAGTTGTCTTCTATTATGATCTATGTATTTGATGAATGTGATGCTTCTTGTTCGTATTCTTTTATCGACTCTTCACTCCATAAACCTGAGGTCATGTTTATTGAGCTCAGTTTCGCTTGGGGACAAGCGAAGTCTAAGCTTGGGGGGAGTTGATACGTCCATTTTGCATCACTATTCTATGTCTTAATTCACTATTATTCATTGATATATTTCGTATTGAGAGGTGATACTTATGTTATTTCATCTATTTTTGCATGGTTGATGACTTTTGGAGCATGCACCGCTGCAGTAAGGATTCTGATGGAAAAGGTGCTGTTTGGGGGCAAAATTCGCGAAGATCGGAAAATCCAGGAAAATATATGGAAAATTCTATTTTTCCAGAAGACTCAGGATGCCAGAAGATGGAGTGGAGGTGGGCCACAGGGGGCCCACACCACCCCATGGCGCGGGCAGGCCTAGGCCGCGCCTGGGAGTGGTGTGGCCGCCCTGGCCCACTCCAGCTTCTCTCCTCTAGCGTATATCATCCCCACGAAACCCTAAGACTCGGGGAGTGACCACAGAAAGATTCCGCCGCCTCTGCGGGGCGGAAAACAACGAGAGAGAAAGATCTCTCCAGCAGACAGATTTCTGCCGGGGGAACTCCTTCCCGGAGAGGGGAGATCGTCGCCATCAACACCACCATCAAGTTGGACTTCATCGGGATCATCATCATCATCATCACCACCATCATCACCCTCATCACCATCTCCATATTGCTGTAACAATTGGTTGAATCTTGCTATAGTTCATAGGGGAAACTTTCCCGGTGTTGATTACTCTTTGTAGTTGATGCTATTGAGTGAACCTTTGAATTATTGTTTATGTTCAGATTGTTATACATCATTATTCCATCTCTGATCATGATCCATATGATGTCTTGTGAGTAGTTCGTTTTGTTCTTGAGGACATGGGAGAAGTCTTGTTGTTAGTAGTGGAGTTGCGTTGAGAAAGATTCAATAGATTGTTATTTAAGTTGTGGTGTACTTCTTCTAGTGGTGTCATGTGAACGTCGACTACATGACACTTCACCTATATGGGCCTAGGGGAATGCATTGTGTATTTGGCTACTAATCGTAGGGGTTGCCGGAGTGACAGAAACCTGAACCCCCGTTAGGAAACCATTGCACAAGGGACGTAAGGGTCTTAGAGTTTAAAGCTGTGGTTAGGTTTCTACCTTAATTACTTTCTTGTACTTACGGATGTTTGCAAGGGGTATAATCACAAGTATTCCTACTGTCTTTTATTTACTCGTACTTTCTTTACTTGCTTTATCAAAAACCCCTAAAAATCCGTTTGCTAAGTATTTGCAGAGAATTCCTGATCCATACCACTAGCCAGCACCTTCTGCTCCTCATTTGGTTCGACACTCTTACTTACCGAAAATACTGCGATACACCCCCTATACTTGTGGGTCATCATCTACACAGACCCGAAGACCGATCCCGAAGTCTGATGCCGAACCTGTTGAACCCCAAGCCCTCCGAGACCCGAAGATCGTCAATCCGACATGTGTGAACCTTCCCGAGCCTCTATTTTTAATAAATGCTATATCTTCTTGATTGCATATAAATTGTTCATACTTGCATGCATATTGTGGGTGTTTGGGGCTATTTAAACGATTCACCTAAATTAAATATGGAGGCTATATGCGGGCTATTCTAGTCTTATATTCGCCTCCATTTAAATTTGCGTAGCGAACCGATGCCATGTTTTGCCTTGTTAATACAACATTTAAACTGCGGGGTAACTAAACAACATGAACCATCTAATTAATCGTTGGGACCCCAGTTCCGCTTAATATTGCCTAGTCGCATCGCATCTTTGCCATGTCATGCATCATATCATAATCATGCCGGATCTTCTGCCGTAGTATTAAATAGTGCATCCGGTGTTTCTTTTAGTGCTTTGCTTCTTCACGGATTAGGAAGTTGAGTGGATGCGAGTATCGACAAGTTCTCCGGTGTATCTTCGGCAGTGTTTCCCAGGAGAGCATCTCCCCCTTTCTACCTATTTTTCTTTATAGTCTTTATTTCCTCCAATTGATCTATTGCTATCCGTGTTACGATGGTTTAGTTTCCGTGCACCATTTATATTCCTTGCAGCCTCTATATTGCCATGGACACATCCTATTGCCTGTTGTTTGATAGATAGTCAGCCTTGCGAGTCGTAGTTGCTTGCTGATGTGTTGCTTCGCGTTGTTGTCGTTCCACCGTTGACGGCAAGTTGGCACATGATAAATGGTGGAGATGCTTAATGGTGGAGATGATCATGACTTTAAATACAACTATTAAATTGCTGGTATAACTAATACAGAGGCATCGGTGGGCAATAGATGTTATTTGGTTTTTCCACGCTCACTTGTGTCCCGTAGGACCTCGAGTACTTGATACCTGTTACTTGACTATCGCACTATCCGCATATGGGACCATGAATCCCCTTAGCCAGAGGTTGATTCATTTCTTATTTCTTGGGGCCACAAAGTAGTTTGGGGCTTTATTACTATCCTATACTTATGCCATGCTTTACTGCTTTATTTAAGATTGTGCGTGCAGCACCTGTACTGTTTTGGATCGTGCCACGTTTTCGCGGTATCGACAAGCCCAGTCACACTTTCGGGTTCCCAGTCGTTTACAGCTCTCACAAACCCTGGGTCCGTTTCGGATCCGTCCAACTTCGTTGCGGGTAGCTTAGTGGGGTGCCCCCTGAAATCTTTTATGAATCCTGTGATTGCTTTGTCGTGAAAGCCTTGTTGGGTTTTGATTTGGTTTTTCCGAGGTTGATCGTGTGTGTGTTGCTATTTGTGCACCCCTGCAGGGTAAATCTTTCTGAAAGCCATGTCGGCGGTTATGGACGACTTGGTGCACAGTATCTCGATCATAGGCAAGCATAACTAAAGTAGTGCTATAACTTTGACTTAATATGTGACTAGTAATCAGCTTCACTACAATGGAATGGATAATAAAAGTGCCAACAACTGGTGGAACTGGGTGTATCGTGTCATGTTATACCTGCCTAGTAAGTATCGCAACTCCAATGGAATGAACTAAAAGTGCCAACAACTACTGGGTTTGGGTTGTCACATGCTAATTGTATCTGACTAGTAAGTACTGCAACTACAACTGAATGGTTAACTAAAACTGCTCACTACTTATGCTATCAGGATGACTCATGCTATCTATATCTGACTAGTAAGTGCTTCAACTATAATGGAATGAATAAAACTGCCAACTGTGTGAGTTCCTCGGTTTGACTTCCTCGTTTGGTTTCGAGGAGGAATACCAGGATGGGTATGATTGGTGTTAGTATGAGGTTGGTTCCGAATAGGTCTTTCTTATCTCTCTAATAGCCGACAGTTAATCGAGAGCCGTCGAATAGGTTGTTTAGTGCATGTTGCGCTGCCGCTTCAGTCCACCATACCTATGTAGGCGAGAGCCGCCGAATTCTAGCCTCGTCGTGTAGTGGCCTTAGTACTGACGCTCCTCTTTTTCCTTTGCCCTTTGTCGGCACCCCTTTTGTTTTAGCAGGTTTGAGATCGACGTCGTTAGCAGGGTTAACCTTCCGGCTTGGTCTAGGCAGGGTTATGGACACCATTGGTTATTCTTCAGGGCCCTTAACCCCATTTGCGTCTTGTTCGTAGTCGGACGCTCTATCGTTTTCAAGGTGATTTGGAACTTTGTATAGTATATCTGTATTCTTGACCCATGGAGTCGTTGTTGTATATATGTTCTGTGGGTTCCATCGTGGACTAATGTGTAATGGTATTACTTCGTTCTCCACCCGCACGCAAGTGCCTGCTGGGCGTCCTTGAATCGTTTCTATGCGGGTTTGGTGGGAAGCGCTAAAACTTGCATAGGGCCGATTCGAGGGTGTTACAGAGTGGTATCAGAGCCCAGCAGTTACGATACCCCACCGGTCCAGCCTGTAGGATAACCTAGCTAACGGCCGATGTAGAGTGTCAAAACTATTTTTGCAAAATCGGTTGGATAGATCTGATGAGGTCTGCTTTTATTCCTTACCCCTCTGCTATTCTCCTCTTACCTCTGCGTGTTTTAAATCTGCGCTCTTACCTTTCTTCAAGTCCAGGATTTCTCGTGGTTGGGTTCCGTCGTACCTTCAGGGTTTCGCTTCCTCCTTTGGCAACGGTGTTTCTACCTCCAGACTTCATGCTATCTGAGTGATCCTTTATCTGTGGTACCATTCTTTGTTCCTTGTTTATGCCTTCCGGTGTTTTCTGACGCGACGACATCATCTACGCCAGATCCGATGCAGAGCCTGCATCACTCCTTTGTTCCGAACCTCGATTGTCGAGATCTCTAGTCTGATTTCGAGAATGGTTGCACGCTTTTCTACTGATTGTGTGGAGTAATAGTTTGGGTGCGTGATGGATTGGCCCCCATGCCGACTACTCACTCTATTTTCTCCTGTACATTGAAGTGGATGAGAATGCATCGGTTCTCTCTTTATATCGAAGTTAGAGGTGGCTTTATTTGTTGATACCTTTTCCTTCGTCCTATGTTCCCCGGAGTGTTCTCTCGACGATCAGGGACTACGACTTCTTGTTGGTGGTGTCGTCGATTTCAAGATGGAGCAAGAACCCTTGTTAGTGGTGTCGCAGGGATCTACATGAAGCGAGAAGATTTAGACCATCGGCTCTCTTCCCCGTACCATGAGGTGGATCTCGAGGGCGAGATCCATTGTTAGTGGTGTCGAATTGTAGCACCGCGGTAAAACCACTACTAGAAAATCGCCTGGTATTTCTGTTTTGTGCATCATCATGACCCCATGCTCATGTCATCATGCCACATTGCATTTGAGCATCCTCATCATCATGCATATGTTTGCCTAAAACTATTTTCTAAAAGCCTATTTTTTTGTTTTCTAATTATCTTCTTTATTTCAAACTATAAAACGTCGATCTCTTCTAGATCTTTTATTTTTCTAAAAACTATTTATAAAGCTTTTAAATTTAAATGGTTAAATAAATTATTTTATCGGGGAAGGCAGCCGGCCGGGCCAAAAGGCCCAGCTAGCCAGCCTACTACCCCATATACCCAAATCTATCCTAACCCTACCCAGCCACAACTCCCCCAGCCGCAGACGCCCAGTTCCCCCTACCACCTGCCTCCCACCTCCTGCCAGCAAACTCCCACCCCATCGCCACCTCACCCCGGCCACTCACAGCTCGCCACCTCACCACCCCCTCCCTAATCTCCCTCCACCTCACACAACACATGCACACCATGCACGCAAGCACGCATGCCACCCCGTCCCGTCCTACCCCAGTCGACCGTGCGGAACTGCTCCCCACTTGCCCGCTCCCGGGCCCGGTCCCACCACCTCAGAAGCCCACGCATACCAGCGTCAACCCCACGCCAACTACCACGCTCGCTCCCATCCTCCCTCATGCCCACCAACCCCGATCCCCGCGCCCTGGCCCCACCACCACGCGTCCCAACCCCGCCCCATCCCCATTCTTCTCACAGGCGCCGCCCCATCCCGTGGTTCCTCCCCTAGACCCGATAACCGCCACCGCCAGGGAGAGCACCTGCTCGATCCCCATGGTGCCGCCGCCGTCGCGTTCGCGGGCCCCTGACCCCGATTCTCCTCGCCCCGTCTATGAACCCCAAGCATCGCCGGCCTTCGTTTCTGCATCGCCTCTGCTCCGAGATCCGTGCCGCCGCGGGCCCCTCCTCATCGACCGAAGACCATGCTTGGCACCGACCAACCTCTCCATCTCCTCAAGCCCGCTGCTTGAGCCCGGCCGTCCCCGACCCTTGGTCCACAGCTCCGCCGCCATGGTCGTCTCGGGCCTGGCCCTCCTCTGTAGAGCTCGATCCACCGCCACCGCCTTCCCGCTGTTCCTTCACCGACCCACCATCAGCCTCTGCCCGCCTCCTTGTCGCCGGCCTCCGAGCTCACCGCTAGGATCCGGGAACTGCTCGGCATGCAGCCGGCCTCACCCGTTCCCTACAGTGAGCCACACATTCTGCTGTGTGTGTTGTTGCCACACCTTCCCTGCAAGGTGTTCGGGATAATACTCGAATAGGACACGGCCTCCTCGCACCAACCGTATGTGCCCGTTCGGTGTGTTTGTGTTATGTCCCCGGCAGAAGGCTATTGCGAGCCTCTCGAACTCAACAAGAACGTCACCGACCACTGGAAGCCGGAACCCTAAGGCAGTCGATGTGGGCGACAAGATCGTCAAGATGGATCTGAAGCCCAAACCAAGGTCACCTTCCCAAACGCCATATTGTCTACACAGACCGGAAGACCGATCCCGGAGTCCGAAACCGAACCTGTCGAACCCCAAGCCCTCCGAGACCCGAAGATCGTCAATCCGACATGTGTGAACCTTCCCGAGCCTCTATTTTTAATAAATGCTATATATTCTTGATTGCATATAAATTGTTCATACTTGCATTGATATGGGGTGGCCCGATCTTCTCAGTAAGCAGATGGCGATGATGATGGTGGATGATAGATAACTAGTGCGTAGCTATGATCTCTCCCGCTCGATCCCTGATGCCAGCGCAACAGATCTCGAACCTTGTAGGATATTCACAACACCACACTCTTGTGCACGCAGCCGTGACCACGAACGGTAGTATGCAATCTACTAATTCCCAATGGAACAACAGATCACACTCAATTATAGTTGGCAGATTCGAACACAGGGTAATTCCAGAGGTTCTATGAAAGAAACAACTCCAAAATATTTTAACGTGGTCTAAACCCTAACTTGTGACGGCTACGGAGGTTTAAATGATGGCTGGGGTTTCCTCCCCTCTAAACGGGCCTAAAAACAGCCATAACTTGGCCCAAACTGACTCGGTTCGACTCAAACTGATACATACCGACCCATATGTGGGTTCGGCGTTATTGGCACGCAGTCCAAACGTCGTGGAACACCTCAAACATGTAATTCTTGGTGCGCCATCTCTCACTCTTGCTCATACGTGATTTCCTCATTGCCTCCTAGTGCGCATGCCTCCCGCTCCTCCCTCGCGCACTTGTTGATATTGGAAATCAGCGCTTGTCCTTCTTGCTGCAACTCTCCTCCTCCTCGCGCAACGCTTGTGTTATCAATAAACCTGATCATACAAAGATGCATAGACTTAGGTAGTATAAAGTTCTCATTAAGTAAAACATCAGGTTCAATTAAGAGTGAATTCACCTGTTGCTCAATCAGCTTTGCACAAGCTCTTGTAATGGGTCCAATCCTGATTTCATTGGACTTGTTCTTTGCAGCAACATCTTCATTGTGAATAGGAGTAGGAGATAGTGGAATAGTATGGATGTCCTCATCATCTCCCCCCCCCTTCAAAAGGCGTCGACCTCGACGCTCCAAGGTCTTCTCCAGCATATGGTGATAAATCAGCAACGTTGAAGCTGTTGCTAGCACCACCAAACTCCTCAATAGGTATATCAACTGAGTAGGCATTATCATTAAGTTTGGCTAGCACTTTGTAAGGACCAGCACCACGTGGCTTCAACTTGGACTTGCGAAGTGGTGGAAATCTGTCCTTGCGTAGATGCACCCAAACCATATCTCCAGGCTCGAACAACACTTATTTTCTTGCTTGATTCCTTGCAGCAGCAATGTTCTTGCCTTTCTTCTCAATAGCCTCTCGAGTCTTCTCATGTATTTTCTTCACATAATCAGCACGTTTTGATGCCTCCATATCAACTCTCTCATGTAATGGCAGAGGCAACATATCAAGTGGCGTTAATGGCTTGAAGCCATACACCACCTCAAAAGGACAAAGCTGAGTAGTTGAATGCACCGCCCTGTTGTAAGCAAACTCAACATGTGGAAAGCAGTCTTCCCACACCCGCAGATTCTTTTTAATCATGGTCCTTAGCAGCTGTGACAATGTTCTATTCACCACCTCCGTTTGACCATCTGTTTGGGGGTGACATGTAGTACTGAACAGCAACTTCATTCCTAGCTTCCCCCATAAGGTCTTCCAAAAGTAGCTCATGAACTTCACATCACGGTTAGAAACAATCGTCTTTGGTATGCCATGTAATCTCACGATGTCCCTGAAAAACAGGTTAGCAACATGCGACGCATTGTCGCTTTTGTGGCAGGCAATAAAATGAGCCATCTTAGAGAACCTATCCACTACCACAAATATAGAATCATGACCTCTCTGAGTGATCAGCGAGCATGAGCAACGTCTTCCCACGCCCAAAGTGACCCATCAAACCACCAGCATGTGATTCCTGCACTAAGAACAAACGCAACGACGATTCTGGAATACATAGTTTGTTAGCTCGAAACAAATATCCATCATGTATATGATACTTATCCCATGTGTTTCTAAGAGCACATAAACAATATGGTTTAGCAAAATCATGGTCAGTTGCATAAAGTGCACAAATAGCTTCTAATCCAGGAATTTTAACATCAAGATTGGTTAAGAGCATATTCTTCCTAGATAGAGCATCAACAACAACATTCTCTTTTCCCTTTTTATAGTTAATGATGTAAGGAGAAGACTCAATGAACTCAGCCCATTTAGCTAATCTTCTATGCAAGTTTGATTGAGCTTTCAAGTATTTCAAAGCTTCATGATCAGAATGTATGATGAATTCCTTTGGCCACAAATAATGTTGCCAAACTTCAAGTACTCTCACAAGTGCATACAATTCTTTATCATAGTTTGAATAATTCAAACGAGCACCGGTCAATTTCTTAGAAAAATAAGCTATAGGCCGACCCTCTTGCATCAAAACGCCACCTATGCCTATACCACTAGCATCACATTCAACTTCAAATTGCTTCGAAAAATCAGGTAATGCAAGCAATGGTGCAGAAGTAAGCAAACATTTCAATGTATCAAATGCAATGTCTTGGGCCACGCCCCATACAAAAGGCACACCTTTCTTTGTCAAATCATTTAATGGTGCAGCAATGGTGCTAAAATCTTTCACAAAGCGCCTATAGAAGCCAGCGAGACCGTGGAAACTACGCACTTGACTTACATTCATTGGAGTAGGCCAATTTTGAATTGATTCAATTTTAGATTGATCTACCTCTACTCCATGCTTAGAAACAACAAATCCTAGGAATATTACCTTATCTTTTGCAAATGTACAGTTCTCAAGATTAGCATACAGTTTATTATCACGTAACACTTGCAAAACTTGTCTAATATGAGTGCAATGTTCAGATTCGGTGTGGCTGGATATGAGTATATCATCAAAGTAAACAACCACAAAACGACCAATAAACTCTCTCAAAACATGATTCATCAAACGCATGAAAGTACTAGGTGCATTAGTAAGACCAAACAGCATGACTAACCTCTCATACAAGCCGGATTTAGTTTTGAAAGCAGTTTTCCATTCATCCCCTTCTTTCATCCTAATTTGATGATAACCACTACGCAAGTCAATTTTAGAGAAAACAGCAGCACCACTCAATTCATCTACAATATCCTCTAAGCATGGAATAGGATGACGATATCGAATAGTGATGTTATTAATCGCTCTACAGTCAACACACATGCGCCATGTACCATCTTTCTTAGGAACTAAAATAACAGGAACATCACAAGGGCTAAGAGAAACACGAATGTACCCTTTATCCAGTAACGCTTGTACTTGCTTCTGAATTTCCTTAGTTTCTTCGGGATTAGTCCTGTAGGGTGCACGGTTGGGAAGTGTGGCACCAGGAATCAAGTCCACTTGTTCTATACCACGCAATGGAGGTAAGCCTGCGGGTACATCTTCTGGAAACACATCCCCAAAGTCCTGCAAAACAGACGAGACACCAAGAGAAATTGGGGTCATGTCGTTAGAAACCAATACCTCGCCCTTATACATGAACACAAGTGGCATGGCTGTAGGATCCTCACGAAATTCTCTCATATCTTCCTTAGTGGCTAATATCAATAAACCAGGCACTCTCTCACTTTTCGTTATATCACTCAATTTAGGCTCAATTACATCAGGAACAGCTGTCACGCAATCTCGCCGATTGGTAGTATCTTCCTTCAAGTTCACCTCTATCTTTTGGCGAGAATCATTCACAATTTCTTGTGGTGTCATTGGCTCCATAGTAATCTTGTTTCCTTTGAATTCCAAGTGATATGTATTGGCTCGGCCATTGTGTTGCACATGGCGATCATAGAGCCAAGGCCGACCCAATAGGAGGTGACAAACAGTCATAGGGACCACATCAAAATCAATAGAATCTTTGTATGGCCCTATTTGAAAGTTCACTCGTACCATATGATTTACCTTCATCTCACCATTGTTGCTCAACCATTGTATGTAGTATGGCTTGGGATGAGGTAAGTATGTCAAATTCAGTTTGGCACATAGTTCCTTACTTGCAAGATTTCTGCAGCTACCTCCATCAATAATGACCTTGCAAGCTTTGTTTGGTCCAACTAGAGCTTTTGTTTGGAACAGGTTGCAACGCTGGGATTCCTCAACCAGTTGCACACTAAGTACACGTGAAGAAACGACAATAGTGGGTGCATGCTCAGCATATGCATCAGTACCAACCTCGCCGTCATCTATATCATCATCAAAAGCTTCATCTCCGCTTTCTACTTCACCTTGTTCATTAACAAACATAACCTTGATGTTTGGACAATCCTTCTTGTAGTGACCTCTACCTCCACAAGTATGGCACACCACATCACGAGTACGTGCAGTAGACATGTTGGAACCCGAGCTAGCAGCAGGAGCATCGGGTTTCTGAGCATTAGAACCAAACGAAGGTGCACTTGCTGGTTTGGCCGATTGTGTAAACAGAACAGCAGCTGGTGGCGTGACTGTAGGAGGAATAAATCTGGCCGAAAATCTGCTGGAGGATGGAAAACGAGCGCGTGACTTCGCCTCTTCCGCCAACTGGGATTCGGCCTCTCTAGCATGGTGCAATAGCTCATTCATGGTCTCATACTTGTGATGACGCACTATGCTCTTGATTGGCAACTTCAGATTGTTTAGGAATCGCTGCATGGTCATCTCAATGGACTCGCGAACTCTAGCACGCTGCATAAGTAGCTCCATCTACATGTAGTACTCATCTACTATCATTGTGCCTTGCTTCAATTGCGTCAATTTATCAAAAACTGAGCGCAAGTAGTTGGTTGGAACGAAACGAGCCTTCATGATTTTCTCCATCTCGCGCCAATCCATCACAGGAAGTTCATTATCCTCCCTCCTATGTTGCACAAGAGCATCCCACCAACGCAAAGCATAACCATCAAATTCAGATGCTGCAAGCTTGACCTTCTTGTCTTATGGATAGTCAAATAAGCGCCAGAGTTTCTCAATCTTCAACTCCCATGTGAGGTAATCTTCAGGATCAATGGAACCATCAAACTTGGGGATCGAAAACTTTGGCTTGCCCAAACCATCATCAGCAGCTTGGTTGTGAAGACGTTGAGCACGCCCAAGAGGGGCAAACCCACGGCCATGAGCAGGTGCATGGGCAGGGGGAATAGCACGTCCCCTGCCAACATGTGGAGCAGCATCCACAGCGCTACCCTCATCGAAATCATCAAAGGCATCATCATGTTGAGGATCTTCCCTTCTATGTAAAGCAGCTGTTAAACCCTCAATGGAACGCTACAAAGTGGTGACATTAACATTGAGCGTAGCCACTTGCGTTTGAATAGTATCAACCGTTCCAACATGCTGATCCAATCTCATATTCATATCCTGGAGATTCTTGTCAATGACATCTGTCGTGTTAGTAAACACACGTGTCAAGTGGGACTTCAAAGACTCATATTCACGCCAATTAACAAGCTCCTCATCCTTCTTTTTCTGCATCACAACATCATCATCACTAGAAGACATGATTAGTAGGTTAGTGCACAAAAATCAAAATCTGTATGGTGGAACTCTCACAGCTCACTCACAACTAATAAGAAAGGAGATCTTACCATTCCAAAGTGAATAGAGATGCTCTACCAAACGAAATCAAAAACTGATGCACTGATGTGATGAAGTGAATATCAAAGGTATAGAGAACGATCAGAGGGCACATAGGGTATTTATGGTGGAGCTATAGGTATGGTATCCTAACTACACCGCAAACAAGTCCTAGTGCTGATCGTGTGACAAAGACCCACGGAAACACACACGGTGGAGATAAATGGGGCAATTGCAACTATGAAATGAGCTCAATAAAGTGAGGTATGTCGGAGGAACGCTCGTGTTGCAATGCACAAGGAGAGACGCTAGCAATGTCTCAAGGAAACAGGCACAAGATTGCTAACTGAGCAGCCCGCAGAGCACTAAGCATGCTAGTCTCGTAGGATAGTTTTAGACACAAAGAAAGGCTTACTAAGGCTCACAAGGATAGGTATGCTATGTGGACTCAGTAAAAAAATAAACAAAAAAGAAAAAAATTGACCGGAGAATTGGTCTCTGCCACGGCAGAAAAACGGCCTAAAATCCTGCCGCGGCAGGATGTCGGCAGACAAAAATTTCTCGTATGAGGACAGACCTGTCTGTGGTACAGCGACGGTCCGAATTTTTTTTTCGGATTTTTTTTTGCTTTCACGCTGCAGCACAGCCGATTTTTTTTGCCTTCAACATGAAGCAAACTCAGTACAAGTCCAGATCCAATCGGTTTGCTTTTTTTTCTCCTTCTTTCAAACTGATCTACAACCTGAGACTAAAAGAAAACAGATCTACTAGATCTAAGACTCAAGAACACAACGAACAGTCTAGAAATAGTCTAGGGACTCCGACAACGGATCAAAAACAGATGAAAACTAGACAAAAACTACGACTCAGATTTAGAAGAAAGGCTACACAAAAGGATTACGATCAGCAACTAGAACTCACGAACAATGTTATCTAGGCTATGGCAATGAACTATGAACCCTAATATTTTTGTGTGGCTTTTTCTGTATAGGAAAAAACAACTAATCTATGGATGGATTTGTGGATGCTTACCGAGGCAACACTGGAAATCTGATACCAAGATGATATGGGGTGGCCCGATCTTCTCAGTAAGCGGATGGCGATGATGATGGTGGATGATAGATAACTAGTGCGTAGCTATGATCTCTCCCGCTCGATCCCTGATGCCAGTGCAACAGATCTCGAACCTTGTAGGATATTCACAACACCACACTATTGCGCACGCAGCCGTGACCACGAACGGTAGTATGCAATCTACTAATTCCCAATGGAACAACAGATCACACTCAATTATAGTTGGCAGATTCGAACACAGGGTAATTCTAGAGGTTCTATGAAAGAAACAACTCCAAACTATTTTAACGTGGTCTAAATCCTAACTTGTGACGGCTACGGAGGCTTATATGAGGGCCGAGGCGTCCTCCCCTCTAAACAGGCCTAAAAACAGCCATAACTTGGCCCAAACTGACTCGGTTCGACTAACTGATACATACCGATCCATATATGGGTTCAGTGTTATTGGCACACAGTCCAACCGTCGTGGAACACCTCAAACATGTAATTCTTGGTGCGCCATCTCTCACTCTTGCTCATACGTGATTTCCTCATTGCCTCCTAGTGCGCATGCCTCCCGCTCCTCCCTCGCGCACTTGTTGATATTAGAAATCAGCGCGTGTCCTTCTTGCTGCAACTTTCCTCCTCGCGCAACGCTTGTGTTATCAATAAACCTGATCATACAAAGATGCATACACTTAGGTAGTATAAAGTTCTCATTAAGTAAAACATCAGGTTCAACTAAGAGTGAATTCACCTGTTGCTCAATCAGCTTTGCACGAGCTCTTGTAATGGGTCCAATCCTGATTTCATTGGACTTTTTCTTTGCAACAACATCTTCATTGTGAATAGGAGTAGGAGATAGTGGAATAGTATGGATGTCCTCATCATGCATGCATATTGTGGGTGTTTGGGGCTATTTCAACGATTCACCTAAATTAAATATGGAGGCTATATGCGGGCTATTCTAGTCTTATATTCGCCTCCATTTAAATTTGCGTAGCGAACCGATGCCATGTTTTGCCTTGTTAATACAACATTTAAACTGCGGGGTAACTAAACAACATGAACCATCTAATTAATCGTCGGGACCCCAGTTCCGCTTAATATTGCCTAGTCGCATCGCATCTTTGCCATGTCATGCATCATATCATAATCATGCCGGATCTTCTGCCGTAGTATTAAATAGTGCATCCGGTGTTTCTTTTAGTGCTTTGCTTCTTCACGGATTAGGCCGTTGAGTGGATGCGAGTATCGACAAGTTCTCCGGTGTATCTTCGGCAGTGTTTCCCAGGCGAGCATCTCCCCCTTTCTACCTATTTTGCTTTATAGTCTTTATTTCCTCCTAATGATCTATTGCTATCCGTGTTACAATGCTTTAGTTTCCGTGCACCATCTATATTCCTTGTAGCCTCTATATTACCATGGACACATCCTCTTGCCTGTTGTTTGATAGATAGTCGGCCTTGCGAGTCGTAGTTGCTTGCTTATGTGTTGCTTCGCGTTGTTGTCGTTCCACCATTGACGGCAACTTGGCACATGATAAATGGTGGAGATGCTTAATGGTGGAGATGATCATGACTTTAAATACAACTATTAAATTGCTGGTATAACTAATACAGATGCATCGGTGGGCAATAGATGTTATTTGGTTTTTCCACGCTCACTTGTGTCCCGTAGGACCCCGAGTACTTGATACCTGTTACTTGACTATCGCACTATCCGCATATGGGACCATGAATCCCCTTAGCCAGAGGTTGATTCATTTCTTATTTCTTGGGGCCACAAAGTAGTTTGGGGCTTTATTACTATCCTATACTTATGCCATGCTTTACTGCTTTATTTAAGATTGTGCGTGGGGCACCTGTACTGTTTTGGATCGTGCCACGTTTTCGCGGTATCGACAAGCCCAGTCACACTTTCGGGTTCCCAGTCGTTTACAGCTCTCACAAACCCTGGGTCCGTTTCGGATCCGTCCAACTTCGTTGCGGGTAGCTTAGTGGGGTGCCCCCTGAAATCTTTTATGAATCCTGTGATTGCTTTGTCGTGAAAGCCTTGTTGGGTTTTGATTTGGTTTTTCCGAGGTTGATCGTGTGTGTGTTGCTATTTGTGCACCCCTGCAGGGTAAATCTTTCTGAAAGCCATGTCGGCGGTTATGGACGACTTGGTGCACAGTATCTCGATCATAGGCAAGCATAACTAAAGTAGTGCTATAACTTTGACTTAATATGTGACTAGTAATCAGCTTCACTACAATGGAATGGATAATAAAGGTGCCAACAACTGGTGGAATTGGGTGTATCGTGTCATGTTATACCTGCCTAGTAAGTATCGCAACTCCAATGGAATGAACTAAAAGTGCCAACAACTACTGGGTTTGGGTTGTCACATGCTAATTGTATCTGACTAGTAAGTACTGCAACTACAACTGAATGGTTAACTAAAACTGCTCACTACTTATGCTATCAGGATGACTCATGCTATCTATATCTGACTAGTAAGTGCTTCAACTAGAATGGAATGAATAAAACTGCGAACTGTGAGTTCCTCGGTTTGACTTCCTCGTTTGGTCTCGAGGGGGAATACTAGGATGGGTACGATTGGTGTTAGTATGAGGTTGGTTCCCAATAGGTCTTTCTTATCTCTCTCTAATAGCCGACTGTTAATCGAGTCTCTATAGGTTGTTTAGTGCATGTTGCGCTGCAGCTTCAGTCCACCATACCTATGTAGGCGAGAGCCGCCGAATTCTAGCCTCGCCATGTACTCGCCTCAGTACTGACACTCCTCTTTTTCCTTTGCCCTTTGTCGGCACCCCTTTTGTTTTAGCAGGTTTGAGATCGACGTCGTTAGCAGGGTTAACCTTCCGGCTTGGCCTGGGCAGGGTTATGGACGCCATTGGTTATTCTTCAGGGCTCTTAACCCCATTTGCATCTTGTCCGTAGTCGAACGCTCTATCATTTTCAAGGTGATTTGGATCTTTGTATAGTATATCTGTATTCTTGACTCATGGAGTCGTTGTTGTATATATGTTCTGTGGGTTCCATCGTGGACAAATGTGTAATGGTATTACTTTGTTCTCCACCCGCACGCAAGTGCCTGGTGGGCGTCCTTGAATCGTTTCTATGCGGGTTTGGCAGGAAGCGCTAAAACTTGCATAGGGCCGATTCGAGGGTGTTACACCTAATCTCCTGAAATTGCTTAATACGTGAACGTGCTAACCAGGTGTGCGTACCATTCCAAAAGATAGTAGGATCTGAACACTCATTACTAAACACATCCTGGAATTGATTACACCACTTTGTTCCCAACATAATATGACAGGAGTTAAATGCTCTAGGAATGACAAAACAAGAAATCTCCCTGCTAGGACCATAAATGGTGAGTGGAACAGATGCGATCTGAGTAACTGGGAGTGCATGACCAGAAGTTGCTAACATAAATGGTTTTTTTAATGCACTTGTGTATAATTGTAGCTTTTCAACAACCTCAACACTAACCAAATTTATGTAAGAACTAGTATCAATGGTAGTAGCAGCTTGTCTACAACTAATTTCTATGATGAAGTGGAACAAACCCGATGTAGGTACCACTCCTGACTCCTCTTCCCAAAATGTGTTGCTGTAGTAGGATTGTAATGGAAAGGGATAATCATCTGCATCCTTTTTCTGCATCACATCAACACTACTAGAAGACATGATTAGTACATTAGTGCACAAAACCAAAATCTGGTGGTGGAGCTCTCACAACTCACTCACAACTGACAAGAAAGGAGATCTTACCGTTCCAAAGTGAATAGAGATGCTTTACCAAACGGAATCAAAGACTTATGCACTGATGTGATGAAGTGAATATCAAAGGTATAGAGAACGATCGCAGGGCACACATGTTATTTATGGTGGAGCTATAGGTATGGTATCCTATCTACACCGCAAACAAGTCCTAGTGTTGATCGTACGACAACCCAAGAAACACACACGTGGAGATAAACGTGGAAATGCAACTATGAAAGGTGTTGCACTATGCTGGAGAGACACTAGCAAAGCTCAAAGTAAACAGGCACAAGATTGCTCAATCTACCATGCACAAAGATATCACTAGGCCTCTTGCTCAATTCTCCTTTTCTTTTTCTCTTTCTTTTGTATAGCTTCTTTTTCTTTTTTGCTTTTTTCTTTTGCTATGTTGTTTTTTCTCTCTTTTTTTGAATATATGTCACACACAGCCAAATTACAAAGCACAGCACCAAAATCCTAGGAGCAGCCTGTAGGAGCGAAAACTAGTCTCAATGGGCAAGTTCCTACAACTTTGACAAAGAATGGCTGTGGCTAAAGGAAAAGTGCAATTTTTACACTTTGTAAGTCTGGCTGCCATGGCAGAAAAACAGTGCAAAAACATGCCGTGGCAGAAAAAATGGCCAAAAACGTGCCGTGGCAGGAAACCGAGTCGTGGCAGAGAAGGACTCGCGGCAGAGAAACAGGCCGTTTCTGTGCCGTGGCACAAGTCGGCAATATTTTTTTTTGCAATTCCGACTTGCCAAGTAGTACACAACTAGGATCGGATCTGACTTGATGGTGGCGGAAACAATTGATGGGGAACTCGACTAGAACAACTAGAAAGCAAAAACAAATCTACGAAGAACAGATCTACACAAAAAAAAAATCTACGAAGAACATATCTAGATCTAAACTAAAGGAGGAACATGACCAGCAACTATTACTCGAATACGATGTAATCTAGGCTATGGCAACCCTTTTCGTGGGCCTTTTTCTGTATAGGACTAAAAACACTCTCTAATCTATGGATGGATTGCGGATTGCTTACCGAGGCAACGAGGAACTCTGATACCAAGATGATATGGGGTGGCCCGATGTTATGGGGTAACCCCGTGGGTGGCCCGATCTTCACGGATCTCGTGGTCAAATCGATGGGAAAGCGAGGGGAAAGGGAGAAGGTAGCGGAAGCGGATGCACACCTCGCGAAGAACACGATGAACACACGCAAAACACACACGATACAAGGCCGATTGCTCTCATTGGTGGCCACCGGTCCGATAGAATCCTCGCAAGGAAAGATCGGTCAACGTGCTCCCTCGATCCCACGCGGAGAGGGAAGAACACCTTGGAGAGGGTCTTGACGTCTTGGCAAAGGGACACCGATGCCAAGGCCTTGTACAACGAGGGAGGCGCGATGCAAACTCCAACAAGGTGGTGACGATAGTCGATCCCCTTTGGTAGAAGGGGATGAGGCAAAACTAGAGATTCCACAAAGGGGGTTTTCTTTAGTCTATCATCTATGCCTCGGGATAAATGAGGGGGTGGGGGCACTATATATAGGCCAGCCACTAGTTCAAGGGTACTTTAGGAATAAAAGGGTAAAGTTTGGGCAGACTAAGGGGTACATGGGCCAAAGGCCCAGCTGGCGGCGCACAGGCCCACACGCTCAGGCCGGAGACTCCGGTGTGGGGTCCGGAGACTCCGGTCTCTCTCCGGTGTCGTCTCCGGAGTGGCAGACAGACTGTCCTCAGCTCGATCTGGGGGTCGGTCCGGAGGTGGGTCCGGAGACTCCGGGGTATGCAGGCCGGAGACTCCAGCGTCTTCAGGCCAGAGACTCCGGTGTGGCCAGAGACTCCGATGTGTGCAGGCCGGAGACTCCGGTGCTCCAGCTGCGGTTTCTTCCGTCTTCTCTTCCAAGCCTTCGTCTTGTCATGCTTGGTGCTCCAGGCTTCCACCCATGCCTCCGTACTTGTTGGTGTGAACCTATCATTGATATGGGATGGAGTATGAAGTAGTATACCATTCAAGAGGGTAGGAAGTGGGTTCGCATAGAGGAATGGATTCACCTTTGGAGTCCATGGCGACTTGGCATAAGTTGGAGACCAGGATGTGGGAACGACCGAAGGTCAGGCTACATCATCTCCCCTCCCTTCAAAAAGAGTCATCCTCGACTCTGCATGCTCATCACAAAGTAGAAGATGTCGAGAGACCTTCTTGATCCTGGGGTTCACCATATAGTCGTCCTCGGGAAGATTGAATTTACAACACCTCAATGTTCCTTCACCTTCAATGAAGCCTACAAAGCTCACCACAAAAGCGAAGCAACACTCAAAGCATAGCCAATTCATGAATATTATAGTATGAGTCCTCAAGTAGAGTGAAGTCACCTTATGATGTAGAGATAGCTCGTTGAGGAGAAGCCGTAGGTAACTCTCTACGGTTCGTCTTGTCAACTCTTTGTCCATAGAGGTTGACGCAGAAGCAATTGTACCTTCACACAACAAAGACCAAGCAAAATATGTTCATGTGTGATATAGGAGCATGTCATTTGTGGCATGTCCATTCTTGTTCACAACACTATTAGCACAACTCAAGTATCGCAAACGAAATGCGTATGCAAGGTCAAAGTGCATGGGAATTGTTTGAACATCATCCAAATGTGGGAACTCCAAAACTCCATAAAACATCTTAGTGTGGCACTCAAAGCGATTGAGTAAAATATTGATCAACATCTTTGATGCAAGGATAGGAGAATTCGGCAAAAACACATGCGAAAAGATATCCAAAACAACATCATTATGTGTGCAAACCATCCATTGGAAAGAACAATTGGTCAACATGTTGGATGCCACACACAAATCATCAAAACCAAATATCATTGGGATCTGAGTATCACGAGCGGAAGCAAAAGCAACGTGTTTGCAAACAAACCATATGAAAGAGCAAGTGGTCCTTATGTTTGTTGCAACAACAATACGAGAGACTTGGAAGCTCTCGTGACAATACATGCTCATAATGGCATTATGGTTGCACACAAAACATCGGAAAGAGAAATTGTTCAACATTTTTGTGGCAACACACAAAGCATCAATATCCAATAGCAACGAGACATGATTGTCACAAGGTGAAAGAATACCACCAACATGCTTGCAATCAAACCATAGGAAAGAGCAATTTGTCAACATGAAAGATGCAAAGCATGCGAAAGGTATCAGAGCTAGGTTCGATCTTGAACTCACTTGGGGGATGCTCTCTAGCGCTCTTTTTGTCAACTCGTGCTCAACCGAGGTTGACATTCTTGTGCGGGTACCTACACACATTAAACACAAAAGGAAGAATGTGTGTGCATGGTAGAGAAATACATCATCCATCATGACATATCTCTTCTTGTGCACATCACCATTAGTGTCAAGAAAGTGTAACATAGGTGCATGGTGAGTATGCAAGCGGTGAACATGCTTATCATGGCAATCATCAAAATCTCCAAAATTTGAGAAAGCTATGGGGGCCATCTCAATAGACAACATATGGAAATTATTGTTGCAAGCAAAGCAAGTGAAGGAGCAATCATCCATATTGCAAGCAACGGGAGAAATTGTAAAACACTCATGACAAAGCATGGTTCGAGGGGTACCATTGGTAACATCATTGCAAGCAAACCATTGGAAAGAGCAATTGTTCCACAAAGTGCAAGCAATGATATCATCAACATAATGTTTAGAGTATGGCATGTCTATGGCAACATCAACACAATCAAATAATTTCACATGCTCAACATTATGCAAAGGCAAAGTATCACATGGAAAAATCAATGAAGCATATGTGATATCACAAACATCATCCATAGCATGCCAATCATCACAAGTCATCATGTCCACTAGTGGGATCATGGCATCATCAACACCCTTATTTTTACCTTGTTCATACCTCTCATATGAAGTGGGTGTTGTGATAGTATTGGCCTCCATGTGGCCGACTTCTTCATCATCCATGGGGATGGCATCATCTTCATCCACCATGTACATCTTCTTGGTTGGAGGCATCAATCATCTCCAAGATTAGCGCTTCTTGATCCATGGAACCTAGCACAACATGAGGAAACACACTAGAGGTAGAGGGTAAGTCGTAGAAATCAAAGTGGTCTCACATGACCTATCAACTACCACTCTCAACTCACTCGGTGTATCACTCATGCCCTCCAAGTGGAAGCACTCAATCTCACGTATGGTGGAGTCGCTCATCTCACTCTTGTTTTCACTCAAGTGGGCTAAGTGGCTCTCATACTCACATGGGATTGGTACCACATCATCATTCAAGCATATGGGCATAGGCTTGGTTCTCTCAACTCCATGCGCCTCCTTTGGTGAAGGGAAAATCACATGCTCACCATTCTTGACCTTATTGCTGCCCTCTTGCACCTTGGCTTGTGTAGTCCTCTTGACGTACTCGTCCAACTTGGCGAAGTAGAGGTCTTCGTCTTCCTCATGCATGAGTTGCATGCGTCATATAGGACGTCAAGTTTGGGCGTTGAAGCTTGATGGCGTGGAGGAGAGGTTGCTCTTGGTACCATTTTGGTGGTGGCACGAGTAGTTGAAGGTGCCTTATGATGGTGTCGACGGAGGTCATTGGCGTGCCTTGCCAAAGGTTGATGTAGATGGCGCACTTGGTCATCCACATGACGCTCGCGACGATGCTCCTTGCCCTTGGCACTCTTCTTGGTGAGGCGTTGTAATGAGCGCAAAGCATCATTAGTCTTGTCCATCATGCTCATGGTTTTGGCGAAGTCGTTGTCCATGCCGCGCTTTAAGTTGTCCATTTGATGGTGGACCTTGGTGCTCTCGAGGTGGAGGCTCCGTCTTGGTCGATGCGAGTTGAGGAGCTTGTCATTGTCGTTCTTGAAGTCTTCCATGCTTGGGTAGTTATTGTTGTTGTAGAACTCCATATCACCCAAGCATGTGGAGCCATTGTCGGTGTAGTGCTCCATCATGTCATCCATGCTTGTGGAGGCATATTCATGGTGGCTCACCGTGGATTCTTCATAGAAATCATCCTCGGTTCTAGAGTCCCAAGACATGATTCACAAGACCAAGTGGTGTATATGGAAGTGGTAGGGGGTTAGGAATGCAACGTCAAAACTTACTTTTCCTTGGAAGATAGTATCGTGCAAGTGGAAACACTTGAGAGCAATCAAAACCAAGCAAAGTGAAGTTCACGCGGAACACCAAAACCAACTAACCACTAAAAAAACACACACACACAAAGCTTATGGTGGATAGGTATGGAAGGTGGCGTGTCCAAGAACAATCTGAAATTAAGATATTGTAATGGCAAGTAAAGAACCACGATGATCATAAAGCAAAACAAGTCAATCCACAAGAAAGAAATATGTACAAGGAAACACACACGGTGGGATAAATGGGACTTGTGCGACGGAGAAAGTGAGCTAAGAACCAAATGATTACCTAGCGAAGACTATAAGCTCGTGTCGCACAAGTGCAAGGAGAGACGCTAGTTCGATTGCAATAAATTGGTGGGCTCCAAGATATGCACAATAAGTACCACCTATTTGATGTTCATCGAGCTTGCGGTTCCTATTCTATGAGGCACTTGTTTCTTTCTTTCTTTTTCTTTTTCTATTTTTTTTCACTTTTGTTTTCTTTTTTCACTTGCCCCTTCCTTGTGCCAACAACGATACAAGATAACTATATGAGATAGCGCGCTCACAACTTTTGCTCGGAATTCTACAAGGTATCAAATGTGCATAGCCCAAGCAATCATTGGAGGAACTAGTCTCAATAGGTGTTTGTTGAACGCAAAGATAGTGTAGCTCACAAAGGTATGCAAGTGGGGAGAAGTCGCGTAATTTTTATACCTTTCGTCGTCGATCTTCACCCTTTATTGGTGGATTCCGCCTTGCTCACGGAATTTGGATGGAGTAGATAGCATGAACCACCGATATGATGATGTAGAGATCTTTCTCCTCTTCAAAACGAGCTAAAGAACACCAAAATCCGAGTTCATATGCAAAAGTTATGCCCAAAACAGTGAAACAGATTTGCTGTCAGCGGTGGGGGCGGAGACTTTGCCAGAAACTCCGGTCTGGACCGGAATCTCCGGTCTGGAGGTTCCAGGACGTTCCAGAACACGAACGGGACGAGTTTTGGCAGAAAAACTTGACCCAAAACCTCAAATTGGTGGGGGAAAACAAAGAATTAGGCCATGGAAACGCAGGGGAAGGTAGATCAACAAGTTTAGCAAGTAACCCACGGATCAAAACCTACCAAAATGCACTCAAATCACAGATCGATCCAAAACATGAATTGTGGCTGTTTTTGGTGGAATTTTCGAATTTATGGGGAAAAAGACCAAATCGAGGGGAAATCCGTGGCAATCAAAAGCTGCTGATACCAGATGTTATGGGGTAACCCCGTGGGTGGCCGATCTTCACGGATCTCGTGGTCAAATCGATGGGAAAGTGAGGGGAAAGGGAGAAGGTAGCGGAAGCGGACGCACACACGATACAAGGCCAATTGCTCTCATCGGTGGCCACCACTCCGATAGAATCCTCGCAAGGAAAGATCGGTCAGCGTGCTCCCTCGATCCCACGCGGAGAGGGAAGAACACCTTGGAGAGGGTCTTGACGTCTTGGCAAAGGGATACCGATGCCAAGGCCTTGTACAATGAGGGAGGCGCGATGCATACTCCAACGAGGTGGTGACGATAGTCGATCCCCTTTGGTAGAAGGGGATGAGGGAAAACTAGAGATTCCACAAAGGGGGTTTTCTTTAGTCTATCATCTATGCCTCGGGTTACATGAGGGGGTGGGGCACTATATATAGGCCAGCCACTAGTTCAAGGGTACTTTAGGAATAAATGGGTAAAGTCTGGGCGGACTAAGGGGTACATGGGCCAAAGGCCCAGCTGGCGGCGCGTAGGCCCACACGCTCAGGCCGGAGACTCCGGTGTGGGGTCCGGAGACTCCGGTCTGTCTCCGGTGTCGCCTCCGGAGTGGCAGACAGACTGTCCTGAGCTCGATCTGGGGGTCGGTCTGGAGGTGGGTCCGGAGACTCTGGGGTATGTAGGCCGGAGACTCCGGTGTGGTCGGAGACTCCGGTGTGTGCAGGCCGGAGACTCCGGTGCTCCAGCTGCTGCTTCTTCCGTCTTCTCTTCCAAGCCTTCGTCTTGTCGTGCTTGGTGCTCTAGGCTTCCTCCCATGCCTCCGTACTTGTTGATGTGAACCTATCATTGATATGGGACGGAGTATGAAGTAGTATACCATTCAAGAGGGTAGGAAGTGGGTTCGCATAGAGGAACGGATTCACCTTTGGAGTCCATGGCGACTTCGCATAAGTTGGAGACCATGATGTGGGAACGACCAAAGGTCGGGCTATTCCCACATCACCCGATCTTCTCAGCAAGCTCTTGTCGATGATATGGTGGATGATAGATAACTAGTGCGTAGCTATGATCTCTCCCGCTCGATCCCTGATGCCAATCCAACAGATCTCAAACCTTGTAGGATATTCACAACACCACACTCTTGCGCACGCAGCCGTGACCACGAACGGTAGTATGCAATCTACTAATTCCCAGTGGAACAACAGATCACACTCAATTATAGTTGTAGAATTCGAACACAGGGTAATTCCAGAGGTTCTATGAAAGAAACAACTCCAAAATATTTTAACGAGGTCTAAACCCTAACTTGTGACGGCTACAAAGGTTTCTATGAGGGCTGGGGCGTCCTCCCCTCTAAACGGGCCTAAAAACAGCCATATCTTGGCCCAAACTGACTCGGTTCGACTCAAACTGATACATACCGACCCATAGATGAGTTCGGCTTACTTGGCGCACAGGCCATATGCCGTGGTGCACCTCAAACGTGTCCTGGGGTGCCACATATCTCTCTTGATCATGCGTGCTCTCCTTATTGCCTCCTTATGCATCTTCCATCTCTCGGTCGCCTTCCTCCCTCTCCTCCCACTGGCGCTATTCCGTTAGATGCCAAATCTAGTCAAACAATAACACCATGATTTAGGTAGTATAACGCTCTTGTAAATCAAAGTATCATGTCCAACTAGGAATGAATTCACCTTGTGATATTTTCAACGAGGCTCAATATTTCTTTCCAGTTCAAACACTCGAAATCAGCATGATCCATGATTGTATCCTCATCACATGTACTGGCCATGATTGTATCCTCATCAATGACTCTAGGGACTGCATGTGTCAAACCATGCTCAAAAATCACAAAAAGCCCTTGGAATGCAACTGCCACATGGAATGATGCACCAATGTGACAGAATTTGCATCACTGCATCCACTTGAGTGTGTGTGGTCATGTGGATCAAGGTGGTTTTGAAAATCACACATGCAATGACTCTAGGGACTCCATGTGTCAAACCATGGTTAGAAATCCCAACAAGGCCTTGGAATGCAACTGCCACATGCACTACTAGGAAACAGCTCTTTTTGGCGCACCTTTTTTGAACATTTGTGGCGCATTTGTTAGTCGCCACTAATACCTCGCCACTGATAACTAACTTCAGTGGCGCATTTCAAAATGCGCCATAGAAGTCTCAAACTTCAGTGGCGCATATGGCAAATATGCGCCACAGAAGTTGTTTTCCAAAATTCAAAAAAAAGGCGCGCCAGATCTCAAACTTCTGTGGCGCATATGGCCAATATGCGCCACAGAAGTTTTTTTCAAATTTCAAAAAAAAACCGGGCCAGATCTAGATCTGGTCGGATCTGGCCGGAGTTGGTGGTGGTGGTGGTGGTGGTGGCGGGCGGTGGCTAGGTCTAGGAGGAGGTTGCCGGAGTTGGTGGTGGTGGAGGAGGAGGAGAAGGAGGAGGAGCTCGCCGGAGTTGGTGGTGGAAGAGGAGGAGAAGGAGGAGGAGGTCACCGGAGTTGGTGGAGGAGGAGGAGGTCACCGGAGTTGGTGGTGGTGGAGGAGGAGGAGGAGGTCGCCGGAGAGTGGAGAAGGAGGAGGGAGGAGAAGGGGAGAACTGTGGAGGAGAGGAGGGGAGGAGAAGTGTGGAGAGGAGGAGGGGAGGAGAAGTGTGGAGAGGAGGAGAAGTGGGGAGGGGAGAAGAAGTGGGGAGGGGGAGAAAAAGGAAAAAGGGAGGCAGAAAGGGTGCTGGCGGGATTCAAATTTCGAATCCCGCCCAAGATTTCTGTGGCGCATATGGGGGAAATGCGCCACAGAAGTTTCTCCCCCTTTTTTATTTTTTTGAAGTAAAAAATCTTCTACCCTAAAAACTTTTTACTCTTTTCGAATTTGGGGATTCTGTAAAATTCAGAACAACCGTAGGTGGTTGAATTCGAGTAGGGAATTTTGAGACGATCATTTTGATAGGTTAAAGATTTTTTTTCCGACATCGTATGCAAAAGTTAGAGCCGTTTTACCGTGCCATGACCTATTTTTGCAAAATACATCGAAATTCATGTTTTTCAATTTTGTCTAGATCTATACCCTAAAATCTAACTACAACTTAAAGGAATTATTTTTTTGAAGTTTCTATCATTTTTGTTTATTTTTTACAAAACTGAAAAGGCGATCCAAGGGGGGGATCTGTTTTCCCCCCTATATGCTTGTTCTGTGGCGCATTAACCTATATGCGCCACAGAAACATCACTTTCTGTGGCGCATATGGACATATGCGCCACATGAGTTTCTCCTCCTTTTTTTGCTGCTTGGTCCCATCAACCTTCTGTGGCGCATACGTCTATATGCGCCACAGAAGTTTGACACTTCAGTGGCGCACACGAAAATATGTGCCACAGAAATATGGACTTCTGTGGCGCATATTGGTTTCGTGCGCCACTGAAGTACCAAACTTCCGTGGCGCATTGTTTCTAGTGCGCCACCGATATATATCTGTGGCGCATATTTTTACATATGCGCCACTGAATATCTTGTCTATCTATAAGATGTTTCCTAGTAGTGATGGAATGATGCACCAGTGTGATAGAAGTTGCATCACCACATCCATTGGAGCGTGTGTATGGTCATGTGGATAAAGGTGATTTTGAAAAGAACACATGGAATGACTCTAGGGACTCCATGTGACGAGGGGTGATCTCGGGAATGTCCATGAAGAAGGACTTAAGGTTTTGTAGAAAAGAGAACGTTGGGGATTTCGTCACATGTCAGGAGAATAATGGAGTCAAAGTTACCTGAATATTTGGTGAATCACACTTTTACAAATCACTTGGGGATTGTTCGGTGATTTTTCCTAGGCTTCTCCCGTCCTATATATAATAGGTCGGGTCTCAAAGCTGTATGCAGATAGGTTACATATACGTAATTACAATACCAACACGATGTCGGTCCTTTCTTCTTCTTTTCTAATACAACTTCAGCCTTTGTCGGTTGCTCCTTTGGGGCCATCATCTTGACTCTTCATGGGTCGTAAGCCTTTATGCAAGCTTGGGTAGCGAATCATAGGTATCCGAGTAATCATCCCTACGTTAGTATCCCCCGAGACTCTACCTGAATCGTAGATTCGGGTCAAGTCTCAAAGATATCCTTAGTTCTTTTCCTTTGTTTTTACTATTTTGTATTTTATAGGGATTTGGTACAACGAGCCCGATGCATCCCATGGATCGGGAATCAGTTAATTGCTCCTGGGCAAAAGCAAGGTTGTCCTACATTAAATTCAAGTCCCCAGGCCTAAACCCGGAATTTATTACTGGCGGAACTTAGTTTGAGCCGCTGAGGTCTTTTCAAATACTGAATTCTAGATCTATTTTATCTGGTACCCAACACGTCCATCGGGATTTTTCATCGTATCATAGATACGGATATATTACTGGCAGAGCGCATTCTTGTGCGATTACCATGCCACACAGGACAAATCCTGGGGTCTTACCTTCATATTTTTGAACATGGCATTCGGGTTTTTATCGCGTTTAGATGCGATCCGAGATTTTGTTTTGAATTTTGTCGGATGCCTGATTTATTTTCTGTGTTGTCTCCCAATAGGAGTTTTTGTTTTTTCCTTTATCAGGCACGCGTCAGCGCTCCTGATAGGAGTAGCCCCCGAGGCTACGGTCAATGTTTCCTCAAATAGTTGTCAGGTGCACGACCAGCGCTCCCGATAGGAGTAGCCCCCGAGGCTACGGTCGAATTATTGTATTCGATTTTAGTCTCAGACTTTTCATGGAGGAATTTACTTCGAATCCAAATTTTTCCTTCAGGTTTGTATCCTTTCCCCTGAGCCACACTTTTATGAATTTTCTTGCTATGACGTCGCTGATGACAAATTTTATGTTGTTAATTTCCAAAAGATATGTCTGGACGAGATGTTTTGAACATGGGACTATGCAGCAGTAATGATGACGCGTGGTGGTGTGTTCAGAGGTGTTTTTTGATTGCACGTCCCCTTTTCCGCGCGAAGATCAAGGCATCGTGCGAGGTTCTCCTATTTTTACCACAGTAATAACTGCTAAAGATATTTTCCTTTTATAGGAACCATGGACACATGTCACCATCTCGTGTGCTTGCGATGGTTCGATTTTACATCGAACGGTTTTAACTATGTACCATAGCTCTTTATAAAGGGGAGGAATCCCTTTTACTGCGTTTTACCTCTCCTTCGCTGGCTTCATCTTCTTCCTCGTTCTTTCCTTCCTCTATCCTTCTCGCAAACTCCTGCTTCGCGCTAGTGTCGCTCCTTCATCACCATGGGAAAAAGCAAGGTGGGAACTTCCTCCACGGCCGCCAAGGCCACCATGAAGAGGGTCATCGGATGGGCCCCTTCCAAGTGCATGACGCGGGAGCTTCGTGAGGCGCGGAACTCCGGCCATCTGGCGGACGGTACCTTCAAGCTTCCTGGGGACAAAGCAACTACAATACCCGAGTCGGGCTGGAGTGTAATGTCTCTCTCCTTTCTTTCCCATGGCCTTTCTCTCCATGTACATGAATTTCTTCGTGGTCTCCTTTTCGCTATGGTGTGCAGCTGTGTCAGCTCACGCCGAACTCTATCCTCCATGTTGCTTGTTTTGTCACTCTCTGTGAATGCTTTCTCGGGATTCATCCCCATTGGGTCCTGTGGAAGTATTTCTTTTATGTTCGTCGGAATGCCACCGATACCATCGTCCATGACGTTGGTGGCGCCATTTTCTCAGTTCGCTTCGATGTAGATTACTTTGATTTTAAACCTGCTGATTCCATCCAAGGGTAGAAAACCAAGTGGTTTTACATCAAAGACCAATCAGTCGAGGGTTAGTCTTTCGGGTTATCCCCCTTTGACCCGAAGAATTTTTTTTGCAAACTTGACTCCTGGGATCAGCATCCCACTCCTGAAGAAATGACAGAGATCCAACCCCTCCTTGTTTGTATTTCAAAACTACGACATGAGGTTGGCAAGGAATCGTCGGGCCTTCAAATTCTGGTGAATTTCTTATGGATCCGCATGCAGCCTCTGCAGGCCCGGCTTTCTAGTATGTGGGCATATACCTAAAAAAATGACCCGATGAGGATTTCTCGGGACGATCTGACCCTCAAGGTTTATTAAAAAAGGGTTCGTAATTTCACAACCCTTACAGCGAAGAGTGTGGTTCCTTCTGATTGTCATGTAGAGCCTTTTGGCAAGAAGAACCGCCTTCCAGAGGTAAATTCCTTTCTCTTTTGCTCGTTGTTCATCTCTATTTTTTGTTCTTTTGCAATTGTTCTCTTTTGTGATTGCTAATCTTCTATTTACGCAGGATCATGATCAGCTATCCTGCCTTCCTCCTCTTCCTGAGAGCGATGAGCTTCTCGCCAATCCTTCTGCTTCCGATGATCTCCCTATGACTAGGACAACCGCTGATGAGGAGATGGAGACATCTGTCGTATAATCTTCATCAAGGACGTCGTCGCTTCCACCGGCTCGCTTTGAAGATTCGCGTCGCACCTACTAGCAAAAAAGGAAACGTCCTTATGCTGCGGAGACGATCGACGACTCGGATGATTCTACATCCTCAAAACCTTTGGGTGCCGCTCCATTGTCGTCGGCCCCTCCCCATATCAATCTATTCCACTTTGCGCAGGACGTATCTTTGTAAGTACTTATTGCCTTTTTACTATTCTGTCGGATGATTAAGTTGCTGATGCTTCCCTATTTTTTGTCCTTTCTCTTGTAGTGGTGATGATGCGGAAGACCCGCCCTTATCTCCTCTTGGCACTTCTTTTGCTCCTTCTGCCAAGGACCCGAAGGATTTGCTCGCGTCTTTTGCGGATCCACTTATCCAAAAGGATGTTGCCGCTTTGCCAAAATCACCACCATCGAAGAAAAGAAAATTAGCTGGCCAAGGCGTGATGATATCTGAGAGCTCTGTCAAGGTGGATATGCAAGACGTAAGTACATCCGTGATTTTTAATTTCACCATGGATCCTCCTTTACTTGTCTTTCCTAATGTCGTTCTTCGCAGCCTGTGATGCGTGAGATGGTTGATATGGCCTCTCACTTCATCAAGATCTGTAATGAAGCCAAAGGTCTGAAAGGTATATTTTCATCTTTTTGCGATTTTTACACTTCCTCCCATTTTTCTAACTTTTTGCATTACTTTCTGATTTCTTCAGCCGTTGCCAAGGAGTCCGAGGTCATCCGGGAGGAGGCATTGAAGCGTGCCGACGATCTGGAAGCCAAACTTTGGATCGCTTAAAAAGCTTTGGAAGAGGCCAAATAGAAAGCCAGCGCTGATACTGAAGAAAGAGCCAAACAAGCGGCCACCTGAGATGAAAATCTTCGGAAGCACTTGGAGACCCTCAACGCTTCCTTGACTCGCAAGTTTTTTTGTTTGGCAAGGGAGAATTTTTGTTTCAGTCCTCATTGCTTCTGTGTTCTTACCGTCCCCCTTTTTTGGTATGTGTAGAGCTGCCAGGCCAAAATTTGCTGATTGATGAAGATAAAAGGTTGATCTTTTATCAGATGTTGTTGGCACTTTGGAGGCTAATAGTGTTCATGTGTGCAACCTTCTTGTCCACTCACACTGTGCCTTCAAGAGCCTTCATGCCGGAGTCTTTCCGTCGAAGGAAGTGACTCCTGATTTGACCGACCTTGTCGCTATTTTTGGTGCCGATCCAAGCCCTCTGGTTGGCTATAGTGTGACGCAATCGAAGAGCGGCGCCGAAACATCAATGGCATTGGCGATGGCGCACAGCAAGCAAGTCAACTAGGAGAAGGTTAGCTCCTCTGTCCCAGTCAACTCCAAAGGCCAAGCAGTTGATTTGAAGCCTATCATTAAGAGAGCCAAGAAATATTCTCGGCTGCTTCTAGGCATAAGCTCAGGTCCAGAGAGATCAACTGCTCCTTCCTCGACTGGTGCTCCTTCATCGGCTGCTACCCCTGTTGTAGGTAGTGCTCCTTCTGCTAGCACGACTTTATCATTGGAAAAATGAGCTCCTTAGCTTTGTTTTGTAGTTTTTCGTGTTTCTTCTACTACTATTGTAATGACTATTGAACTTATCCTGTTGCTGAAATGCTTCCTTATGAAAAGAAGATTTTTGTACATATGCCTCTGAATGGCTCTTTGTTTGCTGAAGGTTTTCTACCTTTCGTGTTCCTTGCCAGATTTTGAGTGATTCTATGGTTCCTCCTGCGCCTATGCAGACGTCTGATGCAACCCCGTCCTCGCGAGGGATGGGTGCAACCGAGACTACTATTGTACGTACGGTAGATCCGCCGTTATATGTTGAAAAAATTGAGTAGTTGAGGAAGCTTGAGAGGAAACTTCGAGTTGTTCAATCAATGGTGGATGTTGCCCAGTCGAAGATGCATCAGGCTCTTGATCGTGAGCCATACTTCTTGGACGAGATTTCCAGGGTGAGGGAAAAGATGCTATGTAAGTCCTTTTTACTTTTTCTTCCTACTGCTCCCCTTTTTGCGGGATGCCAATGTTTTCTCTTTTTTGTTTTGTAGGCATTCGATTGTGCGAGGGGGAAGAAACCCAATGTCTGTGCAACCGAATTCAAGCTCTCATGTCTTCTTTTCAAAATTCTGGGAAGGACTTCTGCATTGATCACTGCCGTGCTTATGTCGTGGCTCTGCTTCAGGACCACGTATCCGAGGTGGAGCAGTTTGTCGAGTGCTATCGTAGATCGCTGGCCATTGTTTACAATGCCATGTTTCCTCGGGATCCTCAGCCTCAAACTTTAGCTGATTTGATGGCGAAGTTTCGACAGGGTGAGCGGATTCATCATTTTGTAAAGCTTTAACTTGTGGCCGGTGCCAAGCTTGCGCTATCTTGGGTGCATGCACATCATCCGACGCTGGATTTGGACGTCATATCGTCAGAGCTACCCCTTCCTTCTAATGGTGGTCTTGTTAGTATGGCGCCTCACTATGCCGCTACTCGTAGACCTGCGATTAGGATTGTCTGGAGGTGCCTAGAGGCAGACCAGGATTTTTTATGATTTTCCTATCTAACTGTTTCTACTTCTTATTGTGTACCTTTGTACTTTTTTGAGAAATATTGTATAGAGCTATTGTATACTTGTCAAAAAGGTCGTATGTTTATACGAGATTTTGATTGTATGTTGTATCTTTTTTTGTGGGTCTCGACGAATTGATGCCCTTTGCACGATTGCCTTCATGTGCCTTAGGAAATTTATGCCGAGAAGTATTTTCTTTATTTATTAATAAGTATAAAGGGATACATTGCGTGGGCGTGTTCGCCTGGCCGTTGGCCTTATTGAATATAGAAATATATAAGAGTAAAGAGTTCTCCTAAAAATTGCGGCTTCTGTCTTGAGATGCTCCATCATGCCCCTTGTTGACTTTGAGGAGGGCGTCATCTTTTTCGACTAGAGGCACCGTGTCTGCGAGGTGGACCTGAGAGAAAAGTAGTTGGTTTACTGGGCCGCTTGTACTTGGGAAAGCCGACGAGTGCACACTCTTATGCGGGACCGGAAGTGGATGCCGATTAAGTAGCTTTTGCGGGTGTGCCGTGCTCCTGATTTTATGGGGTTCGCTCGCTGCGTCCTTCGTGTAGTAGTTCTTCATCCGCTATTTTCAACTGGCCAAATTGTGTCTCCATCCCGAAGGATTCTGATATTTTGTTGAACTCTTGATCGTAGCTATACAAACGGCTGAAGCTTCCTTTTACTGCTATGACCCCATTGGGGGTTGGCATTTTCAGCACCAGGTATGCATAGTGGGGTAATGCCATGAATCTAGCGAAAGCTAATCATCCCAGGATCACGTGGTATTGTGATGGCCAGTACATGTGGTGAGGATACAATCATGGATCATGCTGATTTCGAGTGTTTGAACTGGAAAGAAATATTGAGCCTCATTGAAAAATATCACAAGGTGAATTCGTTCCTAGTTGGACATGATACTTTGATTTATAAGAGCTTTATACTACCTAAATCATGGTGTTATTGTTTGACTAGATTTGGCATCTATCGGACTAGCGCCAGCGGGAGGAGAGGGAGGAAGGCGACCAAGAGATGAAAGATGCATTAGGAGGCAATAAGGCAAACAAGCATGATCAAGAGAGATATGTGGCGCGCCAGGACACTTTTGAGGTGCACCACGACATATGGTCTGCGCGCCAAGTAAGCCGAACTCATCTATGGGTCGGTATGTATCAGTCTGAGTCGAACCGAGTCAGTTTGGGCCAAGTTATGGCTGTTTTTAGGCCCGTTTAGAGGGGACGACGGCCCAGCCCTCATATAAACCTCCGTAGCCGTCACAAGTTAGGTTTTAGACCACGTTAAAATATTTTGGAGTTGTTTCTTTCATAGAACCTCTGGAATTACCCTGTGTTCGAATCTGCCAACTATAATTGAGTGTGATCTGCTGTTCCATTGGGAATTAGTAGATTGCATACTACCGTTCGTGGTCACGGCTGCGTGCGCAAGAGTGTGGTGTTGTGAATATCCTACAAGGTTCGAGATCTGTTGCATTGGCATCAGGGATCGAGCAGGAGAGATCATAGCTACACACTAGTTATCTATCATCCACCATCACCATCGACAAGAGCTTGCTGAGAAGATCGGGCCACCCCATATCATCTTGGTATCAGATTTCCTCGTTGCCTCGGTAAGCAATCCACAATCCATCCATAGATTAGAGAGTGTTTTTCATCCTATACAGAAAAAGTGTTGCGACCTCGGATCGTTAAGAATCCTAAGTCCCTGTGATTAACATGCTAGTCCCTGGATCAATAGCTAGCACTTCACAGTCGATGAATATCATGTAAAACACAAGTCATTATTACACGAATAATCCAGAGTATAATTATTACAACTTGCATAGCTTATAGCTAGCTCAAATAAAACAGCGGAAACTAAATAAAACTTGAGTCCATCAACGCCTCAGGCTAGTTGCATGAAGACCCGCGATCCCTACGCACCTTTCAATCTTCGGATTCTGCACATAAGACGTGCAGCCAACAATTTGGGTCAATACTTTGAATGTATTGGCAAATTACACCAAGGAAAGAGTAAGACTATCTCTACATGCAAGGCTAAGAGTAGGCTCTGGGGTTCATTTGCGTAAAGCCAATTTTACCATTGTAATAAGAAAAGAGGAGGAAAGTTTTCCCTACTTTGTAAACTTTGATAAGTAGTATAGGGTTGAATGGAACACGTGGATATTACTCACCAAGTGCCCAAATCAACCTAGCACTTGGATATTACGCACCAAGTTCCCAAAATCCCACCCAATGGCGATATTACCCATGCCCTGGGGTTTATAAAACGTTAAGTTTGGAAAAGAGAGAGAGAGGAAGATCTTCCAGAGGCTCCATCCTTCAGATGCTCAATGTTGTTCTGTTTCCGTGAACACGGCTGATCGATCAGATTGCAATACTCTCGAGAGGTTGTGCACTTTCCCCACAATCCACGATCAAGTCCTTTTACAGACAAGACCATGGCGAAGCCTTCCCTTAGTAGCCCCTCTACCAGCTGGATCCAACCGTGCCAAGAACCTCCAAATGTTGGTACCCCGGTGAGGTTTCCCACTAAGTACTAAGCCAAGACAGAGCCCATATGTATTGTGGTTGCACGGGAAGCTTCTGAATTCTGAAACATGGCAGACTTCTTTGATTCCTGGGCGGCCGTCCTCCACCAAAATCCCACTCGTTGACCCGACAACCATTCCGCCCAGAAGAAAACTGAGTTTTATTTTGAAGGGGTTTCGGAGAAGAAAAGTTCGCTCGAGAGAGCTATCATACTTAGAAAATTCTTGAAAATTTCGAACCCTCCCAACGGTATTTGATATATATATATATATAAGTATATAGCATAGCAAGCATAACTTAGAAGAACAGGATGACCTATTGGGATGGAAAATCCTAAGCATAGGGCTACTCATGGCATACTACAAAACCGTACTTGCAAAATAATACTAAGGAATTCTACCAAAATCCTACACATGCATACTACAGAATTTGAAGAGTAAAACATGCATAGTCAAAACTGGGACATAACATGAACAAGTGGTGTAACTTGCCTTGATCCGAGCAGCAATCTACACAACAGTACTCCTCAGCGCACTCCGAGCAATCTAACGAAACAAACATGGGTCCAATTACAAAATGCACAAAACTAGTCACGAAGTCAATTATGCATGCATGCAACATGGTAATATGCAAGGATGGATTTGATTTCGACCAAGGGTTTTAACCAGGGGTTTTGTTGAGTTGGAGATGTCATTAGAATTGATTTCCCACAGATTTTAAGTATTTTGGGTTAAACCCTAATTTACCAAGCTCAAAACTAGATCTATAACTCTAATCTTCCTCGACACAGATCTGAACACCCTAAGCAAGATATGAAGATTTTCAACAGAAGGTCTCGACGATACAAAGCAAACGCAACAAGAATCAACTAAAACGGAGCTATGGATAATTTTCTACAATTAAAATACTCTAATCTAAACTTTTAATTCTACTACAACATTTCTGTGGCAAAAAAGAAATATTATTGTAGATCTGTGTTCTACTCGAAAATATGAATCCAACGGTATATGATACGCAATTTTTGGACTAATATTCGAATTTCTATGAATTTTACGAGATTGGGGCTAATTCTGCCTATTTTAAAAGAAAAAGGAAAAGGCCAAAGACGCGCGAGACGTGGCGGCTTGCGAGTGGTCCGCCGGGCGCGCGTGACGCGACGTGGTGGCGACGCGGCGTCGACGTGGCGCGGCCACGCGGCGCGAGGCGGTTGGCTGGCCCGGTAGACCGATCTGGGGCCATCGGATCTAGATCCGACGGTCGGAGAGGGGGAACGGCGGCGGTTGCTTACCGTGGGCGGCGACTGGCGGTGACGGCGGACGGCGGCACTCCTCCGGCCCGGCGAGCTAGACGACGGGGACCGGCTCCTCGTCGCGGTCACGTTCCCGGGGCAGCGGCGGTCTCCCCCCTTCCCGAGGCGACGGCGGGCGGCGGCTGCTGGCGGTGGAGGCGGCGGTGCTCCGGCGAGCAATCGGCGGCGGAGAAAAAAGGCTAGGGTTTGCTTGGGGAGGCGTGCCCGGCTTATATAGGGGCGAAATCTTGGCACGGGGGTCGTGGACTCCACCCCGAAATCGTCGGCGGCGGTTGCGCTGGCGCGGCGGCGGCGTCGGGCTCGACCCGGACTCGGGGGGAGGCAGCCGACAAGTGGTCCCCGCCTGTCGGCGGCTGCGGGCGCGGGGCGGGCCGCTGGCGGGCTGCTGGCGGCTAGAGGGCCGGCTGCGCTCGCCCACCCGGCCAGGCGGGCGGCAGGTAGCCCCGGGCTGGCTCGGCCGGCCCAGTTAGATTAGGTTTTTTTATTCCTTTTTATTATTTTCTGATTTGCTATTTGTTTAATAACTTTTGCGAACGGACTCCGAATTAGACGAAATTGGTCTCTAAAATTTTGTAAAAAGAAGAGGGTTAGAATAGGACTATAAAATAACCCTTTTGAAAAAAGTTTTGGTGGTTCAAAAGGTTTTACCCCCTTTTGTCTATAATTGACTATGGGGTTTGAGAATTACCCGATGCAAATTTTTCGATATGTGATGCCATGATGCAATGATATGATGCATGCTTACTAGTAACATCTGAAATTGCAAAATTTGGGATGTTACAAACCTACCCCCCTTAAGAAGAATCTCGTCCCCGAGATTCAGGTTGGTTAGCAAATAGGTGTGGGTGTTCTTTCTTCAGGTCTTCTTCACGTTCCCACGTGGCTTCTTCCTCGGAATGGTGATTCCTTTGAATTTTGCAGAATCTGATAGTCTCGGTACGAGTGATTCTCTCGGCTGTTTCTAAAATCCTGGTGGGCTTTTCCTCATAGGTGAGATCGTTTTCCAATTGAACTTCTTCCAATGGAACTGTATCCTTTAGTGGGGTTTTAGCCACTTCTGGGTGACACTTCTTCAGTTGCGACACATGGAAAACATCATGAACCGTTAGCACTTCGGGCAATTCCAACTGATAGGCAACTTCCCCTCTGTGATCCAAGATTTTGTAGGGCCCTATGAATCGGGGTGCTAACTTACCCTTGATTCCGAATCTCTTAACTCCTCGTAGTGGTGAAACTCGGAGATACGCACGGTCTCCCACTTCATAAGTCACATCCCTACGCTTGGAATCAGCGTAACTCTTTTGTCTGGATTGGGCTATTTTTAACCTGTCTTGGATCTGTCTCACTTTTTCTTCGGCATCCTTGATCAGTTCAGGTCCAAACAGACTACGTTCTCCAACCCCACTCCATAGCAGCGGAGTCCTACACTTTCTGCCATAGAGAACTTCAAATGGAGCCATCTTGATGCTAGTTTGGTAGCTGTTATTGTATGAGAATTCCGCATATGGCAAATTTTCATCCCAACTAGACCCATAGTCCAGCGCACAGGCTCTTAACATGTCCTCCAATATCTGATTAACTCTTTCCGTTTGCCCATCAGTTTGCGGGTGGAAGGAAGTACTAAACTCCAGTCGTGTCCCTAGAGATTCGTGTAGCTGCCGCCAAAACTTAGAGGTGAATTGGGTACCTCTATCAGAAACAATCCCCTTGGGCACTCTGTGAAGACTTACGATCTTTGACATATAAATCTTGGCAAGTTTAGCACTTGTATAGGTGGTCTTTACGGGAATAAAGTGGGCCACTTTTGTGAAGTGGTCGACCACTACCCAGATGGAGTCATACCCAGATCGAGTCCGAGGTAGTCCTGTGATAAAATCCATGCCTACCTTGTCCCACTTCCATTCGGGCACAGGTAATGGCTGCAGCAGTCCTGCGGGTTTTTGATGCTCGGCCTTGACTCTGTTGCACACATCACACAAGGAGATATATTCAGCAATTTCTCTTTTCATGTTGTTCCACCAGAATCTATCTTTCACATCCATGTACATCTTTGTATTACCGGGATGAATTGAGTAAGGCGAATCGTGAGCTTCCTGAAGGATTAACTTCCTGATATCAGGCTCATCGGGAACGCACAGACATTACTCATACCAAAGTGTTCCTTGTTCATCCGTATGAAACCCTCTTGCTTTGTCTTTGCTTATATTGGCTCTTATCTCTTCCAACTCTTTGTCCCCCTTCTGGGCCTCTTTGATTTGATCCAGAAGTGTTGGCACTATCTCCATAGTTGCTAAGTATCCCTTCGGAACTATTTCCAACCTGAGGTTCTTGAATTGTTCACACAAATCTTTTGGAAGTTCTCCCACGGTAAGTCCATCTACATAGACTTTCCGGCTTAAGGCGTCAGCCACAACGTTGGCCTTTCCAGGATGGTACTGCAGGTCCAAGTCATAGTCCTTGACGAGCTCAAGCCATCTCCTCTGCCTCATATTTAACTCCTTTTGAGTGAAGATATACTTGAGACTCTTGTGATCCGTGAACACATCACAATGTTTGCCCATTAGGTAGTGTCTCCATACCTTGAGCGCATGCACAACTGAAGCTAGTTCCAAATCGTGTGTGGGGTAGTTATTCTCATTGTTCTTAAGTTGCCAAGAGGCGTAAGACACTACTTTTCCATCTTGCATCAGAACACTACCCAGTCCTTGCCGGGAAGCGTCGCAATAGACTTGAAAATCCTTTTGGATATTAGGGGGTGCTGTTACTAGGCGCTTCTTCAACTCTTGAAAACTTGCTTCACATGCCTCGGTCCATAGGAATTTCTTCTCTTTCTTCAGCAACTCTGTCATGGGCTTTGCTATCTTGGAAAAGTTTTCAATGAATCTTCGGTAATATCCCGCAAGGCCTAGAAAACTCCTAATATCACCCACATTCTTAGGAGACTCCCATTCTGTCACGGAAGCTACCTTACTTGGGTCCACGACAACTCCTTTAGCCGACACAATATGGCCAAGGAATCCCACTTCTTTCAACCAGAACTCACATTTGCTAAATTTAGCATACAACTTGTGTTCCCTTAACTTTTCCATGATTAGGCGTAGATGCCTCTCATGTTCCTTCTCGTCCTTGGAGTATATGAGTATGTCATCAATGAATACCACAATAAACTTATCAAAGTACTCCATGAACACCTTGTTCATCATAGTCATGAAGTATGTTGGAGCATTGGTTAAGCCGAACGACATCACGGTGTACTCGTACAGTCTGTATCTTGTGATGAAAGCTGTCTTGGGTACATCCTATTCCCGGATCTTTAGCTGGAAATATCCTGATCGGAGATCGATCTTGGAGAACACACTAGCTCCCTTTAACTGGTCAAACAGGTCGTTAATATTGGGTAGAGGGTACTTGTTCTTGATTGTCACTTCGTTCAACGACCGGTAGTCCACGACTAGTCTCTTGGTTTTATCTTTTTTCTCCACGAATAAGACAGGTGCTCCCCAAGATGATGCACTTGGTTGAATGAAGCCTTTGTCCAACTGCTCTCTGAGCTGTTTCTTAAGTTCCTTCAACTCATCCACATCCATTTTGTATGGTCTCTTTGCTATTGGTCCAGTACCTGGCATCAAGTCAATGAGAAACTCGATGTCACGGTCGGGAGGCATCCCTGGCAATTCTTTCGGAAACACATCTGGATACTCCTTCACAATTGGCACATCCTCCAAGCTAACCCCCTTAAGAGAGTGCACCATGCTTCCTTCGAGTGCGAAAGCTAACTTAAAGCGGATCCTTTTCTTTTCCGGAGTCGTGAGTGCGATAGTCCTTTTGGCACAATCTATGACTCCCTCATACTCGGTCATCCAATTCATGCCCAAAATTATGTCCAAGCCTTGTGATTCCAGAACGACTAGGCTGGTGGGAAAGGTGTGCGCCCCAATTCTTAGTTCTAACCCACGGCATCCAGAGTTTGCCACTATTTCTCCTCCAGGAGAACTTACCCTTAGGGGAGTACTAATAGTCTCCGTAGGTATCTGGCCTCTATCCACAAATACCCTTGATATGAATGAATGTGATGCACCAGTATCAAAAAGAACAACTGCAGGTGTGGAGTTAAGCTTGAACTTACCGATCACGGAGTCAGGTGCCTCGCGAGCATCCTCCACGGAGACATGATTCACCGTGGCTTTGACGAACGGGTTCGGCTTCTTCCCATTTCCATTACCATTGCTATGGTTGTGTCCGTTGCCGTTTCCATTGCCATTCCCATTCTTCGCCTTTTCGGGACAAGCAGTCGCATAGTGCCCTGTCTTGTTACACTTGAAGCATGTCACTTCACTCAGATCCTTCCCATTTCCATTTCCATTGCGGTGCTTATGGCCATTGTGGTTATGTCCTCCATGACGATGACCATTGTGGTTGTGGCCATTGTGGTTGTGGGGTGGTGGTGACGAGGTGCGTTGCTTCTGATATGGGGTAGAGTTATGCTTGTGTGAGGTGGACTTTCTCTTCCGGTTCTCAATACTCCTTTGCTTTGCTTCAACTACGACTGCCCTGTCCAGAAGTTCCTGATAGTTATCAAACTTCAGAGCCACAAGCTGAATAGATATTTCATCATTAAGTCCCCTCAAGAACTCCTCTTGTCTCTTCGCATCAGTGGATACATCATCAGGTGCATAACGTGCCAGCTTGTTGAAAAGGTCCCCATACTCGGAGACAGAGTGGTGTAGTTGTTTCAAGTCGCGGAACTCACGTCTCTTAAGTGACATGACTCCCGCAGCTACGTGATGAGTACGAAAGGCTGCTTCAAACTGGTTCCAGGTGATAGCTTCAATATCAGGGTGGGTGACCTGGTAGTTATCCCACCATTCAGCAGCTGGTCCCTCAAGTTGGTGCGCGGCAAAGCGCACCCTATCAGCTACAACAACTTGGACGGTGTCTAACTTCTTGTTGATGGTGCGGAGCCAGTCGTCTACCACAATTGGCTCAGAACTACTTGAAAAAGTTGGAGGGTTCAACCTCAAGAACCGAGTCAAGCGATCTTGTTGGGGCGGTGGAGGCGGTGGAGGTGGTGGGTTGTTGTTGTTGTTTTGCATGTTTTGAGTGAGGAGTTGGATCAGCTGATTCTGGGAGTTCAGAAGTTGTGCTATCTCTGGGGGCATGTTGTTATTGTTGTTTCCACGTCTCGCCATCTGGAGAGTTTGGGAGGCGAGTTAAGAAATAGATAGAAAGTCTAAGGAATAAACTCTTACCCTTATGTAAACAAGAGAAGAAAACACACGTGAAAAGCAAGGCACACATAGCACGAAAATCCACACACTCGACCAAGATTAACTAACCAATATAAGATTTTTGGTACTCATTACAATCGCGAATAACGTTCGACTATAGAACTAATGGTGGTCCAACTACTCTACTCATCATCCACTTCCTCATCCTCAATGATGAAGCCTTCCTTTTCCAACAGTGACTTGTATAGCTCCATGTCCCTCGTCGTGGCTTCAAGTTTCTCTTGAAGTTCTTTCATCTCCTGTGGCTCCGGTGTTGCAGCTTCGAGCCTTCCTTGAAGTTCCTTCACCTCTTGCAGTTCCTGGGTAGCAGCTTCCAGCTTCGGTCGGAGTTCCTTCTTCTCCTTTTGTAGCTTCTTGATCAAACTTGACCCCATAGTCACGGGCGTGATCTTCTCCTCCAAGCTCCTCTTAGCTGCTCGCAGGTCCTTCATCATGGTGGCAAGGTTCTTGAACTCCAGCTCGTTCTTTGCGAGCACTAGACTTTGCTCCCTAATCTTCTTGTTCTTATCTTGCACTCTCTTCTCTTGATTAGAGAACCGCTTGTCTTGGGCGGTGAGCTCCCCTCCTAGGGACCTGATCTTCTCTTCCAGCTCCTCAATCTTCTCGTCCTACTCCTTGACTAGGGCACAAAGCTCGTCATTCCTCACGAACTCAAGGCAGCTCCCCTTCTGAAGGTCATTGATGTGGAAGTCCAAGTCTTGATATTGGATTCTTCGACGCTTGCATGTCTTCCTCTCCTCCGGGGTTAACTCGATTGGAACTCCCTTCTCATCACCTCTTCATGGTGGCGTCCGCAAAGGCGTCCAATGAGCTCCTGCAAGCAAATGCTAAGTCCTTTCTCCTTGGAGTCGCTAGTGACATTGAGTACAATGGCCTCCGTCTTGGGTTCTATCTGACTGTGCCCCGGTTGGATGACTTCAATCGCCCAGCATCCTTCCTTGTGCATCTTCCTCAACTCGCTTCCCTTATTTGATGGCATGGGTAACTGCAGTGTCTTGATGATGTCCAGAAGGCATTCCCCGAAGCGCAGGCACTTGATGTCTTCGGCGGTGTCGTAGTAGAAGGCCGTCATCTTTAGGTTAGGAGAGAGAAAATTAGACACAAGGCGATAAGGAAGAGAAATACTAGAAGAGTACAAATAACTTAGAAGAATATAGAAAGCATAACACACATGGTAAAGGTGGTTTCCAATCCTAGGGGTCACGTCCTACAAGCAACTTTGTGCTCTGATACCATCTGTTGCGACCTCGGATCGTTAAGGATCCTAAGTCCCTGTGATTAACATGCTAGTCCCTAGATCAATAGCTAGCACTTCATAGTCGATGAATATCATGTAAAACACAAGTCATTATTACACAAATAATCCAGAGTATAATTATTACAACTTGCATAGCTTATAGCTAGCTCAAATAAAACAGCGGAAACTAAATAAAACTTGAGTCCATCAACGCCTCAGGCTAGTTGCATGAAGACCCGCGATCCCTACGCACCTTTCAATCTTCGGATTCTGCACATAAGACGTGCAGCCAACAAGTTGGGTCAATACTTTGAATGTATTGGCAAATTACACCAAGGAAAGAGTAAGACTATCTCTACATGCAAGGCTAAGAGTAGGCTCTGGGGTTCATTTGCGTAAAGCCAATTTTACCAGTGTAATAAGAAAAGAGGAGGAAAGTTTTCCCTACTTTGTAAACTTTGATAAGTAGTATAGGGTTGAATGGAACACGTGGATATTACTCACCAAGTGCCCAAATCAACCTAGCACTTGGATATTACGCACCAAGTTCCCAAAATCCCACCCAATGGCGATATTACCCACGCCCCGGGGTTTATAAAACGTTAAGTTTGGAAAAGAGAGAGAGAGGAAGATCTTCCAGAGGCTCCATCCTTCAGATGCTCCATGTTGTTCTGTTTCCGTGAACACGGCTGATCGATCAGATTGCAATACTCTCGAGAGGTTGTGCACTTTCCCCACAATCCACGATCAAGTCCTTTTACAGACAAGACCATGGCGAAGCCTTCCCTTAGTAGCCCCTCTACCAGCTGGATCCAACCGTGCCAAGAACCTCCAAATGTTGGTACCCCGGTGAGGTTTCCCACTAAGTACTAAGCCAAGACAGAGCCCATATGTATTGTGGTTGCACGGGAAGCTTCTGAATTCTGAAACATGGCAGACTTCTTTGATTCCTGGGCGGCCGTCCTCCACCAAAATCCCACTCGTTGACCCGACAACCATTCCGCCCAGAAGAAAACTGAGTTTTATTTTGAAGGGGTTTCGGAGAAGAAAAGTTCGCTCGAGAGAGCTATCATACTTAGAAAATTCTTGAAAATTTCGAACCCTCCCAACGGTATTTGATATATATATATAAGTATATAGCATAGCAAGCATAACTTAGAAGAACAGGATGACCTATTGGGATGGAAAATCCTAAGCATAGGGCTACTCATGGCATACTACAAAACCGTACTTGCAAAATAATACTAAGGAATTCTACCAAAATCCTACACATGCATACTACAGAATTTGAAGAGTAAAACATGCATAGTCAAAACTGGGACATAACATGAACAAGTGGTGTAACTTGCCTTGATCCGAGCAGCAATCTACACAACAGTACTCCTCAGCGCACTCCGAGCAATCTAACGAAACAAACATGGGTCCAATTACAAAATGCACAAAACTAGTCACGAAGTCAATTATGCATGCATGCAACATGGTAATATGCAAGGATGGATTTGATTTCGACCAAGGGTTTTAACCAGGGGTGTTGTTGAGTTGGAGATGTCATTAGAATTGATTTCCCACAGATTTTAAGTATTTTGGGTTAAACCCTAATTTACCAAGCTCAAAACTAGATCTATAACTCTAATCTTCCTCGAGACAGATCTGAACACCCTAAGAAAGATATGACCATTTTCTAAAGAAGGTCTTGGCGATACAAAGCAAAAGCAACAAGAATGAACTAAAACGGAGCTACGGATAATTTTCTAGAATTAAAATACTCTAATCTAAACTTTTAATTGTACTGCAAGATTGCTGTGGCAAAACAGTAATATTATTGTAGATCTGTGTTCTACTCGAAAATATGAATCCAACGGTATATCATACGCAATTTTTGGACTAATATTCGAATTTCTATGAATTTTACGAGATTGGGGCTAATTCTGCCTATTTTAAAAGAAAAAGGAAAAGGCCAAAGACGCGCGACACGTGGCGGCTTGCGAGTGGTCCGCCGGGCGCGTGTGACGCGACGAGGTGGCGACGCGGTGTCGACGTGGCGCGGCCACGTGGCGCGAGGCGGTTGGCGGGCCCGGTTGACCGATCTGGGGCCGTCGGATCTAGATCCGACGGTCGGAGAGGGGGAAGGGCGGCGGCTGCTTACCATGGGCGGCGACCGGCGGTGATGGCGGACGGCGGCGCTCCTCCGGCGATGGTCGGCGGCGGCGGCGCTCCTCCAGCCCGGCGAGCTAGACGACGGGGACCGGCTCCTCGTCGCGGTCACGTTCCCGGGGGCGGCGGCGGTCCCCCCTTCCCGAGGCGACGGCGGGCGGCAGCTGCTGGTGGTGGAGGCGGCGGTGCTCCGGCGAGCAATCGGCGGCGGCTCGGCGGCGGCGGCGGTGAAAAAAGGCTAGGGTTTGCTTAGGAAGGCGTGCCTGGCTTATATAGGGGCAAAATCTTGGCGCGGGGGTCACGGAGTCCGCCCCGGAATCGTCGGCGGCGGTTGCGCTGGCACGGCGGCGGCGTGGGGCTCGACCCGGACTCGGGAGGAGGCAGCCGACAAGTGGTCCCCGCCTGTCGGCGGCTGCGGGCACGGGGCGGGCCGCTGGCGGCTAGCGGGCCGGCTGCGCTCGCCCACCCGGCCAGGCGGGCGGCAGGTAGCCCCAGGCTAGCCGGCCGGCCCAGTTAGATTAGGTTTTTTTATTCCTTTTATTATTTTCTGATTTGCTATTTGTTTAATAACTTTTGCGAACGGACTCCGAATTAGACGAAATTGGTCTCTAAAATTTTGTAAAAAGAAGAGGGTTAGAATAGGACTATAAAATAACCCTTTTGCAAAGGTTTTGGTGGTTCAAAAGGTTTTACCCCCTTTTGTCTATAATTGACTATGGGGTTTGAGAATTACCCGATGCAAATTTTTCGATATGTGATGCCATGATGCAATGATATGATGCATGCTTACTAGTAACATCTGAAATTGCAAAATTTGGGATGTTACAAAAAGCCCCACGAAAAGAGTTGCCATAGCCTAGATTACATCGTATTCGAGTAATAGTTGCTGGTCGCGTTCCTCTATTAGATTAGATCTAGATCTGTTCTTCGTAGATTTGTTTTCTAGTTGTTCTAGTTGTTTTCCACCATCTTTTTCCGCTATCATCAAGTCAGATCCGATCCAAGTAAAGAGTCCTAGTTGTGTACTACTTGGCGAGTCGGAATTAAAAAAAATTCGGCTTGCTGCCTCACGCCTGACCGCAGACAAGTCTGTGCTCCAGCGTGACAAAAAAAATCCGAAAAAAAAATTCTGAAAAAAAAAATCGAACCGTCGCCTTACCACAGACTAGTCTGTGCTAGTACGAGAAAAAAAAATTCTGCTGCCATCCTGCCGCGGCAGGATTTTATGCCGTTTTTCTGCCATGGCAGGGACCAATTCTCAGGTCAAATTTTTTTCTTTTTTTGTTTATTTCTTTTGCTGAGTCCACATAGCGTACCTATCCTTGTGAGCCTTAGTAAGCCTTTCTTTGTGTCTATAACTATCCTACGAGACTAGCGTGCTTAGTGCTCTACGGGCTGCTCAGTTAGCAATCTTGTGCCGTTTCGTTGAGACATTGCTAGCGTCTGTCCTTGTGCATTGCAACATGATCATTCCTTCGACATACCTTACTTTTTTGAGCTCATTTTCATAGTTGCAATTGCCCCATTTATCTCCACCGTGTGTGTTTCCGTGGGTCTTTGTCATACGATCAGCACTAGGACTTGTTTGCGGTGTAGTTAGAATACCATACCTACAGCTCCACCATAAATACCCTGTGTGCCCTGTATCGTTCTCTATACCTTTGATATTCACTTCATCACAACAGTGCATCAGTTTTTGATTTTGTTTGGTAGATCATCTCTATTCACTTTGGAACGGTAAGATCTCCTTTGTTATTAGTTGTGAGTGAGTTGTGAGAGTTTCCACCATACTGATTTTGATTTGTGCACTAATGTACTAATCATGTCTTCTAGTAGTGTTGATGTGATGCAGAAAATGGAGGCAGGTGATGTTACAAATAATGTGGAGACGTATAGTTAAAAATTCATCGACAATTGGCGTTGTAGTGGAACTTTTTGGAAGGAAGAACGCGGTATTTTTGATGGTGATGGTCATTTCCACCATAGTGTGATGATTGGTGAGCGATGTGCTTCCATTACCATTGATAGTAACTCTACTATTAATTTGATCTGCGTTGAAGTTGTACAAAAGTTGCAGCTACCCACATGTGCCCGTGCGGTGCCATATCTCTTGCATTCATCATATGGCACATTGCTGATTTCACACACCGCTGATGTTCCTATGACTTTTAAAGAGCATACTGAGATTGTGCGCTCTGATGTATCTCCTATACCACTTGATTCTTGTCACATACTATTGGGAGAACCTTGGAGCAGAAGGTTTGACGCTCAAATATGTCCTGTTGTTGGAAGGATTTCTTTCAAATGGAACATGAAGAGGCGTGTTATGCTCAGGATTTCAGCCGACAAATTTCATGAGTATTATCTACTTCGCAAGGAGAGGACAAAAGAGTTCAGTTTGTCTGCTAAGTACAAGGTCATGATGAATGGTGACAATTCTATTATTTGTCATCTTGAACACGGTGTGCATTACAACCCATGTGAGAATGAGAGCCACATAGCCAAGCTGAGTGAGAGTGTTATCAAAAGTGAGCTGTGTGATTCCACTAAACGTGAGGTTGAGAGCATCCATTCTGAGAGTCTGAGAGAAAAAGAAAACATCAGTGGAGTAGATGCTAATACATGTGAGGATATTTCTACTAATTTAATCATGTCTACTCCTAGTGTTGTATCTTGTGATGTACAGGTTGCTTTTTAAGAAAGGGAGCCGCCTATTTTACAACCTGCATCACACGATCTGGTATTGTTACTTGAGGAGGATGTCGTAGTACCTACTACAGCTGAGAAGTTTGTTAATGACATTGGTATGGATTTGGAGCTTCAGCCAACATGTGCGACATATTGTGAGTCTATTCCTTTACTGAAGCCTCTTTGTGATTTGCCTTGCACTACTGTTTCAGCACCATGTGATAGTTTACCAAATTCAAATTTTGATCATGTGGTAGTGATAACACATAAGGAAATACTTGCTTGAATACCACCTGCTGATGTTGTGTATTCCATCATGCTAAATGAACCTATGAGTATGAGTTGTGCTATGGATAAGATTTCTGAAATTTCATTTCTGAATTCTAGCACATATTCTCCTTGTTTCACTTTCAATCTGATTGGTGAATATAGCATGCATGAAAATTTTCTTGTGCATCACATATGCATTACTTGTGATAGAATCGCTGAACTGAAACATGTTGTTTTCAGCCATACATCACAAAATGTTTGCTATGGGACAATAGCTCATGTTCCAGATATTATGGAAATACATTCTGGTCTAGTTGATATATTGCAACCAACACAAGTAATTTTACCTATGTTGGATTGTTCTAATCTTGCTAGAATAGGACCCAAGTTTGCATATTCACTATGTTTGTCCCAAAAGTCTTTGTCTAGTTTTGTTACTACTTTAGACTTCCTTGATATTTGCAAATTGAGTTGCATTTTACATACTGGACAACATGATCATGTTCATAATAATCAGAGTAGCGCAGTTGAAACATGGCATGAATCAATTTGGTTTTCACACATACTGAATTGGTTTAATCTTGTGCACAAATTTGATCATAGATCTTCTTTGCGAAAACTCAATTTAATATTGAAGAACAAGACTATCTATTTAGTTGTTTTTCACCATGATCATGATTATTTGTACTTCACTTATACCTGCAATATAAGTTGCTTGATGTATACTAGACATACTTTTCATGTGAACAACAATAATACAACATGTTATATATATATACTTTGTGTACATGTTGTTCTTTTTGTTTCTTCCACTTTCAGCTTACCCAACGCCGAGGACGGCTTTTCTTGAAGAAAGGGAGGATGATGAGGATACAATCATGGATCATGCTGATTTCGAGTGTTTGAACTGGAAAGAAATATTGAGTCTCATTGAAAAATATCACAAGGTGAATTCGTTCCTAGTTGGACATGCTACTTTGATTTATAAGAGCTTTATACTACCTAAATCATGGTGTTATTGTTTAACTAGATTTGGCATCTATCGGACTAGCGCCAGCGGGAGGAGAGGGAGGAAGGCGACCAAGAGATGGAAGATGCATTAGGAGGCAATAAGGCAAACAAGCATGATCAAGAGAGATATGTGGCGCGCCAGGACACTTTTGAGGTGCACCACGACATATGGCCTGCGCGCCAAGTAAGCCGAACTCATCTATGGGTCGGTATGTATCAGTTTGAGTCGAACCGAGTCGGTTTGGGCCAAGTTATGGCTGTTTTTAGGCCCGTTTAGAGGGGAGGACGCCCCAGCCCTCATATAAACCTCCGTAGCCGTCACAAGTTAGGTTTTAGACATGTTAAAATATTTTGGAGTTGTTTCTTTCATAGAACCTCTGGAATTACCCTGTGTTCGAATCTGCCAACTATAATTGAGTGTGATCTGCTGTTCCATTGGGAATTAGTAGATTGCATACTACCGTTCGTGGTCACGGCTGCGTGCGCAAGAGTGTGGTGTTGTGAATATCCTACAAGGTTCGAGAGCTATTGCATTGGCATCAGGGATCGAGCGGGAGAGATCATAGCTACGCACTAGTTATCTATCATCCACCATCACCATCGACAAGAGCTTGCTGAGAAGATCAGGCCACCCCATATCAACATGACTTCGAACTCAAGTTTTTCACGCCTGAAGTTGCTTCTCGATCCGAAGACTACGTCAAGGTGCACTTTACCCAGAGGAGTTTCGGCTTTGCCTAGAACTATTCTGTGGAACGTTGTATCTGTTGGTGCTAGATTTGTCTGAGACCAATTCATTGCCCATAGAGTTTTAGCATAGATGAGGTTGATGCTACTCCCTTCATCCATGAAAACCTTGCTCATGTCAAACCCGCTGATTTGTGCCTCCACTATTAGTGTTGATTGACCAGGTCATGGGATCTGAAGTGGGTGGTTAGCTCTATTGAAGGTTATTTCTTGTTCTGACTAATGAAGATACTCTAGTGTAGGGGTGGTGTTGTTTCCGCCATGTTCACTTGTCCGGTGATCAGCTTCTTTGTTCTATTAGAGGGTCGTCCCTTCTGGATCATCGACATTGCTCCCTTTGAGCTAGGGTACTCATCTTCTTGGTTTGTTGTGTTTTGCGGTTGTCCTGTTGGTGGATGCCCCGGTGAGGGTGCTGGTGCACCGATAGCAAAAGCGCCAGGTGTAGTAACGTAGCCTCAGTTTTCTGCTTTAGTTGTCCTTGCATTGCATAGCTCTTGCAATTTTTAAGAATGTTTGGCAATCCTTTAGGAGGTGATTGGATCGCCTTTTCCCTGTTGAGTCGACGTAGAAATGCATGTTACATGGCCCTTCCAACATTTGTCCTGCCGACATACATGGGTCTCGATTTGTTGGTTGGTACAGTTACTGTGGCTAGATTCCACCAACACCATCCTTGCTACTACGGTACCCATTGTTGTAATCATCACTTCATCTGTTGTCCCCTCCAGAGAAACCGGCTGTGACATAACTTGGTGTGTTATACCCATCATTTTTTCGTCGCCTTCTATCATTATTGCACCTATCCCTGTCTTCTTCGGGTGAGCAGGCTCTTTTGTTGTGTAATGCGTCTTCTCCACCGGTCCAGCGGTTGGCTATGTCCATCAACTGCGAAATTGTCCTTGTTTTGATTCTTCCCAGCTCTTCAATGAATTCTTATCATTGAATTCCATCGTTGAAAGCATCAATTGCTCTTTCATCGGATATGGTTTCAGCCAAGTTTTTGATAATTTTCCATCGCTGAACGAAAGCTTGTATTGACTCTCCTGGTTTTTGTTTACAAGCTCGCAATTGTTCCAGAGACGCGGGTCGTTTGAGAGTGGACTGGAAATTTTAGATGAACTTATCCTCCAGGTCGTTCCAGCTATTGATAGAATCTTCGGGTAGTTGTCCTAACCAAGAGCGAGCTACGCCGGTAAAGTGCAGCTGCAAACTTTGCATTGCGGTAGCCTTGGAGCCACCTTGTAGCTTAACTGTGGCCAGATAATCAACCAAGCTTCCGGCTCTTTGAGGCCATCGTATTTCTGATGATCATGAGGTAATTTGAACTCTTTTGGTACTGGAGTGTTGTGAACCCGTCGTGTTGAGGGCAAACCTCTAGGGTGGCCTGATCTTTCACGATTCCCTTTCAAATCGAGGATGGAGTGCGGGGAGAGGAGGGTAGGATGAACCCGACGAACGCACGCACGAAGAACGCGATGAACACACACACAAAACCATGATACACACCAATAGCTCACGCCGGCGGTGACCGGTCCGGCGCAATCCCTAGGATCGGCGTCGGGCGGAGGACTCTCTCTCAAACCGGCATGACGAGATGGGAGACTCGATGAGATCTTGACATCTAGGCAAAGGGACTCCGATGCCTAGGCCTTGTTCAACGCGGAGGCATGATGCAAACTCCAACGAGGTTTGGTGATATTGGTCCTCCTTGGTCAAGGAGCATGAGGTAAGAATTAGATAGATCCACAAGGGGTTTCCACTAATTCCAATATCATGCCTCGGGTTTACAATAGAGGTGGGGGCTATATATAGGCCAGCCACAAGTTCAGGGGTAGTTTAGGCAACTAAAGTATCAAAAGGGTGCGTAACAAGGCCAAAGGGCCGAGCTGGAGCGCGCAGGCCCTGGGGTGTCCGGTAGTACCGGTCGGTTGAGCGGTAGTATCGTCAGATGCGGTAGTACCGCTGGATGGGCCCGGTAGTACCGGAGCAGGCAGAAGCTTTGGCGTGAGTCTTCAGGTGCGCGTGGTAGTACCGCCTGCTGAGTGCGGTAGTACCGGTGGGATCTGGGGCTTCGGGTCCATCTCTCTGTCCAGGGCGGTAGTACCGTTGTTCATGAGCGGTAGTACCGCATCCTCCTGGCAGCTGTTGGCTGCTGCGTCGCTCCTCTGGCTCGTGTCTTCATACCTGATGATGCACAGTGTCGGGGCATGAAGTAGAAAGTTGTCTAGGGGTGTATCGAAGTCACATGAGTACAAAAGCAAATTCACCTTAGCTTGGAGAAGATAGGCTCGAGCACGAGTCATGGGTCCACTTGGGGGACTTGGTGGTGTAGATGTAGGAGCGTCCGTAGGACGGGCTGCATCAGCTCCCCCCTTGGGAAAGAGTCGTCCTCGACTCTTCATGGTATCATCTTGAGCATCTCCATGGTAGGGTGAAAGGTCCTTGACATTGAATGTATTCCTTGCAAGGTACTTGGAGGTCGGTATGTCGATGATGTAGGCATTGTTGTTGATTCTCTTGAGGACCTTGAAGGGGCCATCTCCTCTTGGTTTGAGCTTGGAATCTCGTTCCTTGGGAAAGTGGTCCTTGCTCAAGTGTATCCACACAAGATCACCTTCTTGGAAGATCATCTCCTTCTTGTCCTTGTTTAACCTTGAAGCGTGGTGAAGGACTTGTTACTCGATAGTAGCTCTTGTTTCTTCATGAAGCGTCTTCATAGCTTGTGCGCGCTTCTCGACGTCCATGTTGGTGCGCTCGTGGAGAGGTAGTACCAGGATGTCGAGCATGGTGAGTGGCTTGAACCCATAGACGATCATGAATGGACTCATCTTGGTTGTTGAGTGCTTGACACGGTTGTAGGCGAACTCGGCGTGTGGAATGCATTCCTCCCAATCCTTGAGGTTTTTCTTGATCAACACATGAAGGAGAGTCCCGAGGCTTTGGTTGACAACTTCGGTCTGGCCATCGGTTTAAGGATGCGACGCGGATGAAAAGAGGCGAGCTTGGCCATGAGGGTCTTCCGTAAGTAGCTCATGAATTTTACGTCACGGTCGGAGACGATTGTTCTTGGCACACCGTGAAGACAGACGATTTCCCTGCAAAACAGGTTTGCAACATGTGAAGCATCGTCGGTCTTATGGCACGGTATGAAGTCTGCCATTTTGGAAAAGCGATCCACGACAACAAATATAGAGTCATGACCATGCTTAGATCTAGGTAATCCTAACACAAAATCCATGCTAATGTCGGACCAAGGTGTATGAGGAATAGGCAATGGCATATAAAGACCATAAGGGTTAGCTTGCGACTTAGCTTGAACACATGTCGTGCATCGTTGAACGTAGCGTTCCACGTCTCGCTTCATCTTGGGCCAAAAGTAGTGAGTGGAGAGCATGTCCAAAGTCTTGTCACGGCCAAAGTAACCCATAAGGCCTCCACCATGAGATTCTTGCAGAAGCAAAAGTTGGAGCGACGATTTTGGAATGCAAATCTTGTTTTGTTTAAAGAGAAAGCCCTTATGTAAATAGAAATCATCGACTCCTTTGTCAATGGAGCACTTTGCAAAAATTGATTCAAAGAACGGATCGGAAGCATACAAAGGTTTTATTTCCTTAAGACCCAAGACGTTGATTTCAAGTCTCGTAAGAAGGCTTGTATGTTTGCGAGACAAAGCGTCCACAACTACATTATCTTTTCCCTACTTATACTTGACAATATACGGAAAAGTCTCCACGAACTCAACCCACTTAGTGTGTCTCTTACTCAAGTTGGCTTGCCCTTTGAGGGATTTCAACGACTCATGGTCGGAATGTATGATAAATTCTTTGGGCCATAGGTAGTGTTACCAAACTTGAAGGACACGAACTAAGGCAAAAAGCTCTTTGTCATAAATTGGATAGTTAAGTTAAGTGATGAGGACATCCATACTATTCCACTATCTCCTACTCCTATTCAAAATGAAGATGTTGCTGCAAAGAACAAGTCCAATGAAAACAGGATTGGACCCATTACAAGAGCTCGTGCAAAGCTGATTGAGCAACAGGTGAATTCACTCTTAATCGAACCTGATGTTTTACTTAATGAGAGCTTTATACTACCTAAGTCTATGCATCTTTGTATGATCAGGTTTATTGATAACACAAGCGTTGCGCCAGGAGGAGAAGAGTTGCAGCAAGAAGGACAAGCGCTGATTTCCAATATCAACAAGTGCGCGAGGGAGGAGCGGGAGGCATGCGCACTAGGAGGCAATGAGGAAATCACGTATGAGCAAGAGAGAGAGATGGCGCACCAAGAATTACATGTTTGAGGTGTGCCACGACGTTTGGACTGCGTGCCAATAAGGCCAAACCCATATATGGGTCGGTATGTATCAGTTTGAGTCGAACCGAGTCAGTTTGGGCCAAGATATGGCTGTTTTTAGGCCCGTTTAGAGGGGAGGACGCCCCATCCCTCATATATACCTCCGTAGCCGTCACAAGTTAGGTCTTAGACCACGTTAAAATATTTTGGAGTTGTTTCTTTCATAGAACCTCTGGAATTACCCTGTGTTCGAATCTACGAACTAAAATTGAGTGTGATTTGTTGTTCCATTGGGAATTAGTAGATTGCACACTACCGTTCGTGGTCACGGCTGCATGCGCAAGAGTGTGGTGTTGTGAATATCCTACAAGGTTCGAGATCTGTTGCACTAGCATCAGGGATCGAGCGGGAGAGATCATAGCTACGCACTAGTTATCTATCATCCACCATCATCACCGCCATCCGCTTACTGAGAAGATTGGGCCACCCCATATCATTTTGGTATCAGATTTCCAGTGTTGCCTCGGTAAGCATCCACAAATCCATCCATAGATTAGTTGTTTTTGTCCTATACAGAAAAAGCCACACAAAAATATTAGGGTTCATAGTTCATTGCCATAGCCAAGATAACATTGTTCGTGAGTTCTAGTTGCTGATCGTAATCCTTTTGTGTAGCCTTTCTTCTAAATCTGAGTTGTAGTTTTTGTCTAGTTTTCGTCTGTTTTTGATCCGTTGTCGGAGTCCCTAGACTATTTCTAGATTGTTCGTCGTGTTCTTGAGTCTTAGATCTATGAGATCTGTTTTCTTTTAGTTTGGAGTTGTAGATCCGTTCTGCTAAAGGAGAGAAAGAAAAAAAAAGAATACCGCCTCGATCGCTACTGGGCAGACTCTTCTGTCCTAGTACGTGAGCATCCTCACGTTAAAAAAAAACCGCTCGCTGCTCACGCTTGACCCCAGACCGTTCTGTGGTCGTACGTGAAAAAACAAACGGACGCTCGCCTGACCACAGACCAGTCTGTGCTAGTACGAGAAAAAAAGTTTTTTTTCCTGCCGCGACAGGATTTTAGGCCGTTTTTCTGCCGTGGCGGAGACCAATTCTCAGGTCAATTTTTTTTTCTTTTTTGTTTATTTTTTTTACTGAGTCCACATAGCGTACCTATCCTTGTGAGCCTTAGTAAGCCTTTCTTTGTGTCTAAAACTATCCTACGATACTAGCGTGCTTAGTGCTCTGCGGGCTGCTTAGTTTAGCAATCTTGTGCCCGTTTCGTTGAGACATTGCTAGCGTCTCTCCTTGTGCATTGCAACACGAGCATTCCTCCGACATACCTCACTTTATTGAAGCTCATTTTCATAGTTGCAATTGCCCCATTTATCTCCACCGTGTGTGTTTTCGTGGGTCTTTGTCATACGATCAGCACTAGGACTTATTTGCGGTGTAGTTAGGATACCATACCTACAGCTCCACCATAAATAACCTGTGTGTCCTGTGATCATTATCTATACCTTTGATATTAACTTCATCACAATAGTGCATCAGTTTTTGATTTCGTTTGGTAGAGCATCTCTATTCACTTTGGAACGGTAAGATCTCCTTTCTTATTAGTTGTGAGTGAGCTGTGAGAGTTCCACCATACAGATTTTGATTTTTGCACTAACCTACTAATCATGTCTTCTGGTGATGATGATGTTGTGATGCAGAAAAAGAAGGATGAGGAGCTTGTTAATTGGTGTGAATATGAGGCTTTGAAGTCCCACTTGACACGTGTGTTTACTAACATGACAGATGCCATTGACAAGAATCTCCAGGATATGAATATGAGATTGGATTAGCATGTTGGAACGGTTGATACTATTCAAACGCAAGTGGCTACACTCAATGTTAATGTCACTACTTTGCAGCGTTCCATTGAGGGTTTGACAGCCGCTTTACATAGAAGGGAAGATCCTCAACATGATGATGCCTTTGATGATTTTGATGAGGGTAGCGCTGTGGATGCTGCTCCACATGTTGGCAGGGGACGTGCTATTCCCCCTGCCCATTCACCTGCTCATGGCTACGGGTTTGCCCCACTTGGGCGTGCTCAACGTGTTCACAACCCATCTATTGATGATGGTTTGGGCAAGCCAAAGTTCTCGATCCCCAAGTTTGATGGTTCCATTGATCCTGAAGATTACCTCACATGGGAGTTAAAGATTGAGAAACTCTGGCACTTATTTGACTATCCAGAAGACAAGAAGGTCAAGCTTGCAGCATCTGAATTTGATGGTTATGCTTTGCGTTGGTGGGATGCTCTTGTGCAACATAGGAGGGAGGATAATGAACTTCCTGTGCTGGATTGGCGCGAGATGAAGCAAATCATGAAGGCTCGTTTTGTTCCAACCAACTACTTGCAATCAGTTTTTGATAAATTGACGCAATTGAAGCAAGGCACAATGACAGTAGATGAGTACTACATGGAGATGGAGCTACTTATGCAGCGTGCTCGAGTTCGCGAGTCCATTGGGATGACCATGACGCGATTCCTAAACAATCTGAAGTTGCCAATCAAGAGCATAGTGCATCATCACAAGTATGAGACCATGAATGAGCTATTGCACCATGCTAGAGAGGCCGAATCCCAGTTGGCGGAAGAGGCGAAGTCACGTGCTCGTTTTCCATCCTCTAGCAGATTTTCGGCCAGATCTATTCCTCCTACAGTCACGCCACCAGCTGCTGTTTCGTTTACACCATCGGCCAAACCAGCAAGTACACATTCGTTTGGTTCTAATGCTCGGAAACCCGCTGCTCCTGCTGCTAGCTCGGGTTCCAACATGTCTACGGCACGTACTCGTGATGTGGTGTGCCATACTTGTGGAGGTAGAGGTCACTACAAGAAGGATTGTCCAAACAGCAAGGTTATGTTTGTCAACGAACAAGGAGAAGTAGAGAGTGGAGATGAAGCTTCTGACGATGATATTGATGATGGCGAGGATGGTGCTGATGCATATGCTGAGCGTGCACCAACTATTTTCGTGTCTTCACGTGTACTTAGTGTGCAACCGGTTGAGGAATCCCAGCGTTGCAACTTGTTCCAAACAAAAGCTCTAGTTGGACCAAATAAAGCTTGCAAGGTCATTATTGATGGAGGTAGCTGCAGAAATCTTGCAAGTAAGGAACTATGTGCCAAACTGAATTTGACATACTTACCTCATCCCAAGCCATACTACATACAATGGTTGAGCAACAATGGTGAGATGAAGGTAAATCATATGGTACGTGTGAATTTTCAAATTGGGCCATACAAAGATTCTATTGATTTTGATGTGGTTCCTATGACTGTTTGTCACCTACTATTGGGTCGGCCTTGGCTCTATGATCGCCATGTACAACACAATGGCCGAGCCAATACATATCACGTGGAATTCAAAGGAAAGAAGATTACTATGCAGCCAATGACACCACAAGAAATTGTGAATGATTCTCGCCAAAAGATAGAGGTGAACTTGAAGGAAGATACTACCACTCGGCGAGATTGCGTGACAGCTGTTCCTGATGTAATTGAGCCTAAATTGAGTGATATAACGAAAAGTGAGAGAGTGCCTGGTTTATTGATATTAGCCACTAAGGAAGATATGAGAGAATTTCGTGAGGATCCTACAGCCATGCCACTTGTGCTCATGTATAAGGGTGAGGTATTGGTTTCTAACGACATGACCCCTATTTCTCTTGGTGTCTCTTCTGTTTTGCACGACTTTGGGGATGTGTTTCCAGAAGATGTACCCGCAGGCTTACCTCCATTGTGTGGTATAGAACATCAAGTGGACTTGATTCCTGGTGCCACACTTCCCAACCGTGCACCCTACAGGACTAATCCCAAAGAAACTAAGGAAATTCAGAAGCAAGTACAAGCGTTGCTGGATAAAGGGTACATTCATGTTTCTCTTAGCCCTTGTGATGTTTCTATTATTTTAGTTCCTCAGAAAGATGGTACATGGCGCATGTGTGTTGACTATAGAGTGATTAATAACATCACTATTCGATATCGTCATCCTATTCCACGCTTAGAGGATATGCTAGATGAATTGAGTGGTGCTGCTGTTTTCTCTAAAATTGACTTGCGTAGTGGTTATCATCAAATTAGGATGAAAGAAGGGGATGAATGGAAAACTGCTTTCAAAACTAAATTCGGCTTGTATGAGTGGTTAGTCATGCCGTTTGGTCTTACTAATGCACCTAGTACTTTCATGCGTTTGATGAATCATGTTTTGAGAGAGTTTATTGGTCGTTTTGTGGTTGTTTACTTTGATGATATACTCATATACAGCCACACCGAATCTGAACATTGCACTCATATTAGACAAGTTTTGCAAGTGTTATGTGATAATAAACTGTATGCTAATCTTGAGAAGTGTACATTTGCAAAAGACAAGGTAATATTCCTAGGATTTGTTGTTTCTAAGCATGGAGTAGAGGTAGATCAATCTAAAATTGAATCAATTCAGAATTGTCCTACTCCAATGAATGTAAGTCAAGTGCGTAGTTTCCACGGTCTCGCTGGCTTCTATAGGCGCTTTGTGAAAGATTTTAGCACCATTGCTGCACCATTAAATGATTTGACAAAGAAAGATGTGCCTTTTGTATGGGGCGCGGCCTAAGACATTGCATTTGATACATTGAAACGTTTGCTTACTTCTACACCATTGCTTGCATTACCTGATTTTTCGAAGCAATTTGAAGTTGAATGTGATGCTAGTGGTATAGGCATAGGTGGCATTTTGATGCAAGAGGGTCGGCCTATAGTTATTTTTCTGAGAAATTGACTGGTGCTCGTTTGAATTATTCAATCTATGATAAAGAATTGTATGCACTTGTGAGAGTACTTGAAGTTTGGCAACATTATTTGTGGCCAAAGGAATTCATCATACATTCTGATCATGAAGCTTTGAAATACTTGAAAGCTCAATCAAACTTGCATAGAAGATTAGCTAAATGGGCTGAGTTCATTGAGTCTTTTCCTTACATCATTAACTATAAAAAGGGAAAAGAGAATGTTGTTGTTGATGCTCTATCTAGGAAGAATATGCTCTTAACCAATCTTGATGTTGAAATTCCTGGATTAGAAGCTATTTGTGCACTTTATGCAACTGACCATGATTTTGCTAACCATATCGTTTATGTGCTCTTAGAAACGCATGGGATAAGTATCATATACATGATGGATATTTGTTTTGAGCTAACAAACTATGTATTCTAGAATCGTCGTTGCGTTTGTTCTTAGTGCAGGAATCACATGCTGGTGGTTTGATGGGTCACTTTGGGCGTGAGAAGACGTTGCTCATGCTCGCTGATCACTTTTATTGGCCCAAGATGAGGCGTGATGGGTACAGATTTGTGAGCAGATGCATTACTTGCCACAAGTCAAAATCCAAGCTGAAGCCTCACGGTTTGTATACACCTCTCTCTGCACCGACTACTCCATGGGAAGACATTAGTATGGATTTTGTGCTAGGTCTACCTAAAAATCAGAGAGGTCATGATTCAATATTTGTGGTAGTGGATAGGTTCTCTAAAATTGCTCATTTTATTGCCTGCCACAAAAGCGACGATGCGTCGCATGTTGCTAACCTGTTTTTCAGGGACATCATGAGATTACATGGAGTACCTAAGACGATTGTTTCTGACCGTGATGTGAAGTTCATGAGCTACTTTTGGAAGACCTTATGGGGGAAGCTAGGAACGAAGCTGCTGTTCAGTACTACATGTCATCCCCAAACAGATGATCAAACGGAGGTGGTGAATAGAACATTGTCACAGCTGCTAAGGACCATGATTAAAAAGAATCTGCGGGAGTGGGAAGAGTGTTTGCCACATGTTGAGTTCGCTTACAATAGGGTTGTGCACTCAACTACTCAGCTTTGTCCTTTTGAGGTGGTCTATGGCTTCAAGCCATTGGCGCCACTTGATATGTTGCATCTGCCATTACATGAGAGAGTTGATATGGAGGCATCAAAATGTGCTAATTATGTGAAGAAAATACATGAGAAGACTCGAGAGGCTATTGAGAAGAAAGGCAAGAACATTGTTGCTGCAAGGAATCAAGCAAGAAAAGAAGTGTTGTTCGAGCCTGGAGATATGGTTTGGGTGCATCTACGCAAGGACAGATTTCCACTACTTCGCAAGTCCAAGTTGAAGCCACGTGGTGCTGGTCCTTACAAAGTGCTAACCAAAATTAATGATAATGCCTACTCAGTTGATATACCTATTGAGGAGTTTGGTGGTGCTAGCAACAACTTCAACGTTGCTGATTTATCACCATATGCTGGAGAAGACCTTGGAGCGTCGAGGTCAACGCCTTTTGAAGGGGGGAGATGATGAGGACATCCATACTATTCCACTATCTCCTACTCCTATTCAAAATGAAGATGTTGCTGCAAAGAACAAGTCCAATGAAATCAGGATTGGACCCATTACAAGAGCTTGTGCAAAGCAGATTGAGCAACAGGTGAATTCACTCTTAATTGAACCTGATGTTTTATTTAATGAGAACTTTATACTACCTAAGTCTATGCATCTTTGTATGATCAGGTTTATTGATAACACAAGCGTTGCGCGGGGAGGAGGAGAGTTGCAGCAAGAAGGACAAGCGCTGATTTCCAATATCAACAAGTGCGCGAGGGAGGAGCGGGAGGCATGCGCACTAGGAGGCAATGAGGAAATCACGTATGAGCAAGAGAGAGAGATGGCGCACCAAGAATAACATGTTTGAGGTGTTCCACGACGTTTGGACTGCGTGCCAATAAGGCTGAACCCATATATGGGTCGGTATGTATCAGTTTGAGTCGAACCGAGTCAGTTTGGGCCAAGATATGGCTGTTTTTAGGCCCGTTTAGAGGGGAGGACGCCCCATCCCTCATATATACCTCCGTAGCCATCACAAGTTAGGGTTTAGACCACGTTAAAATATTTTGGAGTTGTTTCTTCATAGAACCTCTGGAATTACCCTGTGTTCGAATCTACCAACTAAAATTGAGTGTGATCTGTTGTTCCATTGCGAATTAGTAGATTGCATACTACCGTTCGTGGTCACGGCTGCATGCGCAAGAGTGTGGTGTTGTGAATATCCTACAAGGTTCGAGATCTATTGCACTGGCATCAGGGATCGAGTGGGAGAGATCATAGCTACGCACTAGTTATCTATCATCCACCATCATCACCGCCATCCGCTTACTGAGAAGATCGGGCCACCCCAAATCATCGAGCGCCATCAAGTTTCTCGCTATGGTAGGTTATAGGACGTCCGTTTTGCACATGGACTCCTCCAATGCCAATACCACTAGCATCACACTCTATCTCAAAAGTTTTTGTGAAATCGGGTAAAGCAAGAAGAGGTGCTTCCGTGAGCCTCTTTTTAAGTTCATCAAAAGCTTTTTGTTGTGCCTTGCCCCACACGAAGGTGACATTCTTTTTGGTCAATTCATTGAGGGGACAAGCAATGGTCGAAAAGTCTTTCACAAAGCGACGATAAAAACCAGCCAACCCATGAAAACTTTGGAGTTCACTCACATTTGTTAGGATGGGCCAATCTCGTATGTCCTTTACCTTGGAAACATCAACTTCAATCCCTTTCGAAGAAACGACAAATTCAAGAAAAATCAACTTGTCTTTAGCAAAAGTGCACTTGGGAAGATTTGCATAAAGCTTTTCATGTCGAAGGATTTGCATAACTTCCTTGACATGTGTTATATGGTCCTCAAGTGATTTGCTATAAACAAGAATATCATCAAAATAGACAACAACACTTTTTCCAATGAGAGAACGCAAGATGTGATTCATAAGGCGCATGAAGGTGGATGGGGCATTAGATAAGCCAAAGGGCATAACCAACCATTCATAGAGACCAAGTTTGGTCTTGAAGGCGGTTTTCCACTCATCACCTTCCGCCATGCGTATTTGATGGTAACCACTACGAAGATCAATTTTCGAAAAAAATAGTGGCTCCACACAACTCATCAAGCATGTCATCGAGACACGGTATGGGATGTCGATAACGCACGGTGATGGCATTAATTAGATGATAGTCCATGCATAACCATAACGTATCATCCGTCTTTGGAACAAGAATCACGGGTACGGCACTTGGACTAGTGCTAACTTGGATCAACCCTTTGGAGACGAGTTGGTTGATTTGACGTTCAATCTCCTTTGTCTCCTCCGGGTTCGTGCGGTAAGCGGCACGGTTGGGAAGTGGTGCGCCGGGGATGAGGTCAATGCGATGTTCGATGCCACGAAGAGGAGGTAGACCATGTGGGAGCTCTTTGGGGAACACGTCCTTGAATTCCTGCAAACAATTCATCAAAGATGGAGGAACATTGGTCAATTCATTAGTTCCTTGCGCTAGTCCCTTGCAAATGAGGACGTAGTGCAAGATGGATGGGTTCTTCCGCACTTCTCTCATCTCACTTTTGGTGGCAAGGAGAAAACTCTTAGTTTTTTCACTCGAGTTTGGCTTGTGGCTCTCACTCACTATGAGGTGGTTCTCTTTCTCACCGCTCTTCTCACAATTAGGTGTTGTGCTTTGCGCCCTTGCTAAAGCCTTTTCATTGTCCGCAATTATTTGGCTAGGAGTCATTGGTTGCAAAACACATGTTTTGTTGAGCCATTTGAAGGTGTATACATTGGTGCGACCATAATGTAGAGCAGCCTTGTCAAATTGCCATGGTCGACCAAGAAGCATGTGACAAACTGTCACAGGGACCACATCGCACTCCACCGTGTTTTTGTAAGGACCAATGGCGAAGGAGACCGATACGGTATGCTTGATCTTAACGGACCCTTGGTCACTTAGCCATTGCACGTGGTAGGGGTGCTTGTGCGGATGGAGGGTGAGGTTGAGCTTCTCACACAACTCGGTGCTAGCAAGGTTGTGGCAACTCCCTCCGTCAATGATCACCTTGATAGATTTGCCATTGATGCCGGCTCGTGTTTGGAAGATATTGGAGTGTTGGTCTTCGTGCTCTTGTGCTTGAGTAGTCAAGATCCTTGTGACGACAAGCGATGGACTTGCGTCATGTTCACACATTAGGAGTTCTTCATCATCTTCCACTCGTTGCCTTGCCATTGCTTCCTTGACTCGGGCATCAAATTCATCTTCACTCAAGTACTCTTCATCGCCATTGTCATGGATGAACAATACCTTCTTGTTTCCACATTCAGCCGACTTGTGTCCTTTGCCTCCAGACTTGTAGCATTCACCGTTGAAAGGTGTGTCACTCTTTGCTTGTTTGCCACTTGGGGGCAGTTTTCCTTGAGGAAGTGTGGGTTTGAAGGAAGACTTGGAGGTACTTGAGGAGCTTCCATTGAAGGTTGTTGGCGTAGCGGTTGAAGCTTGCTTGTAGGTGAAATACGTCTTGGGCTTGTTATACTTGATGTCCTCTTGCACTTGACGTTCTGCCTTTGTTGCTATGTGCACAAGCTCAACCATGGTGTTGTATGTTTGGAACTCGACGATGCGCTTGATTGGGTGGTTCAGCCTAATAAGGAAGCGTGCCATAGTTTGCTCCATGCGCTCGTCAATATTGGCGCGAATCAAGTTGAGCTCCATTTCCTTGAAGTACTCTTCCACGGTCTTTGTCCCTTGACGAAGCGATTGAAGGTTGTTGAAGAGGTCACGCGTGTAGTGCGCGGGGACGAACCGGGATCTCATGTGAGCCTTCCTGTCATGCCAAGTTGTGATTGGCGGTTCCTGTCTTGCATCACGGGCAACTTGAACTTGTTCCCACCAAAGGTTGGCGTAATCATCAAACTCGAGCGAAGCCATGGCGACCATCTTCTCGTTGCTATAATTGTGCATGCGGAAGATCTTGTCGACTTTGAGTGCCCATGAGAGGTATTCTTTGGGGTCATTGGATCCGGTAAACTTGGGCATTGTGAACTTGAGCGTGCCAAAAGTTTCTTCATCGTTGTGGTCATTGCGACGAGCTTGTTGACCTTGTTGATGATCTTGTTGTTGATGTGGTGGAACTTGGTTCTCGCGACCTTGTTGAGGTGCTTGCTCTTGATATTGTTGTTGTGGAGCTTGCTCTTGCTCTTGGCACGGTTGTTGGCAATGTTGAGGCGCTTGGGCCTCATGAGGGTGTTGAGGGTGTGGAGCCTCATGACGCGGTTGATGACGAAGGGAGGCTCGTTCCTCGGTTGATGATGGCGATTAGGCACATGGGCCTCACGGCGAAGATCATGGTCGTGAGCCTCTTGACGTGGTGGGCGTCGCTCAATTTGTACCACTTGATGCTCCATGTTTTGGTGTGGTGGAGGAGGCGCCTTGTGATGACCATGGTGTCGTTGTTGACGTTCATGACGACGATGATGAGGAGGAGGATCTTGGAGAGCTTCACGTTGATGACGAGCTTGATTCTCCAAATTCGAGTCATCACTTGTTGTGTCAAGTATGTGTCGGTGTCGGTGTCGATGTTGGTATACTTGCGGTTGCACTTACAGTTCTTCTTGTGGTTGCTCATGTTGGATCAATAGTGCCCTTGCGTGATGACAGTGTGCTTCTTGCCTTGCTCGTGGCCTTGAAGAGAAATCGCCATCATAGCTTGACGTTGCAGCATGCCGTGGTGAAGGTACATAGTTCGAAGAACTTCCATCTTCAACCACGGGGGCATCATTGCGTATTGGGGCACTTGCATGAATATCTTGTTGAAGAGGTGAGTGACGACGCAAAGAACTTGAAGAGCTTGATGCACGTGAGCGTGGCCTTGCCATTCCGTCGATGAGGCGTCGAAGATTGTCATTTGTTTCGGTGATGGAGCGTTGAAACGCTTCATTTTGATGGCCAAAGTTGTGATGCATTGCGTGCATTTGTCGTTCTAGGTTGTCGAAGCGGTTGTTGATGTTCTTGAAATCGGCTTGCGTCTTGCCAAATTGTTCATCTTGTCGCGTCTCGAGGGCTTGGCAACGTTCACGGAACTCTTGTCGGACGATGAAGTGACTTGCGCGTGTCATGTACGGTCCTTGTTCTTCTTCTTGGTAAGGTGGTTGGCTCGACTCACCGTGCCTATCCATCATGCAAAACACACAAGTATTGTATATGGAAGTGGAATATGGTGGTGTTAGCCTTGTTCCTCACCTTGGGGATTGCACCAAACTAGAAGCCACAAGTGAGATATATAAGCGTGCAAAGTGGAAACGCAAAGAAAACTCACACTAAAGGAAGAACTAACTCTTAAAAGCTGTGGGTGGAAGGTTAGGGTTGTGGAAAACCAAACGAAACGATCCGAAGGAAAGGTTATTGTCAAACGTGGTAGAGAACCAAAAGATCAAAGCAAAAAGGAACGACCTACAAAACACAAAGATACACACAAGTGGAGACGGATGTGGTTAACACGACTATAAAATGAACACAAAAGGTCCTAACGAAGACTACGTTTGGTGTCGTGCCAACGCAAGGAGAGACCACAACTCGTTCGCCAAAAGAGAAATAAGCAACGGATTTGTGCACTTGCCTCTGTTGCGCTCTTTTTCTCTCTTTTCTTACAAGCTTGAGACTCTCTTTGTATTGGGAGACTTTGTATCTTTCTATTGTTCTTTTGCTTTTTCTTTTTCTCTTTTTTTGATTATTTTTCTCCCTTTCTATACTACTATGTTAACTCTTGTATTTGCTCTCACACTCTCACTTTCCAAGGACAAGTGCACAATGCTTAGGCAAACACAAAATGAGTTGCTCTCATAGGATAGATACACACAAGGACGAAGGGTTAACAAGGTGGAGCAAGTTATACCTTCGGTATTGACGACTTGCTACCAGTGTTGGGGATGATGTTCGGTGTCGCGGTGTCGATGAGCGCGGGATGTGAATCTTGTTGCGGAAGCTTGAAGTTAGTTAGGCGACACGCACGCGAAACACGAACAAGCCAATACGAAAATTAGGAAACAGGAATGGGGGTGAAAATTTTCTTGCCAGACAGGGGCAGTAGTACCGCTCAAAAAGTCCGGTAGTACCGGTGTTATCAGCCGGTAGTACCGCTCGCCGGTAGTACCACTCGTTTTGGCGGTAGTACCGCTCGCCGGTAGTACCACTTGTTTTGGCGGTAGTACCGCTTCGCAGATTCCTGGGCGCGTGTATCTCGAAATTGAATGCACAATCGGCCCAAAAATCCTCAAATTGGCGGAACACTGAACAAAATTGGGGCTAGGACACACAAAGAAGGTAGATCGATACCCCAAACAACAGATCTATGGACCAAAACCACGAAAAACACACCAAATCCAGTGATCGATCCGAAGGCAAATTTGGGGCTCTTTTTTTGGGGATTTTCGAATTTTTGGTGGATAGAAGAAAAATTTGTGGGGGAATTCGTGAGCAACGAAGCTCTTGATACCAATATGTTGAGGGCAAACCTCTAGGGTGGCCTGATCTTTCACTATTCCCTTTCAAATCAAGGATGGAGTGTGGGGAGAGGAGGGTAGGATGGACCTGACGAACACATGCACGAAGAATGCGATGAACACACACACACACACAACCACGATACACACATAATGGCTCACGCCGGCGGTGACCGGTCCGGCGCAATCCCTAGGATCGGCGTCGGGCGGAGGACTCTCTCTCGAACCGGCACGGCGAGATGGGAGACTCGGTGAGATCTTGACATCTAGGCAAAGGGACTCCGATGCCTAGGCCTTGTACAACACGGAGGCACGATGCAAACTCCAACGAGGTTTGGTGATATTGGTGCTCCTTGGTCAAGGAGCATGAGGCAAGAATTAGATAGATCCACAAGGGGTTTCCACTAATTCCAATATCATGCCTAGGGTTTACAATACAGGTGGGGGCTATATATAGGCCAGCCACAAGTTCAGGGGTAGTTTAGGCAACTAAAGTATCAAAAGGGTGCATTACAAGGCCAAAGGGCCGAGCTGGAGCGCCCAGGCCCTGGGGTGTCCGGTAGTACCGGTCGGTTGAGCGGTAGTACCAGTCAGATGCGGTAGTACCGCTGGATGGGCGCGGTAGTACCGGAGCGGGCAGAAGCTTTGGTGTGAGTCTTCAGGTGCGCGCTGTAGTACCGCCTGCTGAGTGTGGTAGTACCGGTGGGATCTAGGGCTTCGGGTCCATCTCTTTGTCCGGGGCGGTAGTACCGCTTGTGCGGTAGTACCGCTTCTAGGTGCGGTAGTACCGCGTCCTCCTGGCAGCTGTTGGCTGCTGCGTCGCTCCTCTGGCTCGTGTCTTCATACCTGATGATGCAAAGTGTCGGGGCATGAAGTAGCAAGCCGTCCAGGGGTGTATCGAAGTCACATGAGTACAAAAGAGAATTCACCTTAGCTTGGAGAAGCTTGGCTCGAGCACGAGTCATGGGTCCACTTGGTGGACTTGGTGGTGTAGATGTAGGAGCGTCTGTAGGACGGGCTGCATAACGTCAAGTAAAGCAACTGGCTTCGCATAGTTCTAGCTCTTCCTAGCTTTCACCGTCATAGTATCTTCGGCTGCTACGCTCGTCCCTAGATCGATCGATCCTTCGTTGTGTAATATCGTTTCTTGCGTCATTCTGTAGCTCTGATCCCGAGAAGTGGACCCGATATGGCGATCATGATTCTCGGGTGTGACCTGCTTGCCGAGGGCTGGTGCGAGGGCGTGGGGATCTGTCGGGTTGCCGCGTGGTTCCGTGCTCTTCCTGCACGAGGGATGCTCCTACCATGCTGAGGTTCATCAGGGCAGAGCGGTGGAGAGCTGCACGAGGATCGTCGGGTGCAGGTTGAGTTGTGATCATGTATGTTTGTGCAGCCACAATTGCTACTTGAGCCGTTTTTTCCTTGATATTTCTTGCTTGATCTATTGACATAAACGATAGATCTAGGTCTCAGATCAGTTCACTTCTTTCTATTTCGGGGATGTTTTGTAGTCAAGATGTTCCCCTTCTTGGCGATGCTCCTCCTGTCATGCTCCCTGATCCTCGGGTAGAGCTTAGCTGTGCCCGTCGTAGGCTAGATTCATCGGCAAGCCTTTTTCTTTCATCGAGATACCTCTTCCTCCTTAGCAGGTCTCTTTTTATGATGAAGCAAATATTGGTATGCTAGTAGATCTTCACGCGTGGCGTCAACTGTCACAGGGACTACACCCAAAATTGTCGCTCTTGCTTTTTACCATGCTTCAGCTGGTAGCCGGATGATACCTTCGATCTAGATTACGTATGTAGTATAGCTTCTTTTTCCCTAGTAGACCTAGGTTATCGAATCCTCGTGAAGCGAATGCGTAGTGAAGTTACTTTAATGGACCTTCGGGAGTTTTAGAATTCCTTTTGTGTTTTTACCGGACCAATAGTTTGCGTCTTTTTCTTGTTGTCGATGATGGAGAGAGAGGGCCTAGGGCGTTCGGTTTCACCTGTAGTTGTGTAAAACATCTGATGGGAATAAAAGATAGAAATAAAGTATGCATGTACTTGTTAGAGCAAGATAAATTATATGTGGGCAGTGCATCCATAATTTCTATTGCCTCCGCAACCGCTTATAGCAATAACCTACTAGTCTCATCCATAGAAGAAAGAGAACTAATGATATGCATAGTGATGTCACCGTTAATCCCAAGTAAATCCCTCACATACAGCCGTACTACCCCTGCTGTCACTGGGGTTCCCAACCTGCAGATCAGTCATTACTAATACTCCCTATACCTGGATCAACCCTCGGGGTCTTGGGTACCTGACAAGTCCTTGGATTGAGGCAAGAGAAGATACAATAATCATCATGTCATACAAACTAATACACAATCCCATCTATGATAAATAACATGCACAATCGCTACATGGCTAGGCCGAAGCCATTAGTCCAAGGAGAATTACTCACACACAGAGATGAGATCAACAATCACAAACATTGTAATGAAAATCATAAGATAACAATAGTCTTACAATGTCACTAATCGAAGAAGAGATCTACTATTACAAGTGGTGGAATATGGCTATGGAGATGGAGAAGTGTTTTGAGATCTGGAGGTGGCTAGTGATCTATGGCAGAGACTTTTTGGCGAGGTCTAGCCTGTTTTCTCATCGCCCGAGGCTTCTTTATATAGGGGTCCCTTCATGGAAGTTTTTCTGTTTGACCTAATGGTGGCGACGCCAACTATACGACCGGAGCTATACGGCTGAAATTTTTGCTCCGGTCGTATAGTTGGTCGTTAAAGCGTCTGCCTCCGATTTACGGCTCCTGGTTTCTTCTGATTGTTGGAAATATCGTATCTTTGACTTTAATGTAGTGATTCCCATCTTCAAATGACATTATCTGTGCAAGAAAAATATAAAAGAAAGGATTGCTCCTGGTTTAGAGAGATATTTCATCAAAATTATGTATAATATCCAGTTTAAATGTGGACGTAGATGGCTATATTTCAGAGTCATCAACCTCCCCAAGCTTAAACTTGATCGTTCCCGAGCAAGACAACCAAAATCAAAAAGGAACTCAATATTTAAACTGAAATAACGAGATGGCGGTCTTACTCATGATTGGTAGACCCATGTTTCCTCCACTTCATAAATCTAAAAAACTTCAGCATAGATAGAGTAATGGCAAGCATATCATACGGGTTTTATGCATCCTTATAGTGCAGCAAAATTATTGTTAGCATGGATGATTCAAATGAGTAAACTTTATTCCATGTCATGTAATCAACTTATAGGCTTGCCTTTGAACAATTAAGTATAATCATGTAAATTCAGAGTGTGAGAGTTGTCATGAAAAGCATATACACTAGAGTATCTCTAACATGGGTATGATTACTCGGATGCTCATTATTCGCTACCCTACATTAGGTAAAAGGCCTATGACCCATGAAGATTCCAGATAATAGCACAAGGAAGCAACCGACAAAGACTTTGATTGTATTAGGGAAGAAACCATGAACCAACATTATGTTGGTATTGTAATCACGCGTGTATGAAACCTATCTGCATACAGCTTTGAGACCCGATCTATTATATATAGGACAGGAGAAGCCCAAGCGAGGGTATCGAAATCTAGAGGACAACTTGTAATAGTGTGTTTTCCCAATATTCAGGCGACTTTGTCTTCATCGTTTTCCTGACATCCGACGAAATCCCCAACGTTATCTTTTCCGTGAAACCCCAAGTCCATAATCATGGGCATTGCCGAGGTTACCTGATGCAGCCCGTCCTACGGACGCTTCTACATCAACACCACCAAGTTCCCCAAGTGGACCCATGACTCGTGCTCGAGCCAAGCTTCTCCAAGCTAAGGTGAATTCGCTCTTGTACTCATGTGACTTTGATACACCCCTGGATGGTTTGCTACTTCATGCCCCGACACTATGCATCATCAGGTATGAAGACACGAGCCAGGGGAGCGACGCATCAGCCAACAGCTGCCAGGAGACCGCGGTACTACCGGCTCCTAGAAGCGGTACTACCACTCATGGACGACGGTACTACCACCCCGGACACAGAGATGGACACGAAGCTCTAGATCCCACCGGTACTACCGCACTCAGCAAGCGGTACTACTGCGTGCACCTGAAGACTCACGCCAAAGCTTCTACCCGCTCCGGTACTACCGCACCCTTCTAGCGGTACTACCGCATCTGACCGGTACTACTACCGCTTGACCGACCGGTACTACCGGACACCCTAGGGCATGCGCCCTCCAGCTCAGCCCTTTAGCCTTGTAACGCCCCCTTTTGATACTTTAGTTGCCTAAACTACCCCTGAACTTGTGGCTGGCCTATATATAGTCCCTCACCACTATTGTAAACCCTAGGCATGATATTGGATTTAGTGGAAACCCCTTGTGGATCTATCTAATTCTTGCCTCATGCTCCTTGACCAAGGAGCACCAATATCACAAACCTCGTTGGAGTTTGCATCGTGCCTCCGTGTTGTACAATGCCTAGGCATCGGAGTCCCTTTGCCTAGACGTCAAGATCTCACCGAGTCTCCTATCTCGCTGTGCTGGTTCGAGAGAGAGTGCTCTGCCCGACGCCGATCCTAGGGATTGCGCCGGACCGATCACCGCCGGCGTGAGCTATTTGTGTATATCGTGGTTTGTGTGTGTGTTCATCGCGTTCTTCGTGCATGCGTTCGTCGTGTTCTTCCTCCCCTCCTCTCCCCACACTCCATCCTCGATTTGAAAGGGAATCGTGAAAGATCGGGCCGCCCTAGAGGTTTGCCCTCAACATATTGGTATCAAGAGCTTCGTTGCTCACGAATTCCCCCACAATTTTTTCTTCTATCGACCAAAAATTCGAAAATCCCCAAAAAAAGAGCCCCAAATTTGCCTTCGGATCGATCTCTTGATTTGGTGCGTTTTTCGTGGTTTTGGTCCATAGATCTGTTGCTTGGGGTATCGATCTACCTTCTTTGTGTGTCCCTATCCTCAATTTTGTTCAGTTTTCCACCAATTTGAGGATTTTTGGGCAGATTGTGCGTTCAAGTTCGAGATCCACGTGCCCAGGAATCCACGAAGCGGTACTACCGCCAGAACAAGCGGTACTACCGGCGACCAGTACTACCGGCTGATAACACCGGTACTACTGGTCACCGGTACTACCGGACTTTTTGAGCGGTACTACCGCCCCTATCTGACAAGAAATTTTTCACCCCTATTCTTGTTTGCTAATTTTCGTATTGGCTTGTTCGTGTTTCGCGTGCGTGTCACCCAACTAACTTCTAGCTTCCGCAACAAGATTCACATCCCACGCTCATCGACACCGCGACACCGAACATCATCCCCAACACCGGTAGCAAGTCGTCAATACCGAAGGTATAACTTGCTCCACCTTGTTAACCCTTCTTCCTTGTGTGTATCTATCCTATGAGAGCAGCTCATTTTGTGTTTGCCTAAGCATTGTGCACTTGTCCTTGGAAAGTGAGAGTGTGAGAGCAAATACAAGAGTTAACATAGTAGTATAGAAAGGGAGAAAAATAATCAAAAAAAGAAAAAAAGAAAAAAAAAGAGAAAAAGAAAAAGCAAAAGAAAAATAGAAAGATACATAGTCTCCCAATACAAAGAGAGTCTCAAGCTTGTAAGCAAAGAGAGAAAAAGTGCGCGATCGAGGCAAGTGCACAAATCCGTTGCTTATTTCTCTTTTGGCGAACGAGTTGTGGTATCTCCTTGCGTTGGCACGACACCGAGCGTAGTCTTCGTTAGGACCTTTTGTGCTCATTTTATAGTCGTGCTAACCACATTCGTCTCCACGTGTGTGTGTATCATTGTGTTTTGTAGATCGTTTCCTTTTTTCTTTGATCTTTGGTTCTCTACCACTTTTGACAATAACCTTTTCTTTGGATCGTTTCGATTGGTTTTCCAGAACCCTAACCTTCCACCCACAGATTTTGAGAGTTAGTTCTTTCTTTAGTGTGAGTTTCTGTGCGATTCCACTTTGCACGCTCATAGCTCTCACTTGTGGTTTCTAGTTTGGTGCAATCCCCAAGGTGAGGAACAAGGCTAACACCAACATATTCCACTTCCATATACAATACTTGTGTGTTTTGCATGATTGATAGGCACGGTGAGTCGATCCAACCACCTCCCCATGAAGAAGATCAAGGACCGTACATGACGCGCGCTAGTCACTTCATCGTTCGACAAGAGTTCCGTGAACGTTGTCAAGACCTTGAGACACGTCAAGATGAACAATTTGGCAAGACGCGAGCCGAGTTCAAGAACATCGACAACCGCTTCGACGACATAGAATGACAAATGCACGCAATGCATCATAACTTTGGCCATCAAAATGAAGCGCTTCAACGCTCTGTCGCCGAAACAAATGACAATCTTCGGTGCCTCATTGATGGAATGGCAAGACCATGTTCATGCACTTCAAGCTCTTCAAGTTCTTCGCGTCGTCATGCACCTCTTCAACAAGATCTTCATGCAAGTGTTCCAAGACGCAATGATGCCCCCGTGGTTGAAGATGGAAGTTCTTCGAACTATGTTCCTTCCCCACGGCACACCGCAACGTCAAGCTATGATGGTGATTTATCTTCAAGGCCACGAGCAAGGCAAGAAGCACACCGTCATCACGCAAGGGCACTATTGATCCAACATGAGCAACCACAAGAAGAACCGCAAGTGCAACCGCAAGTCTACCAACATCGACCCTGACACATACTTGACACAACAAGTGATGACTCCGATTTGGAGAATCAAGCTCGTCATCGACGTGAAGCTCTCCAAGATCTCCCTCCTCGTCATCATCGTCTTGAACGTCAAATCAACAACATCGTCTCCAAAGGTTTGATCCAAGTTAGCACTAGTCCAAGTGTCGTACCCGTGATTCTTGTTCCAAAGACGGATGATACGTTACGGTCATGCATGGAATGCCATCCAATTAATGATATCACCGTGCGTTATCGACATCCCATACCGCGTCTCGATGACATGCTTGATGAGTTGTGTGGAGCCACTATTTTTTCGAAAATTGATCTTTGTAGTGGTTACAATCAAATACGCATGGCAGAAGGTGATGAGTGGAAAACCGCCTTCAAGACCAAACTTGATCTCTATGAATGGTTGGTTATGCCCTTTGGTTTATCTAATGCCCCATCCACCTTCATGTTACTTAAGAATCATATCTTGTGTTCTCTCATTGAAAAAGTGTTGTTGTATATTTCGATGATATTCTTGTTTATAGCAAATCACTTGAGGACCATATAACACATGTCAAGGAAGTTTTGCAAATCCTTCGACATGAAAAGCTTTATGCTAATCTTCCCAAGTGCACTTTTGCTAAAGACAGGTTGATTTTTCTTGGATTTGTCGTTTCTTCGAAGGGAATTGAAGTTGATGTTTCCAAGGTAAAGGACATACGAGATTGGCCCATACCAACAAATGTGAGTGAACTCCAAAGTTTTCATGGGTTGGCCGGTTTCTATCGTCGCTTTGTGAAAGACTTTTCAACCATTGCTTGTCCCCTTAATGAATTGACCAAAAAGAATGTCACATTCGTGTGGGGCAAAGCACAACAAAAAGCTTTTGATGAACTTAAAAAGAGGCTCACCGAAGCACCTCTTCTTGCTTTACCGGATTTCACAAAAACTTTTGAGATAGAGTGTGATGCTAGTGGTATTGGCATTGGAGGAGTCCTTATGCAAAACGGACGCCCTATAGCCTACCATAGAGAAAAACTTGATGGTGCTCGCCTTAACTATCAGATTTATGACAAAGAGCTTTTTGCCTTAGTTCGTGTCCTTCAAGTTTGGCAACACTACCTTTGGCCCAAGGAATTTATCATACATCCCGACCACGAGTCGTTGAAATATCTCAAAGGCCAAGCTAAGTTGAGCAAGAGACACGCTAAGTGGGTTGAGTTCATGGAGTCTTTTCCGTACATTGTCAAGTATAAGAAGGGCAAAGATAATGTAGTTGCGGACGCTTTGTCTCGCAAACACACAAGCCTTCTTACGAGAATCAAAATCAACGTGTTAGGTCTTGAGGAAATAAAATCATTGTATGCTTCTGACCTGTTCTTTGAACCAATTTTCGCAAAGTGCTCCATTGACAAAGGATTTGATGATTTCTATTTGCATAAGGGCTTTCTATTTAAGAAAAACAAGCTTTGCATTCCGAAGTCCTCGCTTCAACTTTTGCTTCTCCAAGAATCTCATGGTGGATGCCTCATGGGTCACTTTGGCCGTGACAAGACATTGGACATGCTCTCCACTCACTACTTTTGGCCCAAGATGAAGCGCGACGTGGAGAGCTACGTTCAACGATGCACGACATGTGTTCAAGCTAGGTCGCGAGCTAACCCCTATGGTCTTTATATGCCATTGCCTATTCCTCATACTCCTTGGTCCGACATTAGCATGGATTTCGTGTTTGGATTGCCTCGATCTAAGCATGGTCATGACTCTATATTTGTTGTCGTGGATCGCTTTTCCAAAATGGCACACTTCATTCCATGCCATAAGACCGACGATGCTTCACATGTGGCAAATCTGTTTTTCAGGGAAATTGTCCGTCTTCACGGTGTGCCATGAACAATCATCTCCGACCGCGACGTCAAATTCATGAGCTACTTATGGAAGACCCTCATGGCCAAGCTCGTCGTCAAGCTACTCTTTTCATCCGCGTCGCATCCTCAAACCGATGGCCAAACCGAAGTTGTCAACCGAAGCCTCGGGACTCTCCTTCTTGTGTTGATCAAGAAAAACCTCAAGGATTGGGAGGAATGCATTCCACACGCCCAATTCACCTACAACCGTGCCAAGCACTCAGCAACCAAGATGAGTCCATTCATGATTGTCTATGGGTTCGAGCCACTCAGCGCGCTCGACATCCTACCACTACCTCTCCACGAGCGCACCAACATGGATGTCGAGAAGCGCGCACAAGCTATGAAGATGCTTCATGAAGAAACAAGAGCTACTATAGAGCAACAAGTACTTCGCCAAGCTTCAAGGTTAAACAAGGACAAGAAGGAGATGATCTTCCAAGAAGGTGATCTTGTGTGGATACACTTGAGCAATGACCTTTTTCCTAAGGAACGAGATTCCAAGCTCAAACAAAGAGGAGATGGCCCCTTCAAGGTCCTCAAGAGAATCAACAACAACGCCTACATCATCGACATACCGACCTCCAAGTACCTTGCAAGCATTACATTCAATGTCAAGGGCCTTTTACCCTGCCATGGAGATGTTCAAGATGATAACCATGAAGAGTCGAGGATGACTCTTTCCCAAGGGGGGAGCTGATGCAACCCGTCCTATGGACGCTTCTACATCTACACCACCAAGTTCCCCAAGTGGACCCATGATTCGTGCTCGAGCCAAGCTTCTCCAAGCTAAGGTGAATTCGCTCTTGTACTCATGTGACTTCGATACACCCCTGGATGGTTTGCTACTTCATGCCCCGACAGTATGCATCATCAGGTATGAAGACACGAGCCAGGGGAGCGACGAATCAACCAACAGCTGCCAGGAGACCGCGGTACTACCGGCTCCTCGAAGCGGTACTACTGCCCTGGACAGAGAGATGGACCCGAAGCCCCAGATCCCACCGGTACTACCGCACTCAGCAAGCGGTACTACCGCGCGCACCTGAATACTCACGCCAAAGCTTCTGCCCGGTACTACCGCATCTGACCGGTACTACCGGACACCCTAGGGCCTGCGCGCTCCAGCTCAGCCCTTTGGCCTTGTAACGTCCCCTTTTGATACTTTAGTTACCTAAACTACCCCTGAACTTGTGGCTGGCCTATATATAGCCCCTCACCACTATTGTAAACCCTAGGCATGATATTGGAATTAGTGAAAACCCCTTATGGATCTATCTAATTCTTGCCTCATGCTCCTTGACCAATGAGCACCAATATCACAAACCTCCTTGGAGTTTGCATCGTGCCTCCGCGTTGTACAAGGCCTAGGCATCGAAGTCCCTTTGCCTAGACGTCAAGATCTCACCGAGTCTCCCATCTCGCTGTGCCGGTTCAAGAGAGAGTCCTCCGCCCGACGCCGATCCTAGGGATTGCGCCGGACCAGTCACCGCCGGCATGAGCTATTGGTGTGTATCGTGGTTTTTTGTGTGTGTGTGTTCATCGCGTTCTTCGTGCGTGCATTTGTCGTGTTCTTCCTCCCCTCCTCTCCCTGCACTCCATCCTCGATTTGAAAGGGAATCGTGAAAGATCGGGCCGCCCTAGAGGTTTGCCCTCAACATTACCCCTCGTCAATTGGCGCCGTCTGTGGGAAACTTGAACGCTAGAAGCACGGATTCGGCGGAACGCTCTCCACCAAGCATCAACTCGACGAAAGCAGATCCACGCCCGCCCACCCGTAAAGCTATGCCAACAGAAGGAAAGGAACCTTTCATCGGATCCTCAATGGAAGTCGAAGCATAGATCGAAGAAGGCAACGAAAGCAGGCAAATCGAGATGAACCTGGGGGATCTTGATGATCTCTATCACAATCTCTCCTTCGGATCAGACCCACCGTTCACACCACCACATGAAGCAAGCCCAGCCAATTTAGAACCTGAAGAAAGTAGCGAAAGCATCGACTTTGGAGTTCAGATGGTGGAAATCTTTCCAGAACAAAAGTTGATGGACTTCACTGGCTCATCCAATAGTGTCTCCATCGATGAAAACAATGACGTTACCAGTTCGTACGCCACTCAGGACCAAGTACGCGTGATCATCGGAGACGCCACGACCCAGCAAGACTCCAATGGTAACCCAATTCTTAATCCCAATGATATTATTTCAAGCCATAATGCAGGAAGTAATGACAACGAAGGAAGTCGAGGAAACAGGGCAGACCCAACAGTCAACCGGGAAAATCGGGAAGAGGAAAAACCATGTGAAGATGAGAGGCGAACCCTTAGCCTACCAGCCAGTGCATGGGAAAAGGCGAGAGCAGTAATCTCGAGTGCGGTCCCAATGACAACGGACACCACCCACGAAGATCTATTTGCATACCAGTATGTGCTACACCGCAAAAAGAGAGACCTCCTCAGGATGCAGAGGCAACTCGACGAAAGGAAAATGGTAGCCGACGAATCTAGCTTACGACGGGCGCAACTAAGCTCCACCCGAGGATCAAGAAGCATAATAGGAGGAGCATCGCCAAGAAGAGGGACGTCTAGATTACGAGATATACCCGAAGAAGAGAGGAGCGGACTAATCCGAGACCTTGATCTATCGTTTACGTCGATAGACCAAGATGAAAATATCAAGGCAAAAACAGCTCAGGAAGCTATTGTGGCCGCACAAACATACCTAATCACAACACAGCCTGCACCCGACGATCCTCGCGCGGCCCTCCACCGCTCGGCCTTATGAACATCGTGTTGGTGGGAGAAACTCTCGTGCAAGTAAATAAAGGAAACATGAGGCAACTTGATAGGTCCCCACGCTGTCGCAATAGCCCTCGACAAGGAGGTCACACCAAACGATCATGGTCCCCACATCGGGTCCACTTTTCAGAACCAGAACCGTGCATGACACGAGAAACGACATCACCCAGCGAAGGATCGATCGATCAAGAGAAGAGCGCAGCACCCGGGTACTGGGACGGCGAGAGCGAGGATGAACAAGAATTATGCGGAGCTAGCTGATTTACCCAACAGGTTCGCAAAACTCCGGTGCCAAAAGATTTTAAGTTACCCCAAGATCGACAAAAATACGACAGCCTCCAAGAACCCGAAGCTTGGCTGACAGATGATCTGGCGACTGTCAGATTACAAGGTGGATCCAAAGCCACAGCGATGCAAAGCCTGTAGCTCCACCTAACCGGTACGGCATGCTCCTGGCTGAAGCAACTACCAGAAGATTCTATCAGTAGTTGAAATGATCTTGAAGACAAATTTATCAGAAATTTCCAGTCTACACTCAAGCAACCTGCGTCTTTGGATCAATTGCACGCCTGCAAGCAAAAGCTAGGAGAATCAATACGAGCCTTCATCCAACGATGGAACATTACAAAAAATTCATCTGAAGCAATATCTGACGAAAGAGCAATCGACGGCTTCAATGATGGTCTTAGTCGACAGGAGTTCATTCAAGAAATAGGATGAACCAAGCCAAAGACAATTTCACAGCTGATGGAAATAGCCAATCATTTGGCCGATGGAGAGGACACAGTACACAACAAAAGGGCATGTTCACCTGACGACAGAGACTAGCGCAACAACGACCGGAGGCGACGATCCAACGATGGATACAATACACCTAGTTATGTTGCAGCGAGCTTTTCTGGAGCGGACACCCGATGAAGTGATGACTACAAAAGCGGATATCGTGGTAGTAGGGACAACATCGGGAAAGCCAGCCACGGCAACGATACCAGTCGACGAACCGAGACCCACCAGTGTCAGCAGGACAAATGTTGGAAGGACCCTGCAATATGCAGTACTACGTAGACTCGACAGGGAAAAAGCGATCAAATCACCTCCTAAAGGACTGTCAGACGTTCCTAAAGATGCAAGAACTATGCAACGCAAAGGCAGCCGAAGCAAAAAATAGAAACTATGCCCCTACACCTGGCGCTTTGGCTATTAGCGCTCCACCTCCACCACAGGGGCCTCCGCCAGCGGGACAACCGCAAAATATAATACACCAAGACAACGAATATCCCAGGTCAAAGGGAGCAATGTCAATGATCCAGAAGGGGCCACCCTCTAACAGAACACAGAAATTGATCACTAGGCAAGTAAATTTGGCAGTAACAAAGCCACCTCCTACACCGGAGTATCTCCATTGGTCAGAACAAGAAATTACTTTTAGCAGAGCTGACCATCCATTCCGGGTCCCTCAGCTAGGCCAGTCAGCACTAATAATGGAAGCACAAATCGGTGGTGATGTAGCCCAACATGTGGAAACCACCTTTGGTCCACATCATGCCACGCTAATCATCACTCCAAAGGTGAACTCATTCCATGCTTTGCCTTTTGTTGGTTATTGTGCGAATGGAATCCTACTTGAGACAAATGCCCATGATGTGACTAGGTCCATGAACATGATGCCAAGGAGATGCAACAAGGATGGGTCTGGAGCCAAGACACCCAAGCAAGAGGCCTGGAAGAGAAGACGCAAGAAGCTGCTGAAGCAGGACCGGAGTCTCCGGACCAGCAGACCGGAGTCTCTGGTCTACCACACCGGAGTATCCGGCCTGGTCTCCGGACCGAGCCCCGAACCTGCGCCTGGGACAGTCTGCGACCCCCTCCGGAGGCGACACCGGAGACAGACCGGAGTCTCCGGCCTACACCGGAGTCTCCGGACCCCCACACCGGAGTCTCCGGACCGAGCATCGCGGGCCCGCGTGCCTTAAGCTGGGCTTGGCCAATGTAATGCCCTAAACTTCCTGCTTATGCCTGTTTTACCCCTAGCTCGTGGCTGGCCTATATATATGCCCCCCACTCCCTCCTTGAAACCCTAGAGATGATGATGAATTGAGGCATGTGCCAAACCCTAGATGGGAACCCCCTCTCATTAGTAGATCTATGAGTTGTACAAGGCCTTGGAGTCAGTGCCCTTCTCCAAGTAGTCAAGACCCTCCTCAAGTGTTTGGTCTCTCCCTATCAAGGATTCTAGTAGTGCTTGGTCTCTCCCCTTTGGGATTCTACTTGGTTGCTACTCTCTCCTTTGGTGATTCTACCGCAAGGTCTCTCGCCGAGGATTCTATTGGATTGGTTGTTCCAACCAACGGGAGAAAATCGAATTGGGTGTGATTTGGCGTGTGTTTGTATCTTTACCTTGCATTAGAGTTGTGTTCATCGTGTTCATCGTGTTTTCCCTCACTTCCGCCTCAAATCCGTGAAGATCTGGCCACTCCAAGGGTAATTTCACAAGGAGACCCATAAAAACTGGTATCAGCAACTTTTGGTTGCCACGGATTTGACTTCGCCCTTCGATTTCCAACATAAACTGAAAAATACCAAAAATATAGCCCCAAATTGCTTTTGGATTGATCTATCGTTTGGGTGAGTTGATTGTGGTTTTAGTCCAATAGAAACTTGTCTTTGGAGTTGGTCTACTTGTGCCCTGCGTTTCCCAACCCAATTTGGTCGAAATTTTCTGGATTTGAGGGTTCAAGGGCCGAATTTCCGCTCAAGAACACGAGCTGTTCGTCGTGCAGACTCCAGACCGGAGTCTCCGGACCGGCAGACCGGAGTCTTCGGCCCAGACCGGAGTTTCCGGACCGGCAGACCGGAGTTTCCGGACCGGCAGACCGGAGTCTCCGTCCCACAATGGAGTTTCCGGACCAACAACACCGGAGTCTCCGGCCCTGACAAAAATTTTGACCCCCTTTTCCTTTTTCGACTGATTTCCTTTTGACGTTTGTGTTTCGTGTGCGTGTCTGTCAACTAACAAAAGCTTCTGCATCGCCTCGTACTCGACATCGACACCACGAAACTCGAACCATCCCTCCACCAACGATTGCAAGTGCGACATCACCACAAGGTATAACTTGCACCACCCTTGTTAACCCCTTCTTCATTTGTGTGTTACCTAACCTATCGAGAGTAGCTCATCTTGTGTTTGCCGAAGCATTGTGCGCTTGCTCTTGCATAAGTCATAGTGTAGAGGCAATAGCAAAAACTTGACTCCATAGCATAGCAAAGAAAGAGGTACAAAAACAAAAACAAAAACAAAAAAAGCTTATAAGCAAAAGAAAAAGAGAAAGATACCAATACAAAAGAGAGTCCAAAGCTTCTAAGCAAGAGTGCGAGCAAGAGCAAGGCAAGCATACAAATCCGTTGCTTCTCCACCTTTTGGCAAACGGGCTACGGTCTCTCCTAGTGTTGGCACGACACCGAGCATTAGTCTTCGTTAGGACCAATTTTGTTCGTTGCTCATTTTCATAGTCGTGTTAGCCACATTAATCTCCACCGTGTGTGCATAGTCGTAGGTTCTCGTCACCCTTTTGACCTTTTCCTTTGATTTGCTTTGGTTGGATTTTACCCACTTTTGACAATAACCTTTTCGTTTGGTTGTTCCATTTGCTATCCACCTTCCTACCCATCCACCATAGGCCTTTGTGTGTGTGTGTCTTGTGTATTCGCTTTGCTCTCGGCAAGAACAACCTTTCCAATTTTTGACTTGGTGAGGCAAGGTAGCAAATACCATACCACCAATACCACCCTCGTTTCACTTGTGGTCACATAACATGTCTAGGGAAAGCGGAGAAAGTGGAGATGGCAACTTCAACAACCAAGATGGCTTTGCCACGCGCCACAACTTATGGGTGCAACGCCAAGAATTCAATGCCCAATTTGAGAGGCTTGAGAACTGGCTCGACGAAAATTTTCGAGAATTCGACTACCGTGACCGGCAACGCCAAGTGGAGCACAATGCTCAATTCCAAGCTCTTCACCAAGCTATTGCCAACCTCGGCAACCGTCATGGACACCACTCAAGCTCGTCAAGTTCGTCTAGCGTGCGCTCCTCAAGTCATCATGGCGACTCCTCGCGCTCCCATTCTCATCATGGAGAACCCCACCACCACAATGGGGAACATCAAGCTCGTCATCACCATGTACAAATGGCTGAGCCACAACATCAACAACCGCACCACGCAAGACGGCATCGACACCATGATCACCAAGAGCATCCACAACACCAAGAAGAACATGGTCGCCCTCCACAACAAGCTATGGTACAAGCGCCACCACCACCCCAAGAGCAAGAACGCCATGGTGAACACAACCGCGTTGTTAGGTGCCAACACCCGAACCATGACTATCGCCATCAACAACAAATTCATCGAGCACCACAATGGGATACGAGTGATGATGACGAGGATGCACACCGCGCGCGACACAACAACCGCTACGCTCAACCCCACCACCGTCATCAACAACCAATGAATGCAAATGATTCCGAGCAAAGGCGTAGAAGAGACTTTGCGCATCAAGCTCCTCCTCAACCATGTCCTCGAGAAAATCAAGCTCCTCCTCCACCACCACGTGCACCAAGTGAAGCGAGCATAAGGCAAGATCGCCGCAACTACCACCGTGAACATGAAGAGGGCAAGTTTGGGAAGCTCAAGTTCATTATGCCCAAGTTCAAGGGAGAAGAAGACGCCGATGCATACATTGATTGGGAACTCAAAGTTGACAAGATCTTCCGAGTTCACAACTACTCCGAAGAAAAGAAAGTTGCAATGGCATCCCTTGAGTTTGAGGACTATGCAAATGTTTGGTGGGAAGACTTCCAAAAGAACCACGAGAAGAATGAGGAACCTCCAATTGAAACTTGGACCGAGATGAAGGAAGTGATGTACACACGCTTCGTCCCCGAACATTATTGCCAAGATCTCTTCGACAAGCTACAAAACTTGAAACAAGGCACCAAGTCAATTGAAGAGTTCTACAAGGAAATGGAGAAAACAATGATGCGAGCTGATGTGAGAGAACTCAAAGAGCAAACCATAGCAAGGTTCCTCAACGGTTTGAGCCGCCCAATAAGGAAGATTGTTGACTTTCAACCGTACAAGAACCTCACCGAGCTCCTCCACCAAGCTACCAAAGCTGAGCGGCACTTGCAAAAGGAGAATGCATACGAGAGGCCCAAGCCATACTTTGCATCCATCAATGCAAATGCTACCGCAAAGCCAAATAACCAAGCAACAACCTCATCCAAGCAAGCAAAGTCCGTGATAGCACCCTCCTCCAACACGACATCGGATAGTCAAGTCACTTGCTTCAAGTGTGGAGTGAAAGGTCACAAGTCATATGAGTGCACCAACTCACGAGTGATGCTTACGGATGAGAATGGTGCCACCTACTCCGTAAGTGAAGAGGAATATGAAGCTCTCACTCAACGAGCTATTGCAAGGACAGACGCAATGGAAGAGGATGACACACTTGTATGCGAGCATGATCCGGGCCCCGCACTTGTCATAGCTCAAATCACGACAACAAACTCCATCCCAAGAGAGGACCAACGCCTCAATATCTTCCAAACCCATGCTGGAATTGATGGAAAGTCAATCAAAGTGATCATTGATGGAGGTAGTTGCCGAAACCTCGCAAGTACGGAGCTTTGTGAGAAACTCAAGCTCTAATGCATAGAGCACCCTCACCCCTATCTTGTCCAATGGTTGGATCACAATGGAGCCCTCAAGATAACATCCAAGGTCCAAGTCTCCTTCAAGATTGGCCCGTATGAAGACACCGTCGAGTGTGATGTCGTGCCAATGTCCGTGTGCCACATACTACTTGGAAGGCCATGGCAATACGATAAAGGAGCAATGCATCATGGTGCCACCAACCAATACTCCTTCAAGTGCAATGACAAGAGATTGGTGCTCCAACCCATGACGCCAAGCCAAGTCATCGCTTTCAACATGACACCCGTCAACAAGATAAAGCAAGCTAAAGACCCTTGTGAGACGAGTGGTGAGAGAGTGAACCACCATCAAGAGAGTGAGTGCCACAAGCCAAAAATGAGTGGACAAATCATGAGTGCCACGACGCAAGCCACAAAATGTGAGAAGAGAGCCTTGAGTGTGACCCATACTAATAATCATTCAAACAATTCTCTCTCTTTGTTGTCGGTTTTGCAAGGTACCCAAGATACACCAACAACTACAAGGATAAGGCTACAAGATCTCCAACCACAACATGATGGCGAGATATACCACAAGCTCTTCAACAAGTTTGAGAATGGCTTCGACACCGGCGATCCGACCATGTACGAGACCAAGGCCAAGGACACACCTCCTTCCTTACATGATGAGCGAACATCGTCGAGGTCGACTCGTTTTCAAGCGGGGGAGATGATGTAGCCCAACATGTGGAAACCACCTTTGGTCCACATCATGCCACGCTAATCATCACTCCAAAGGTGAACTCATTCCATGCTTTGCCTTTTGTTGGTTATTGTGCGAATGGAATCCTACTTGAGACAAATGCCCATGATGTGACTAGGTCCATGAACATGATGCCAAGGAGATGCAACAAGGATGGGTCTGGAGCCAAGACACCCAAGCAAGAGGCCTGGAAGAGAAGACGCAAGAAGCTGCTGAAGCAGGACCGGAGTCTCCGGACCAGCAGACCGGAGTCTCTGGTCTACCACACCGGAGTATCCGGCCTGGTCTCCGGACCGAGCCCCGAACCTGCGCCTGGGACAGTCTGCGACCCCCTCCGGAGGCGACACCGGAGACAGACCGGAGTCTCCGGCCTACACCGGAGTCTCCGGACCCCCACACCGGAGTCTCCGGACCGAGCATCGCGGGCCCGCGTGCCTTAAGCTGGGCTTGGCCAATGTAATGCCCTAAACTTCCTGCTTATGCCTGTTTTACCCCTAGCTCGTGGCTGGCCTATATATATGCCCCCCACTCCCTCCTTGAAACCCTAGAGATGATGATGAATTGAGGCATGTGCCAAACCCTAGATGGGAACCCCCTCTCATTAGTAGATCTAGGAGTTGTACAAGGCCTTGGAGTCAGTGCCCTTCTCCAAGTAGTCAAGACCCTCCTCAAGTGTTTGGTCTCTCCCTATCAAGGATTCTAGTAGTGCTTGGTCTCTCCCCTTTGGGATTCTACTTGGTTGCTACTCTCTCCTTTGGTGATTCTACCGCAAGGTCTCTCGCCGAGGATTCTATTGGATTGGTTGTTCCAACCAACGGGAGAAAATCGAATTGGGTGTGATTTGGCGTGTGTTTGTATCTTTACCTTGCATTAGAGTTGTGTTCATCGTGTTCATCGTGTTTTCCCTCACTTCCGCCTCAAATCCGTGAAGATCTGGCCACTCTAAGGGTAATTTCACAAGGAGACCCATAAAAACTGGTATCAGCAGCTTTTGGTTGCCACGGATTTGACTTCGCCCTTCGATTTCCAACATAAACTGAAAAATACCAAAAATATAGCCCCAAATTGCTTTTGGATCGATCTATCGTTTTGGATCGATCTATCGTTTGGGTGAATTGAGGCATGTGCCAAACCCTAGATGGGAACCCCCTCTCATTAGTAGATCTATGAGTTGTACAAGGCCTTGGAGTCGGTGCCCTTCTCCAAGTTGTCAAGACCCTCCTCAAGTGTTTGGTCTCTCCCTATCAAGGATTCTAGTAGTGCTTGGTCTCTCCCCTTTGGGATTCTACTTGGTTGCTACTCTCTCCTTGATTTGGATTCTACCATCCGCTTGCCGATCTCTCCTTTGGTGATTCTACCGCAAGGTCTCTCGCTGAGGGTTCTATTGGATTGGTTGTTCGAACCAACGGGAGAAAATCGAATTGGGTGTGATTTGGCGTGTGTTTGTATCTTTACCTTGCATTAGAGTTGTGTTCATCATGTTCATCGTGTTTTCCCTCACTTCCGCCTCAAATCCGTGAAGATCGGGCCACTCCAAGGGTAATTCCACAAGGAGACCCATAACAGGTGGGTTCGACATGAGCAAGATCTTCTTGGATATAGGAAGCAGCATAAATCTGATTTACGCCAAAACTCTGCGGCCATGAACTGGTCCATGACAAACCTAGCACCAACAGACACAACCTTCCACGGGGTAGTTCTAGGAAAAGCCGAAATTCCATTGGGCAAAGTCCACCTCGACCTAGTCTTCGGGTCAAAAATAACTTCAAACGAGAAAAGCTGTAATTCGAAGTCATGGATAGGCCATCTCAATACCACGCGATCCTGGGACGACCGGCTTTCACTAGGTTCATGGCAGTACCTCACTATGCATACCTCGTGCTAAAAATTCTAGCCCCTAACAGGGTCATCACAGTCAAAGGAAGCTTCAACCGCGCAGACAGCTGATACATTGTGAATGTATCTATAATTTTTGATGTTCCATGCTTGGTTTTATCCACTTTCTTGTGTTTTGTTCCAACTTTGGAGTACTTTGCATATGATTTCTTAGACTAACCTATTAACAACAGCCACAGTGCCAGCTGCCTGTTTTCTGCTGTTTTTGGTTCCAGGAAAGTCAGAAAATGAATATTCTCGAAATTGGACGGGACAAAAGCCAAAGTGCCTATTTTTCCGAAAGTGATCAAGTGCCAGAATACGAGACGGAGAAGGGCTAGGGGCCGGCCACACCACCTGGCCACGCGGCCAGGCTGGGCCCGCGCCAGGGGGTGGTGTGGTGGCTCCCGGCACCCCCTCCGCCTCTCCTTCCGCCTATAAGTTTCCCTCGGGACGAAAACCCTAAGTACCCGATCAAAAATCCACGAAAGAGTTTTTAGCCGCCGTCATCTCCATCCCTAGATCGGGAGAGATCTGAAGCTCTTCCCGGCACCCTGCCGGAGAGGGGAATTCACCCTGGAGGCCTTCTTCATCACCATGCAAGCCTCCGGTGTGATGCGTGAGTAGTTCATCCTTGGACTACGGATCCATGTAGTAGCTAGATGGCTGGTTCTCCTCCTTTGTGCTTTCATGTTTAGATCTTGTGAGCTCTGTTCATGATCAAGATCATCTATTTGTAATTCTGCATGTTGTGTTTGCGGGGATCCGATGGATATTGAGATGCTATTTCAGATTGATTATTGATTCTATCATGTCTTTGTTATTTGAGATCTTGCGTGCTTTCCGTTGTTAGTAGCTATCTTGGCCAAGTAGATGCTAGCAACTCCAAGAGTTAGTATTTATGCTCGATAGTGGGTTCATGCCTCTGGTAATCTGGGGAAGTGACAGAAATCTCTAAGGTACTAGATGTGCTATTGCTACTAGGGAGAAAACAACAATCCTTTGTTCATAGAACAATCGTATTGTTTACTTTACACGCAGTTCGTAAAGAAATAATCTGTTGCTTGCAACTTAATACTAGAGGGGGTTCGGATGATAACCTGAAGGTGGATTATTAGTCATAGATGCAGTTGGATGGCAGTCTATGTATTATGTTGTAATGCCCAATCAAGTCTCAGAGGAGTCAAGATGATTAGTATATGCATGTATTGCTTTCTCGGTGTTTGTCAATTGCCCCGCTGTAATTTGTTCACCCAGCATGTTATCTATCTAAGGAGAGCCACCTCTAGTGAACTATGGATCCTGGTCCTTTTTTTTTACATACAATCTACAATCTTTTACTGTTTTGTGTTTACTTTCTGCAAGCTTTTACTTCTTTCCATTCGATACGTTTAATCCTTTGTTTTCCGCAAAACACGATGAGATTGACAACCTTATCGCAAGTTGGGGACAAAGTTATGTGGTTGTGTTGTGCAGGTCTCCACGTTGCTACTAGCACCGGTAGTGCGCCCTGCCAAAGCTCAGCTAGTAACACCTTTGGGGTGTTTCCTTGCTCCTACTGGTTCGATTAAACCTTGGTTTCATAACTGAGGGAAACTTGCTGCTGTGCTCATCATACCTTCCTCTTGGGGTTCCCAACGAGCTCTATATCAACCACGCACCAGCACTTTTCTGGGCACCATACACAGAGCCATCAAGCATTTTTCTGGCGCCGTTGCCGGGGATTCAAGGACATCTTCACAAGGGGAGTCCCTCATAACCAATCTCTTTACTTTGTTGTTTTTGTTTTGCTTAGTTTCTTTTTGCTTTGTTTGCTTGTTTTGTTCTTCAGAAAACACAAAAAAAATAGTTCTTTTCTTAAGTTGCCTTTATGACTAGCTCTGCTCCAATCACTATTTCATTATGGATAGCTCACTCAGTTTCCTATTTGGGAACAGTTTTATGACTGCTAAGGTAATAGATGAACCACCACCTGCTAGAACCTCCATGGAAGAAGAAATTGCTGAACCTGAAAGCTCATTAGATGAAAAAGAGGAGGAGAGTGATGGACAAAAGAAGGAAGAATGGATCTACCCATGCCTACCTTCTACTGAGAGTAACTCTTTATCCCTTACATTATTTGATTGTCCCCCATGCTTATCAAAGGAGGGTGAATGTTATGTTCTCGGGGATTCTTTTGAAAATATTTATAATAAAGCTCTAGTGCTGGTAGATCATGAAAATCATGCCTTATGTGATAGTTATATTGTTGAGTTTATTCATGAGGCTACTGAAAATTACTATGAGAGAGAAAAATATGGTTGTAGAAGTTTTTATGGTAATGAAACACTTCTCTATGTGCTGAAAGTTTTGAAGTTACTTTTGTTTTATCTTCCTATGCCTGTCACTTTGGTCTTTGTGCATTTATTTGCATACAAGATTCCTATGCATAGGAAGTGGGTTAGACTTAAATGTGTTTTGAATTTGCTTCTTGATGCTCTCTTTTACTTCAATTCATATTTCCTATGAGAGCATCTTTTCAAATTTTTATGCCTAACTTAAAGGCATTAAAGAAAAGTACTTGTTGGGAGATAACCCAAGAGTTTTAGTTGAGTCTTGGAAGTTATTACCTCTGTAATAACCTCTCCTTATCCTTTTTATTTGCTTTTTGTGCCAAGAGTAACCTCTAATGAGAGTGAAGTAATGATTGGGAAAGTTGCTGTCTCGAAACAGATTTTTGTGCTTCGCCGTAAAAATTCCTGAGAGAGCTCTGTATGTCGGATTGAGCTGTAATATTTTGTGCTTCTGCCCCAGGTTGTTATCTAACTTTCGTTAGTTCAACACTTTTTTATTTGAGCAACATAAGGTCTTCGAAAAAATTCACCTTTACCTGCTGGTCTGTTTTGACACATTTCTGCCATTATTTGCATTTGCTTCTTGTTGGTTACTTTTTGACTTCTTTTGGGGAATTGAGCTTTTCGAGGGAAGTGCTACAGTAGCTAGTGTTCTAATGGAAGTTTATTTGGTGTTAGAACTGAACCTTAAGACTTATTTATCTTGAGTGCACTAATGTTGCTAATGAGATTGTGTGAAGTTTAGTATGAAGGAAAATTTTCAGGTGTATGGAAGGAATGAGTAATGAGATGAAGGATGGACTAAAGCTCAAACTTGGGGATGCCACGCGTGTCACCCCAAGAAATATCCAAGAAGTACAAGCGTCAAAGCTTGGGGATGCCCAAGGCATCCCCTTCTTCATCAATAAAAATCCCAGGTTTTTTCCAAACGCTTCATTTTTATTGTTTCATGCACAGTTGTGTTTTTCTTGGAGCGTCTTCTTTTTCATTTTCGTTTGGTTTTCGTTTTCTTGGTTTGCTTAGTTTTCTGAATAAATTGGTTGGACCCTATCTTTCATACATTGGTTTGCAAATAGGTTGGTTTGGTTTGGAAATGAATAGGAAAGTTCATGCTTATGTGGTAAAAAGAGCTTGTTTTTTACTGTGGCCAATGCTCTGTCATGCCATGCTTGATATTGTTTTGGCTTTATGCTTAGTATTCTTTGGTGTAGCATGACTTGTTATAAACAATTGAGATTGCTTAATGTGCCTTGGATGAATCATGCGTTGTTTTAGCATATTAAAGCATAGTATAGTGGTATTCTCCTTTGATGCTTTATTTGGGTTGACTTGGCGCATGCTCACACCATGTTATGACTATCTCAAGTCACCATAGCCTATATGATCCTTTAGTTTTCAACTTGTAGTATCACTTTATGCTTTGATCAATGATGTTTTGTCGCTCTGCATGATTATGGCCATTATTGCTCTCTTAGTTTGTCGCTCCCAGTCTTTTGCTAGCCTCCACAACCAAGTATGAGTTCCACTCATGCATCCAACTCCTTAAACCAAGTTATTCCAAAGAGTCCACCATACCTACCTACTAGCTTATGCTATTCCAAGTATATTCATGCTTTTGTTTACCTTCCAAATTAAACTTGTTATGAGAAAACTAGTGATTAAAGCTCTCACGAACTTGATGGCACACTTTACTTTTCTTGCCCTTAATAAACTTGAACCATTGTGTCTTCAATGTTGTATATGCTTGCACTTATTTGTCGGGAATTAGCAGAACCATGCTTTCATGGGGAACGCTTTCAACATTGCACTTGGTACTTGTACCTAGTTGATATCATGCTCTTTTGTATATGGATGTCATCGGTGTGAAATGAAAGGGGAGCTTGTAAGTCCATGGAGTTATGTATATGTGTTAGAGAAACGCCTGGGCCGCTGGTCTAATCCATGCTGACATGGTGGAAACCCGCAGCGTAACCATAATGAGCTGTCTATGAAGCATTCTTCTTATAAAAAAAGAGTCATATATTGAGAAAAAAGAGAAAAGAGAAAAAATGAGATTATGAAAAGAGGAAAGAGAGAAAAAAGCACCATATTCCCATGGTAAATAAGAAGATTGCTAAGATGCTCGTTGTCTGCTTGCCTTGTCATTTTGATATGGGGATTCTTCCGTATCATCGGGCAAGGGGTACCCCGTTGCGGTTCTCAATGATACACATGTACTTACAATGACAAGAACTTACCGGTGACTAAACTTGAGTAGCATGAGGAGCGGCCCTCCTATACAAGGGACATGAGATTTCTGACTTATACTTAGTCAAGCATGTACACCATAGTTTGTTCACTTTAACCTTAATCACTTCAAGATGCTTATGATAGGGGCAATGAGAGCTGAAATCTATAAGTACCATAATTTTTGGAAGCTCTTTATGAGACTTGAATCCCTACTTCCTTCTACGAAGGACCTTTCTTCCACCATTATATTGAGTCTCCACCTTCTATCTTTATGCACCTACTTTGAGAGCATAGTGGCCATTCTTAGTTCTATGTGCATTGTCCCAAGACTAGTTGATTGATGCATACTTTGATATTTCTTGTTTTAAACTATTGTATCTAGTCACTCTTATGAACTTTGAAGGTGTCCTATGCATTTATATTTGCTACTCTATTGAGGGACAAGCTGAATACTATTATGCTATGTTTTCTTTATGTGAAACAAACAAACGTCTTGCAAAGCATTGTTATTCATGAATCTTTTGTTTGTGCCTTTTCATGTTGCATCATAGTTTCTTTGCTTATTGCTAGAACTTTGTCTTTCATGTTATGATTGAAGTACTATGATCTCAGCTTTGAATGTTTGGCAAATACTTTGATCAAGTATATGATGGTGCATGTCACCTCAAAAATTATTCTTTCTTTTTATCACTTACCTACTCGAGGACGAGCAGGAGTTAAGCTTGGGGATGTTGATACATTGCAAATGTATCTATAATTTTTGATGTTCCATGCTTGGTTTTATCTACTTTCTTGTGTTTTGTCCACACTTTGGAGTACTTTTCATATGATTTCTTGGACTAACCTATTAACAAGAGCCACAGTGCCAGTTGCCTGTTTTCTGCTATTTTTGGTTCCAGGAAGTCAGAAAATGTATATTCTCGGAATTGGAAGGGACAAAAGCCAAAGTTGATATTTTACCGGAAGACTCACGGAGCCAGAAGACGAGACGGAGAGGGGCCACAGGGTGGCCACACCATGTGGTGGCATGGGCTAGCCCTGGCTGCGCCACCAGGTGGTCTGGGCCCCCTGGCCGCCCACCGACCTTGCCCTCTGGCCTATAAGAAGCCTCCCGAAGCCAAAACCCTAGGTCGTCAAGCCTCCAGCCATGAAAAGTTTCGCAGCGCCGCCGCCATCGAAGGGGAGATTCGGGGGACAGAAAGTCTCTCTTCCGGCACCCTGCTGGGACGGGGAAGTGCCCCCTGAGCCATCTCCATTGATCTCCACCACCATCTCCATCACCATTGTTGATTCCCATGATGAGGAGGGAGTAGTTCTCTCTCAAGGCTAAGGGTTCTACTGGTAGCTATGTGTTCATCTCTCTCTCTATGCATGATCATATTGTGATCATGAGCTTGTAATCTATAGATCTACCTTGCTACTCAAGTGCTTTATTAGATCTCTGCTCTCCCCATGTGTGTGGAAGTGACAGCATGCACACCATGGTGGCACTTAGGCTAGAGATTACAAATACTTGTTATGAGTTATATTTGGAGTTGGGTGTCTTTATGAAATTGTGGTGTTTGTTGGACTCGTCTAGTGCTCAAGGTGATAGTGTGGGGTTTTCTAGATGGGGAAGGCTTACTTTGAGGAGTGCTGTTATAGCCCTACCATCGATTAGAGTGTCCAACCGGAGAGTAGTTAAGAGTAGTATCATGAAGAGAATATATTTATGTGAGACAGTGTTCAGTAGTGAAAGTATGATCCCTAGGCCTTGTGTTCTTAGCATTGATACACCGTTTGCTACTAGATCTGTTACATGTTTGCTTGCTTCCATCTTTATTTCAGTTTTGCTTTAGTCTCTTCCACGCCATCAAGCTATTTGTTGGCACCGTTGTCTTATATCTATACCACTTGTATTTCACTATCTCTTCGCCGAACTAGTGCACCTATACACCTGACAAGTGTATTAGGTGTGTTGGGGACACAAGAGACTTCTTGTATCTTGATTGCAGGGTTGCTTGAGAGGGAATACCTTTGACCACTCCCTCCTTGAGTTCGATAAACCTTGGGTGATCCACTTAAGGGAAAACTTGCCGCTGTTCTACAAACCTCTGCACTTGGAGGCCCAACAACTGTCTACAAGAATAGAAGTGCGTAGACATCACTAGCAACTCCAAGAGTTAGTATTTATGCTCGATAGTGGGTTCATGCCTCTGGTAATCTGGGGAAGTGACAGAAATCTCTAAGGTACTAGATGTGTTGTTGCTACTAGGGAGAAAACAACAATCCTTTGTTCATAGAACAATCGTATTGTTTACTTTACACGCAGTTCGTAAAGCAATAATCTGTTGCTTGCAACTTAATACTGGAGGGCGTTCGGATGATAACCTAAAGGTGGATTATTAGTCATAGATGCAATTGGATGGCGGTCTATGTATTATGTTGTAATGCCCAACCAAGTCTCGGAGGTGTCAAGATGATTAGTATATGCATGTATTGCTTTCTCGGTGTTTGTCAATTGCCTCGCTATAATTTGCTCACCCAGCATGTTATCTATCTAAGGAGAGCCACCTCTAGTGAACTATGGATCCCGGTCCTTTTTCTTTACATACAATCTACAATCTTTTACTGTTTTGTGTTTACTTTCTGCAAGCTTTTACTTCTTTCCATTCGATACGTTTAATCCTTTGTTTTTCGCAAAACATGGTGAGATTGACAACCTCATCGCAAGTTGGGGACAAAGTTCTATGGTTGTGTTGTGCAGGTCTCCACGTTTCTACTAGCACCGGTAGTGCGCCCTGCCAAAGCTCAGCTAGTAACACCTTTGGGGTGTTTCCTTACTCCTACTGGTTCGATTAAACCTTGGTTTCATAACTGAGGGAAACTTGTTGCTGTGCTCAGCATACCTTCCTCTTGGGGTTCCCAACGACCTCTACATCAACCACGCACCAGCACTTTTCTGGGCACCATACACAGAGCCATCAACAGCTGCGATCAAGAATTCTACAAAATCTCAGAATCTTTTGGGATGGAGGCGGAACTTGGATAGCTGAAGTTGGCGGATGAAGAGTCGACACACAAAGGGCACACCCGCAAAAAGAAAGTATTAGAAGATCAAGCACGCAACGGTCTCGCAAAAAGCAACTTATGCGACCTCCAATAATGGTCCGCATAAGAAGACCCACTGATTGACAAGTCACGAGCACCACGATGCGGAAGATGATGAAGATCCCCAAGAACGGAAGCCAAAGTTCCTTCTGAAAACCTCCATTTAGATGCACTTTACATTCAATAAAGGCCAATGGCTAGGCGATCATGCCTTCGCAATGTATTCCTACCATTATTATCAATAAATAAGGAAAGTATTCCGTGAAATACAAACTTCTATGGCACACGAACATTAGTTCGTCGGATCTCCAGATTAAAATTATACAGCATGCAATCAAAATCTCGTATGAAACATAAGACCCTTTTTTGATAAATGTCTATACAATATTTCGGTTACACAATACAAAGCTGCACAAACAAGCAGTCAGATCTCGAAGTTAACAAAAATTCTTCGTCTGCTTCTAAGCACCTATGCACAATCCTAATGGTGGGTCTACTAGCGGCGGCATAATGAGGTGCCATATAAACAAGGTCGCCATCGGAAGGGGGAGGCAGACCCAAAGATATGACGTCTAGATCAAATAAAGGGTGATGCGCATGCACCCAAGAGAGCGCGAGCTTGGCACCCGCCACAAGCTGAAGCTTCACATAATGGTGGATCCTCTCACCTTGCCGAAACTTCGTAATTAAATCTGCCAAGGTTTGAGGCTGAGGATCCCAAGGAAACATGGCATTGTACACTACAAGGAATGTGCTAACTAGTGACCCCAAATATTGGTCATAGAAAGGTCATGTAGTCCATCTATGACCTTTCTATGACCAAAAATAGTAGGTCACATACCGAGGGTCACTATAGACAGCTAACGACCTTTTTTTTGAATTGGTCATGGACTAATATGACCAAAATAGATGGTCATAGTGTTCATGACCAAAATTTTGGTCATGGCATTCTGGCCTGTCCACGTAAGCAAATCCTACATGGAATCTGACGTGGCAGCAAATTCAGCCAGGTCCAGTTCAACCTTTGAAATGGGCCTAGCAAAAATTTCGGCCTTCTAACTTTCCAGGCCGTAGCCTAATTTTAGTACAATTTATTTTGGGCTTTGCTCTTTTATGGCCAATTTCTCTTTGGGGCTTCGAGGCAGTTAAACAACATATTTTGTTGGGCCACGGTCTTTTAACAACCCATAACTTTCAAGCCTTTTAGTTCTACTTTTTCAATATTACTTAGGCCAAGGCCAATATATTTGTCACGTTCTCATTAAACACCAGCCCGTTTCAATTTCAAGATGTTGCCAGCAAATAAACAATATTGCAGTAAAAACAAATAAATATTATCAATCCACATGCCAATTTTGGCTAACAATATAATATTTACATAGTTTTTCTCCCATATACTATCACAACAGATAACCAGCTCTTTGATGATTGAGCTTCTAGATTCTTCACACCTCTTGACCATCAGCACCTTCTCGCTGGTAGCACCTTCTCGCTGGCAGCACCTTCTCTTCTCCTCGACAACGTCTCCTTGTTGGCAGCAACATCTCATCTCCTCGGCACCGTCGCCTTCTTGCCCAGGTGCTCCTTCCCTCTTCCTCTTGACCATCAACACCTCACCACCTATGTGCTCCTCACACATTCCTCGCACAGAGATCAGTGGCAACAAACATCATTATAGTATACTGCAAAATGGAAGTTACAGTTACAGGTTTTGGATTGTTATCCAAATTGATTCATAATACAAAGAAAAATGACAGTAGTAGTAGGTGACTAAGAATACAAAGAGCAAAGGCACATCAATTGATTCATACTCCTCTCAATTGCAGCAAATACAGTGTACTCCCTAGCTTACAGCAACTGACTAAGAATAATGCCAGTAGCAGTAGGAGAAGCACTGTGTTAAAAATGACATGGTACTGTAGAACAGTGTGTACTCTCTAGCTTGCAGCAACTGACTAAGAATAATGACAGTAATAGTAGTAGTAGCACTGTGATAAAATGGCATAGTAGATGAGCATCCACATATCAGGGTGCAATTACTAAAACTGATTTTATTTCACTTAACAGAGCGCACATCCACATGATATGGTAACAGCAACGCTCATATTCTTTCAAACACATGTAATTACTTAAACTGATTAGTCACTTCCAACAGCATAAATAGAAACAACATAAAACTGAAGCAAATGCAAGAATCATACGCATCTTCAAGTTGAAAAGAAGTGGAGTTGTAAGAAACCCGATGGCACAAAACCTGGCTCTGTTTATCGGTTTCATCTGAGAAATGAATTGGGAGCAAGGCTCCTTAATTCGGATACATCTGCTAATAGCCAATAAATATGCCTAGTGCTAGAAGTAATTACCTACAGGTACAGGAAAGAAACCAACAATGGAACTCCTAAATAATACAATAATATGCTAAGCGGTAGACACAACAGATCAGGGGTACACATGGGGCCTTTTGCAATCGAATATCAACCGCGTGTACATGCATCAGGACACACCTTCCATTAAGGGTGCAAAAACACCAGCAGCATCCTCCCTGACCTAAGCATAAAAAAGTAAAGTTGAAACAACTAGCAACAGGTACCTTCACTTGGAGAATGTTTAACATCAGATTATGTATGCTTTATACAAAGATATTCCTCTTTTACACAAAGCATGTATCTTGTATATACCAAGATAGACACTTAGAGGGCTGCTTGCAGCATCCATTATAATGAACACTAACTATACTATTCTTGTAAGGCATTAATGCATATTAGAACTCAGTAGGGAGAACAAGTTAATACCAGCGAGACCAATAAGAACATAAAACTCGACTAGGATCCAATCCAGGAAGCTCATACAGCACCATGAAAAACATTCAACCGATTTGATTGTTCTATTCAGAACGGTATTTACCAAATAAATTAGGAACATATCACTGTTGTGAACTTCCCTGTCAAATTTCTAATACGACAACAGACACTCTTATTTCTTGTCCCAGCAATCAAAGGGGATTTTGTAAGACATACCATGGGCGCCGGCATGGGGTTGCGCACCTCAAGCTGCACGATGAGCTTGACCACCTCCGCCCGCATCTAGCTAGAGGCGCGCAGGCCGTGCTCCGTCCCGTACAGCACCGCCTTGAGCTTCTGCTTGAGCCCCGCCATCTCGCTCGCCGCCAGAACCTCCTCCACCGCCGTCGCCGTCACCCCTTCCCCCTGCTCTTTCCCCCACTCCTCGTCGGCGTCCAGCGCCCGCGCCGCAGCGACGCACCATTCTGAATATAACAAGCAAATCAAATGTATCAGTATGGAGGCGGGAGAGAGGCGGGATTGTTCGTCCTCGAGGACGGCTTGTAGGAGCTCCTCTAGGGTTCATGCGTGGAGGCAGGCGACAAGGGCCTCCAGGAGGCGCTCGTACAGCAGGTGGGCCGCGACAGCCTCCTTCTCTCGCTCCACGCCGCCACCGGGGGAGAAGCTAGGGTTCGGCGAGGAGGCCGAGGCCGCTGTGACGTCCATCGCGAGGCCGTGGTCGGTGGACTGGAATGACGTCGGGGCCGGCGGTAGTCCCCGCGTGGCGAGGGGGAGGTCGGACTGCAGCGTCGGTGAAGCGGAAGACGCGGCGACGGTGCAGGACAGACAAGGTGTTGTGTGCACAGAGAGAGAGGTGGTGGACTATGGGAGAGAGGTGAGGGCGGTGGTGGCTGGATGGAGATCTGGAGGGAGGCGACGCGGTCGGGGGGAGAGGCGGCGGGGTCTCGCGAGTGAGGGTTGAGGGGTTGGGGTTTGGGGGCGCCGATCCCTCTCCATGGTGATCTGGATGACTGGTTGGGTGGTGCGGGGATTTTACAAAACTACCCCTACACACTTGTGGCGCAAACCTGAGAATTGTAGGGCGTTTCGTCAATTCACGTCCAAGTGTGAGGGACGGGTCAGCGGCAGAAACTGGTGTTGTCACTTTGGACCGTTGGATGGAGGTCATCTGAACGGTTGAGAGCTCTTTTCATGGGTTGATCTGTTGTTAGCTGGTTCTCTTTTCTGATTGGCTGGCTTCACTTTCCATTTTTTGAGTTTCAAAATGGAGTGTTTTGCGAACCAACCATCAAATAAAAGATTCAAAATGCTACCACCATATTTTTCAAAAATACTAGATCACCTTACATGGACAATGTACCAAGTAGGATATCTCAAACCTTTCCATCCACCCATGACGAAAAAGACAAATGTATGTCGAATCGGTAGGAAGTGGGTCTGGTTTGAACTACAGCTACATGATCCAGTGCTCATGATTTTTTGAAAAAATCATTTTTAATCTCACAATAAGATGTTTCTTCAGAGATCCGATACAATTTTAGTGAGGATCATCCCCTATCTATGAACCTTCGTGCCCGTCGTTTTGACCATAGTTTGAAACGGGCGTGAAAAATTCAAAAACGGTCCAAACAATGTAAAGCTTCGCGTGGTGTCATATTATGTGACATATTTTTAAGGAAAATATCAAACTTGGTATATTGCGAACATCTCAAAAAAACCTTCACAGAAATGACCTATCATGTTCGTGGTTTCATGGCTTTTGGGTCAAACGACCAATGTTATGGCCAGAATCACAATATAGTTTGTGATAATGTGCCCATATTTTGCATGTATGTGTACCTTGAGATGGCGAACAATGTTGCAGGAGGAAGTTTTCCTTTTCGTCGCACAGAAAAAGCATTTACCATTTTCTGAGTACCAAAAACATGGCATTTTGTGAAGCAACCACCAAATAGTTAATTCAAAATGCTACCACCATATTTTTCAAAAATACTATACCACCTTACATGGACAATGTCCCAAGTAGGATATCTCAAACCTTTCCGTCCACCCCTGACGAAAAAGACAAATTCCTGCCGAATCGGTAGGAAGTGTGTCCGATTTGAACTACAGGTACATGATATGATGCTCATGATTTTTTGAAAAAATCACTTTTAGACTCACAATATGATGTTTCTTCAGAGATCCATTAAGAGTTTAGCGAGGAGCATCCCCTATCTATGAACCGTAAAACCCGTCGTTTTTGACCATAGTTTGAAACGGGCATAAAAAATTCAAAAACAGTCCAAATGACGTAAATCCTTCGTGTGGTGTCATATTATATGACATATTTGCAAGAAAAAATACCAAACTTGGTAAATTGCGAACATCTTGAAAAAACCTTCACAGAAATGAGCTATCTTGTTCGAGGTTTCATGGATTTCGGGTCAAAAGACCAATGTTATGGCCAGACTCATGCAAAAATTTATGATAATGTGCCCATATTGTGCACGCATCTGCATCTTGGGATGCCTAACAATGTTGCAGGAGGAAGTTTTCCTTTTCGTCGCACAGAAAATGCATTTTTATTTCCCGAGTGTAAAAAACGGAGCGTTTTGTGAAGCAACCACCAAATGGTTAATTCAAAATGCTAAAACCATATTTTTCAAAATTAATATACAACCTTACATGGACAATGTCCTGAGTAGGGTATCTCAAACCATTTTGTCCACCCCTGGCGAAAAAGACAAATTCTTGCCTAATTGGTAGGAAGTGGGTCCGATTTGAACTACAGGTACATGATCTTATGCTCATGATTTTTTGAAAAAATCACTTTTAGACTCACAATATGATGTTTCTTCAGAGATCCATTAACAGTTTAGCGAGGAGCATCCCCTATCTATGAACCTTAAAACCCGTCGTTTTGACCATAGTTTGAAACGGGCATAAAAAATTCAAAAACGGTCCAAATGAGGTAACTCCTTCGCGTGGTGTCATATTATGTGAAATATTTGCAAGGGAAAATACCAGACTTGGTATATTGCGAACATCTTGAAAAAACCTTCACAGAAATGAGCTATCTTGTTCGAGGTTTTATGGATTTCGGGTCAAAAGACCAATGTTATGGCCAGAGTCATGCAATAGTTTGTGATAATGTGCCCATATTATGCATGCATCTGCATCTTGGGATGCCTAACAATGTTGCAGGAGGAAGTTTTCATTTTCGTCGCACAGAAAATGCATTTTCTATTTTCCGAGTGTAAAAAATGGAGCGTTTTGTGAAGCAACCACCAAATGGTTAATTCAAAATGCTAAAACCATATTTTTAAAAATTATTATACAACCTTACATGTACAATGTCATGAGTAGGGTATGTCAAACTATTTTGTCCACCCCTGGCGAAAAAGACAAATTCCTGCCGAATCGGTAGGAAGTGGGTCCGATTTGAACTACAGGTACATGATCTGATGCTCATGATTTTTTGAAAAAATCACTTTTAGACTCACAATATGATGTTTCTTCAGAGATCCATTAAGAGTTTAGCGATGAGCATCCCCTATCTATGAACCTTAAAGCCCGTCGTTTTGGCCATAGTTTGAAACGGGCATAAAAAATTAAAAACGGTCCAAATGAGTCAACTCTTTCGCGTGGTGTCATATTATGTGACATATTTGCAAGGAAAAATACCAAACTTAGTATATTGCAAACATCTTGAAAACACCTATCTTCATGCCCGCCGTTTTGACGATAGTTCGAAACGAGAAAATTTTGAAATAGGCATAAGAAATTCTAAAACGGTCCGAACAAGGTGAATTCTTCGCGTGACATTATATTACATGACATAGTTTCAAGGAAAAATACTAATGTTAGTATATTTATTGCATCTAAAAAAAGCTTCACAAAAATGACCTATCTTCCAAATCGGTAGGAAGTGGATCCGATTTAAACTACATGTACATTATCTAATGCAAATGGTTTTTTGAAAAATCATTTTTATCTTTACCTCCTAAAGATGAACAAAATTAATTTTTATATCATCTCAATCCGACGTGATATGCAAAAACTATAGAGAAATTACATTTGTATACTTACGGAAAAAATAAATTCCATCTATTTGTGTGGGCTCAAAGTTTGTAAGAAGCCTATAATTTCCAATTAAATGGACATGCTAATAGTCTAATGGGCTATTGGCCCAGCCGGCCGAGTAGGACAGGGCCTCGGTCGCGTGAGGCCCAGGCCCAACAACCGTTTTCGCTGAGTAAAGAGGGTGACGCGTGAATCTGTGACAACAAGTTCCCGCCTACTGTGGTGGTTCGGTTCCTTCGCTAGGGATAGGTCGCGGGTTTGACTTCCCTTGCTGCCCACCTCCTTTTTTGGTTAATATTAACTTGACGGGCTCTGCGGTGGTGGTAAAAGGGGCCGAGCTCCCTCAGTGGCATGAACAAGGCAGTTGGTGTAGTGGTTAGGATGTGGGAGTCGGCGAGGTTACGAGTTCGAACCCCCATAGTGCTGCATTTTTTGAAATAATTTCCACACACCACGGTGGTCCCCGATGCCATGTAGACATGACAAGTAAGAAAAAAATGACACATGGACATGACATGAAGGTGATATTGGTGAGTTGGCAATCCTGTAATTTTTTGTCTCAGAATTTAACCATAACGACCATTTAAATTGGTCGTAGTCTATCAAATAAAAGACTCCAAACCAGTCATATCCGTCTATGACCTTTTCGTGTTAGGACACTATGACCTTTTTGACAAAATTGGTCGTTATTTTTCAAGGTTTGGACCCTCCCAAATTTCCTACGACCAAATGTTCATAATGTTCATAGATCTATGACCAAAAAATTCATGGTCGTTAAGAAAAGATCACTAGTCACCAGATTTCTTGTAGTGGTAAACAATAGCCAGAGATCTGCGACATCACTCGACAAATTGCTCCAGCTCCGATATGCGATCCTGCAACAACGCCACAGTGTAGGCACGATGGTGATTAGTCCAAAAATCTGTTTCAGAACTTCGAGAGGCAAACACAAGAGCGTGCATCCGGTCGCGCAGACGCTGGGTCTCCTCCCTCTCGCACAATCGAATACCTACACATCGGAGAGAAATTAATTTCTAGCAAGGCAGGAAAAGCAACCGAAGAAAAAAAATGCAGCTTACACAACAACTTTGCGTTCGCCCTGGAGATTTCTTCCAAGAACAAAGCCTCGCGGTTGAGGGCCTGGCATGTTTTCGATTGGGAAACATCCACCATCAATTGAACAACCCGCAGTCTTCCTTCAAGTTTCTTCACTTGCTCTATCTTTTCAGCATACAATGGCGGGTCCACCGTACGTACGATGGCAGAACTGGTCGCACCTGCTACAGCGAAGGCCGGAACAACATCCGACTGTTGCACGGAACCAGAAGGAGCCGAAGAATCATTCAAGATCTGACAAGACAAAGAAGTATACGAAACACTCATCATACAAAAGCAAGGTCACACACATATATTCAAAAGCTGCATTCTTGTAAAAAGAAGCAAAGGGAGGCTAGACAAGTTCAAGATCCATTACAATAAAGGGAGACATGATAAAAATTAGAAAACATAGCCTACGACGCCATATCCTTTAAATAAAGGGTGGCACTAGCGGAAGGAGCACTAGCTATGACAGCAGCAGGGGTAGCCGAAGAAGGAGCACCTGTCGTAGTAGGGGCAGCCGAAGAAGGGGCAGCCAGGTTCTCCGAACCTGAACCCAGGCCTAGGAGCAGCCGACAATATTTTCTGGCCCTCTTAATATGCGGCTTCAGGTCAATCGCTTGGCCACTGGGGGTGACTGGGACAGAGGATCTAACCTTCTCCCAGTCGACCTTCTCGTTGTGTGCCATCGCCAGGGCCATTGAAGTTTCGGCACCACTCCTTGATTGCGTCAAACTATAACCAACAAGGGGGCCGGGGTCAGCACTGAAGATGGCGACAAGATCATTCAGGTTGTCCGGCACATCCTTGGTTGGAAATATTTCGGCATGAAGCTTCTTGAAGGCGCGGCGAGAGCGGACAAGAAGATTACACCCACGAACACCGTTAGCCTCCAAAATGCTAACAACATCCGACAAAGGATCAATCTTCTTATCGTCATTCAGCTCTAGGTTCTAGCCAATCAGTTCTGACAACAAAAAAGAGAGAAGAGATTGACAACCAAAAGAAAGAAACAAAACAAAAACACACACAGACAAAAACTTACGGGTCAGCGAGTCATTGAGGGCCTCTAAGCGCTACCGCAGATTTGCATCCCAAGCAGCGACTTGCCTGGCCACTTCCCCAGCGTCAGTTTTCGCCTTCCGACTGGCCTCCTCCAAAGCCTCTTCCACAACTTGGAGTCTGCCCTCCAGATCATCGGCGCGCTTCATCGCTTCATCTCGAATAACTCTGGATTGCTTGGCAGCGGCTGTATGAGCAAATCACAAAAAATGAGGATGAACATTTCACAAAGAGATTACAAAGATGACCAACACATACCTTTCAGTTCTTCGGCATCATCATGGATCTTTATAAAACGAGAGGCCATACCGACCATCTCGTGCATCAAAGGCTAAGCAAATAAAAACCATAGCAAAAGGATATGAAGGCAAAATAAAAAGTATACAAGAAGGAGAAATTTCGGCATCAAAAGTGACTTACATCTTTCATATCCACATCAACAGGCTCTTCAGATATCACCACCCCTTTACCCGCCATTTTCTTCCTTTTTTTGCGGTGGCGGCTTGGATGAAATGGTAACGTCTTTCTAGAGGGTTTTCTCCACAGGAGACAGAAGTTTTTCTTTCGGCTCCGCCGATGGCGGCGGAATCTTCCTTGTGGAGCAGCCCACAGATGTGGGAAGAGGAGAAGAGGGAAGATCTTTGTCATCACTGCAACAGTACACCACAAGTAGAACAAGCATCAGCAGTAAAATCACCCAATGAAACAGAAAGAGAAGAAAGTAAATACTCACGAAGACACATCCTGCGCAAGACGGAACAAATTCATCTTGGCAGGAGCAGTTGCAATCGAAGAAGCACCGAAAGTCTTGGTAGCAGTCGAGTTATCCGAATCCTTGAACCTTTCCATGGCATAAGGGTGTTTCCTCTTTTCGCCAGCACGCTGCACGCGGAAATCTCCGGAGCCAGCCGAAGGAAGAGATTGCGTCTTCGACGAAGAACCGGATGCAGAGAATTCCCCCTCCTCATCCATGGAGGTCCCAGTCATAGGGACATCGTCGGATGTAGAGGGGTGGACAGGGGGCTCACAACTTCAAGGAAGGGGAGGAAGTGAGCTCAGGTGATCAAAATCCTATAGAAAGCAGAAGACTTGAAAAGTGTATCTACAAACAGAAGAAAGGAAAAGACGAAGGCGAAGGAAATTTACCTCGGGAAGCCGTTTCTTCTTGCCATAGGGCTCCACAAGACAAGTTGAAGGAACCGGGATTTTCTTGGTCAAAGTTGTGAAGCTCTGGACTCTCTTCTTATACACCTTGAGGGCGGGGTCTTCCAAAGAAATCCTCATCGGGTCTTTCCTCCCGGTGTACGCCCACATGCCAGAAAGCCAGGCTTGAAGCGGCTGGATATAAATCCGCAAAAAGTATGCTAGGACCTGAAGACCCGACAACTCCTTGCCAACCTCATGCCGTATCTTGGAAACACGATCAACAAAGGGCTGGGTTTCCGCCATTTCTTCGGCGGAAGGACGTTGATCCCAGGAGTCAAGTTTACGGCAGGTTTTCCTAGGATCGAAGGGGGTTAACCCGAAAGATTGACCTTCGAGTGGATGATCCTTGACATAAAACCACTTGGACTTCCAACCTTGGACATAATCAGTGATTTTGAAGTCCAAGTAATCAACATCGGACAAGACAGAAAAAATGGCGCCACCAACATCATGGACAAGGGTGTTAGTGGCATTGCGACGAACATAGAAGAAGTGTTTCCAAAGGCCCCAATGGGGATGAATCCCAAGAAAACACTCACAAAGAGTGACAAAACAAGCAACATGGAGAATGGAATGGGGAATGAGCTGATACAGTTGCACACCATAGACAAACAAAAGACCACGGAGAAATTCGTGGATAGGAAGAGAGAGACCACGGAAGTGGAAAGGAAGGAACATTACCCTCTAGCCAGGCTCGGGGATGGGAGCAGCTTCGTCTCCAGGGAGCTTGAAGGAACCCTCTGTCAGAAGACCGGAGTTTTGCGCCTCACGGAGCTCCCGCATCATGGACTTGGTGGGAGCCCATCCGACGGCCCTCTTCCTGGTGGCCTTAGCAGCGGCAGCAGAAGTCCCAACAGCTTTGCTTTTTCCCATGGTGGAAAAAGGGAAAATACGAGCACAAGGACCATAGTTTTGCAGCGGAGTAAGAACAAGGGTTCGCAAGGGGGAAAGAGCGCAAGGAAGAAGATGAGGCAAGAGGAGGTGAGGTAAAACAATAAAACACACCTCCCCTCCCTTATCAAGAGCAACGATGTGAGATCTGAACCGTTCAATGTAAAACCGAACCGACAAAAGATCACAAGATGATGACACGTGTTACAAAGATTCTGTAAAGGAAAAAAGATAAAGAAAGTTATGGCTGTGGTAAAAGCGGGGAACAACGCGTGACACCTCGATTCTCGCGCGGAGAGGGGGATCTCTGCTGAACATGCTATCACACGTCATCATTACTGCTGCATGGGCCCATGTTCGACACGTCCTGTCAAGGCATGCTTCTCTGGAAATCAACAGCATCAAATACGTCATAACTAACGTCACAACAGAAGCTCTACAAGAAATTGCTGCCTTGTCTAAAAGATGTGACCCGAAGAAACTAAATTGAAGCCAAAGTAAAATCCTCCAGGAGAAGATTCGAGACTACACTCGAAAATACGATATTACGACTGTAGCCTCGGGGGCTACTCCTATTAGGAGCATTGATCGTGCACCCGACAAAAATGAGAGGAAGCACTGGTGCCATAAACAATAGGTTTCGAGCCTATGTTTTGATACAAATATCTAAAAACATAGCCTCGGGGGCTACTCCTATCAGGAGAGCTAGCGTGCACCTGATAAAGAAAAACAAAGATTCATCAACAAGATACTCCTATCAGGAGTGGATGCAAAAATAAAATAAAAGGAAGAAAAATTCTTCACCACATAAAGCAAAAAAAGCTCTCGGATCGCACTCAACGCGATAAAAATCCGAATGCCATGTTCAGAAGCATGAAGGTAAGACCCCAGGATTCGTCATGTGTGGCCTGGTAATCACACAAGAATGCGCTCTGCCAGTAAAATATTCGTATCAACGATACGATGAAAAATCCTGACGGACGCGTTGGGTACCCGATAAAATAGAAACTGGAATTCAGTATTCGGTAAGACCTTAGCGGCTCGAACTGAATTACACCATTTACAAATTTCGGATTCGAGCATGGGGACTTGAGTTTGATGTAGGTCAACCTTGTTTTTGCCCAGGAGCAATTAACTGATTCCCGATCCGTCGGAAGCATCAGACTCGTTGTACCAAATCACTACAAAAATAAAAATCAAGGAACAAGAAAGAAGGAAAAAAGAAAACTTTGAGACTCAGCCTGAAACTGCGGTTCAGATTGAGTCTCGGGGGCTACTAACATGAGTGATTACTCGGATGCTCATTATTCGCTACCCTACGTTAGGTAAAAGGCCTACGGCCCATGAAGATTCCAGATAACAGCCCAAGGTAGCAACCGACAAAGACTTTGATTGTATTAGGGAAGAAACCATGAACCGACATTATGTTGGTATTGTAATCACGCATGTACAAAACCTATCCGCATACAACTTTGAAACCCCGCCTATTATATATAGGACGGGAGAAGCCCAAGTGAGGGTATCGAAATCTAAAGGACAACTTAGACAACTTGTAATAGTGTGTTTTCCCAATATTCATGCGACTTTGTCTTCATCGTTTTCCTGACATCCGACGAAATCCCCAACATTCTCTTTTTCGCGAAACCCCAAGTCCATCATCATGGGCATTGCCAAGGTTACCCCTCGTCAATCTCAATTCTCCCACATCTATTTCCAAGCACTACTTTTCTATTCATTGTCCTTCAAGAATTTCAGTTTTTAAGTAATTGAGAGAATGCTAAAGATTTTTATTAGTTTATCGGGCTGTGATGGACACTCGTGGCATCACTAAGGTTTTTGTTCCTTTTGCATAATGATTACTCATAATAGCTAGAGGAGTGATTCCATCATGATTACAGCTACCCGAGAGTGCCAAGAATCTTACCCACTATAGCATTGCTGCTACAAGTGTTTAATCAACTCATAGCTGAAATCTAGGAGTTTCCTCCATGAAGATCGTTCGTATGCTAGTGGAGTTGTTGGCATCCCATGAAGTTTGACACGCATAAAGCTATATCATTCTTATGATTAACAAGTCAAACTTTAGCATGCTCACAAAAATCGCATAACATTAATTCAATCGAACAAATCCTTTCAAAGAGAGCTATCAAGTCGATCAACATTTTCAGTGGTGTTGAGTGTCTCTAGAAATAAACCTTCAAGACTAAGCAGTACAACACCCAAGTCTTCAATTATGAGACTTTTTCTTATTACAATTGTTTAGCAATTTTTAGGCAAGACTTGGTTAATTACGAGAGCTGGAACAAAATGTACCCAATTAAATACCCATGCAAATGAAAAATCTTACTACAATACAAAAACTCACTCCGCCAATATAATATCTCAACATTTACTACTAACTAGCATGGGTTTCTCAAACTTCAAAAGTGGGGAGTCATAAGGCATACCTCTCATGTTTGGTTCCACTTCTCTCTTCCTTTTTTATTTGTTTCTTGGAAACTCGAAGTCTATCACTCTCATGTAAACATATGAAGACCTCGAGGCGGAAAGAAAAGAAAGAGGGAAAATAAGGAAAAATGGAGAAATCCTTTTGTGATTTTTAAGAGAGGGAATTTAAAGAATAGAAAATTGGTGGCAAAGCTTGGCTAGAAATTCTCGAAAGAAAAATAAAAAGAACTAGAAAATAAAGTGTTGGGAAACCAACACGAGTGCTTATAAACTAAAAAAACACAACCTCGAAATAAATAAACGCCAAATAAAGATACATGAGGAAACTTCCCCAAGCTTAGGCTTTTGCAAGCACTTCAAATCATTGTGGTGGTGGGAAAAAGTCATTACTCCAGTTCGCAAATTGAGTTGAGAGGTTACTAGTTGATTCTCGGAGGTTCAAAGAGAGGCTATGCATCCTCTGCATAGTCCCTCCAAGTCCTTGGAAATCTTCGTATGTGGCGAACCAGGTTTGTGGATGCTCCTCTTGGTAAGGAACTTCTTGCTCCTCCTCTTGGTCCTCGTCCTCTTCCGGAATTCCTCCTCGGGTTGGTGTTGCTCAATCTACAAGTCATATAGCAAATGTCCTTCCTTGATAAAGAAAAGACCATTAGGCAAAGGAGCAGGGTAGAGACGCCTAGCTCCAGCAATATGCAGATAATAAACACCACCTCTCCTAGTGAGCATTCCATAGGCTCTCAGGGTGGAGAAACCAACATGTGTCTCACCTAGCACGGGTGGCAACTCACCTAGGTTGATGTCTAGGGTAGTGTCAAGCACGGTGATGACGCCTCCACCTATGATTGGTCCTTGGCTTTGGAAGGCTTGGTGATCCGGGTAGCGCACAAGGATGGTGCCTAAGTTGAGTGACAGGTCGCATTTGATGTAAGCAGCCTTTGCGAGGACTAGTTTGTCCTCCTCGTTGAGTCTCGTGAACTCATTACGTGCCTACAAGGTGTTAGCAATAACATAGAACAAATAGCGAATTGTAGGATGTTGAATATTATTCCCCTTGTTCACTCTAGTAGTGAAACTTATTCCATTATAATATTGTTTAGGGGAAGGATTTAAACTAGTAAAGGATGCGCGTAAGGCATGAACATCATTGTTTGGTAAATTAAAACATGCGCACCATTCATCTAATGTTAAAGTGTAGTTGTTGTTCAATAATCGGAAAGAAATAGTGTCCTCTCCTTGCCATTGTTTAACGGTCCTTTGCAAGGAACCTAAAAATTCAATGGTTAAGTAGCGATAAGTAGGTACATCATTGTACACAAAGTTTTATAGGCCAGCTCTATTGCAAAGTAAATTGAAGTCATCAGAAATACCGAGTTGGTTCAATATAATGGGAAAATCCCACTTGGTGGCCTTCACTTCGCGGTTCTTGGTCCTATTAAAGCGATCACGTTGGGGCTCATCCTTGAACTTGATCCCCATGCGTTCTTGAGCGATAGCCCGAGAAGTGCTAGCGGTGGCACGAGCACGAGTTTGGCTCCTTGTTTTCATCATCTAAAACATTTAAGAAAGACAAAAATAAAACTTTTTGATCCAATAACAGTAAGTACAATATATTCCTCATCATAGCACACTAAAGAATCTCCTCAAAATAATAATCTAGGCAAGAAAATCATGGCAATTGGAGGTCTCACCCTAGATTAATAACGACAATAGTAGGTCTCACCCTAGAATAATAATCTAGGAAAGAAAATCATGGCAATTGGAGGATCGAAGATGAATTTGCAAAAATAACAATAGTAGGTCTCACCCTAGATTAATAACGACAATAGATCAAAGATGAATTTGCAAAAATTAATTGGAGGATCGGAGGAGAAACATACCGTAGATCACTCGTGTGCGAGGAAATCAAACGTAATTGAGTAGAGATGAAGATCTCTTGAGGTTTTGAGAGAGTTTAGAGGTAGAAAAGAGAAAAAGGATTGAAGTTTTGGAGTTGGAAGTACCTTCCCGTGTGATTTCATGGTCGGACGCAACTATACGGGTGCAACTATATGGCAGGAACATTGTGTTCCCGCCATATAGTTGGCCTTCTGTCAAAAAATTAGGGTTTCCTCCTGGCGGCACAGCTATACAGATGTAGCTATACGGCCGAAACAAAATGTTCCCGCTGTATAGTTGGTCGTTAAACTGTCTATCCTGGGAAAGAAAATATACAAAGGCATCGATATCTATACGACCGGAACTATACAGTCAGAATTTTTATTCCCGCCGTATAATTGGTCGTTAAACTCTCGGTACATTAGAAAAGAATTTGTATGGAGGCGCCGATATCTATACGACTGGAACTATACGGCTGGAATTTGTATTCCCGCCGTATAGTTGGTCGTTAAACTCTCAGTACATATTAAAGAAAAATTGTCGATGGCAAAGATATCTATACGACCAGAACTATACGGTCGGAATTTTTATTCCTGCCATATAGTTGGTCGTTAAACTCTCGGTGTGCATTAAAAAAAATATGTTTCTTCGAGAATTTCTTATTTTCCTGTAACTTAGTGATATACCTTGTTTATGATAGAAAATTGACACTAAATATTGTCGACCAACAACAGCATGTATGTAGCAGAATTTTAAGTACTATCAAACTTTTTCTCCTCACATGGAGTATTCTAGCACTCTTTATTAAACATAAACTTAAACTAAAAACTAAAAACTTAACTCAAACCTTTATTTAACATGGGTTGCCTCCCATGGAGCGCTCTTTTACGGTCAATAGCTTGACCTTGATGATATTCACTTGGGCCAGATGAGTGGAACACCCACTCCAAAGTAATTGGCCTTCAAAGTGATGGCCTCCTTTTCGTCATGTTTGGCTTTCTTTTTCCTGGGGAAATGGATAACAAAAGGATCTCGCGAAGGCAATTGCAGCTTCTTGTTCCCTTCATGGAGGTTAATTAAAGCCTTTATAGTTCTCAAGAAAGGACGGACTAGTATTATAGGAGCAATAGTATCTTCAGGCATGTTGATATGGGGTGGCCCGATCTTCTCAGTAAGAAGATGGCGATGATGATGGTGGATGATAGATAACTAGTGCGTAGCTATGATCTCTCCCGCTCGATCCCTGATGCCAGCGCAACAGATCTCGAACCTTGTAGGATATTCACAACACCACACTCTTGCGCACGCAACCGTGACCACGAACGGTAGTATGCAATCTACTAATTCCCAATAGAACAACAGATCACACTCAATTATAGTTGGCAGATTCGAACACAGGGTAATTCCAGAGGTTCTATGAAAGAAACAACTCCAAAATATTTTAACATGGTCTAAAACCTAACTTGTGACGGCTACGGAGGTTTATATGAGGGCTGGGGCATCCTCCCCTCTAAACGGGCCTAAAAACAGCCATAACTTGGCCCAAACTGACTCGGTTCGACTCAAACTGATACATACCGACCCATATATGGGTTCGGCCTTATTGGCACGCAGTCCAAACGTCGTGGAACACCTAAAACATGTAATTCTTGGTGTGCCATCTCTCTCCTGCTCATACGTGATTTCCTCATTGGGTCCTAGTGCGCCTGCCTCCCGCTCCTCCCTCGCGCACTTGTTGATATTGGAAATCAGCGCTTGTCCTTCTTGCTGCAACTCTCCTCCTCCTCGCGCAACGCTTGTGTTATCAATAAACCTGATCATACAAAGATGCATAGACTTAGGTAATATAAAGTTCTCATTAAGTAAAACATCATGTTCAATTAAGAGTGAATTCACCTGTTGCTCAATCAGCTTTGCACGAGCTCTTGTAATGGGTCCAATCCTGATTTCATTGGACTTGTTCTTTGCAGCAACATCTTCATTGTGAATAGGAGTAGGAGATAGTGGAATAGTATGGATGTCCTCATCACATGTCAACAATAACGAAGTCAATTAGAGCAGGACAACCTTTAATGTAAACTAAGGTGTTCTCCTTAATTCCTATAGCTTGTTTGTAGGTAGAATCTGCTAGATGCAATTTTAATTCAGTGATTTCAAAGGAGGCAAGATTTAACTTGTTAAAAAGACTCTTTGGAATTGTTGAGACGCTTGCACCTAAATCACAAAGTGCAGCTATCTCATTGGTTCTAATTTTTCTTAATAGTAGGCTCAAATATGTCATCTAGTTTAACAGGTAACTTTTCAGCGATTTTCTTGTATTCCTCTTCAAGCTCGCGTACCTTAATTGCTACTTGATCAACAAAGTGTTGATACATGGCTTCATCGTTACCTTCACTTACCGGAATTTTGACGTTGATCCTCTTTATGAGGTCTTCGATGGTGTAGCTTGGTGAAGGGGCATTACTATAATCAAGTTCTTCAGGCTCCTCCCTTTGGATCCTCATCATTTTGAGTTCTTCAACAGGACTGGGCTCAGCTTTACCTACAAATTTAGCTAGAATGAGAGTTTGACTCTCGGTTATCTTACCTAACTGTGCCTCAACGATCCTCATTCTTTCTTGGAGGGCCTGCAAATCATTTCTCAAACTAACACCTTGGTTAGATAATTTACCAAGCATGGCGTCATGGTTCTCCATTATTTGAACAAGAATATTGTTTTGTTCATTTTTTGAGTCTATGAAAGACTTAAGTGTTTCTTGGAGACTACCATTACTAGTTCCCATATTATTATTAGAATTACCTGCAGGACTAGAATAATGTTTCTAAAAGTTAGGATTGTAACTCTTCTTCCAAGCAAGGTTATAATCATTACGAGCTATAAAATCTATTTCTTCAATATTTGTTTCAGGGGTGGCTCTTACCTGGGTTTCCTTACCTTTTACGGCTGATATGAGCTCATCCAACTTAGCATTGAGTTCTTCATTTTATTGTGGTGAGATGGAGTTCACCTTCTTCATGTTTGATCTTTCCACATGCCATTGAGCATGGTTGTCCTGCATATTGTCTAACAGCTGCTTTGCTTCGGTAATATGTTTTCCCATAAACGTTCGTCCAGCTGTAGTATCAAGCATAGACTTAGACATAGGATTAAGAGCATTATTAAATAAATGGAGGATTAACCAATCTTCCATCCCATGACTAGGACAGTTTCTTAAGCATTCTTTCATCCTCTCCCATGCAAGCGCTAGTGGCTCACGCTATTCCTGACTAAAGCCAGTAATATTATATCTGAGTTGCATAGTCTCTATAGGTGGGAAAATTTTAGTCATAAATAAAGAAGTACATCCCATCCATGATGTAATAGTATTTCTAGGCAAAGATAACGACCATTCTTTTGCTCTCCCTCTTAGAGAGAAAGGAAACAAACGTAATTTGACTGCATCAGGGTCAACATCTTTTATACGCATCATATCACATATTTTAGTGAAAGTATTCAAGTGCATACCTGCGTCTTCAACAGTAGAGCCTCCAAATTGATTATGTTGAACCAAGCTTAAATAATGGGGCTTAATTTCATAGTCATCAGCAGCAATTGATGGCTGAGTAATAGGACTACGCAAATAATCATTGTTAGGAGTAGCAAACTCTCAGAGCTTCTTTTCAGCCATATTTCCTATGTTTTGGGGTTTTCTTAACAAAGAATTATAATAGTAAAAGCAAGAATTTAAAGGCTAACTAATTTTTTTTGGTTTATCAAATAAAGACTAAAAGCAAACTAAAAAAACAAGAATTAAAACTAGCAAGATTCCTAATAACCTCACCAGGGTAGCTATTGCTTCCCCATCAACGACACCAGAAAAAGGGTTGATACCTTCGATTCGGATTACGAATGTAGTATAACTTCTTTTTCCCTAGTAGACCTAGGTTATAGAATCCTCGGGAAGCGAATGCGTAGTAAAGTTACTTTAACGGACCTTCAGGAGTTTTAGAATTCCTTTTATGTTTTTACCAGACCAATAGCTTGCGTCTTTTTGTTGTTGTCGATGATGGAGAGAGAGGGCCTAGGGCGTTCTGTTTCACCGCAGCTGTGCAAAACATCTGATAGGAATAAAAGATAGAAATAAAGTATGCATGTACTTGCTAGAGCAAGATAAATTATATGTGGGCAGTGCATCCATAATTGCTATTGTCTCTGCAACCGCTTATAGCAATAACCTACTAGTCGCATCCATAAAAGAAAGAGAACTAATGATATGCATAGCGATGTCACCATTAATCCCAAGTAAATCCCTCACATACAGTCGTACTGCCCCTTCTGTCACTAGAGTTCCCAACCTGCAGATCAGTCATTACTCATACTCCATATACCTGGATCAACCCTCGGGGTCTTGGGTACCTTACAAGTCCTTGGATTGAGGTAAGAGAAGATACAATAATCATCATGTCATACAAACTAATACACGATCACATCTATGATAAATAACATGCACAATCGCTACATGGCTAGGCTGAAGCCCTTAGCCCAAGGAGAATTACTCACACATAGAGATGAGATCAACAATCACAAACATTATAACGAAAATCATAAGATTAATAGCAATAGTCTTACAATGTCGCCAATCGAAGAAGAGATCTACTATTATAAGTGGTGGAATATGGCTATGGAGATGGAAAAGGGTTTTGAGATCTAGAGGCGGCTAGTGATCTGTGGCAGAGACTTTTTGGCGAGGTCTAGCCTGTTTTCTTGTCGCCCGAGGCTTCTTTATATAGGGGTCCCTTCATGAAAGTTGTTCTGTTTGACCTAACAGTGGAAGCGCCAACTATACGACCGGAGCTATATGGCCGTAATTTTTGCTCCGGCCGTATAGTTGGTTGTTAAAGCGTCTGCCTCCGCTTTACGGCTCCTGGTTTCTTCTGATTGTTGGAAATCTCGTATCTTTGACTTTAATGTAGTGATTCCCATCTTCAAACGACATTATCTGCGCAAGAAAAATATAAAAGAAAAGATTGCATACACCTTTGAATATTAGGCATTAGTGGCAGGGTTTAGAGAGACATTTCATCAAAATTATGATTAATATCTAGTTTAAATATGGACGTAGATGGCTATATTTCAGAGCCATCACCGGAGAGTTTGTCTCTCGCCTCCGCGTGGCTCTCCCCCTCCTGGGGTTACGCGGTTGTTTGCTGGGTCTTCCCCGTTTCCGCGATTTCCTTCATTTCCGTGGTTTCCTACACTGTCGCTTGATAGGATATCATTAGGGTTAAAAATAGGATTACCATTGGAGTCTTGCTGAGTCGATGTGTCTCCAATGATCATGCATACTTGGTGTTGGGTACTGTATGAACTGGTGATGTCGTCATCTGAATTGAGGGAGACACTGTCGGGTGGATTAGTGAAGTCCATTAGTTTCTGTTTTGGGTAGATTTCTGCCATCCTTATCCCAAAGTCGATTCTTTCACTGCTTTTCTCGGGTTCAGAGTTTGCTGGGCTTATTCCATGTAGTGGAGTTAGCGGAGACTCTAATCCGAAGGGGAGATTGTCGTAAAGACCATCAAGGTCCCCCAGATCCGTCTCGTCTTGCTTGTTTTCTTCTGGTGCTTCAATTTGTCCCGTGACCTCCATGGAGGATCCGACAGATGATGCTGGTATCGCCGTAAGCGTAGTCTTTTCCACCGATGGTTCTGATGTAGTCAGGGCCGAAGGATGTGATTCTTGGGGTTCTTCTACTTAGAAGTGGAAGCTTCCGATGATTAGATCGGATCCACCATTGAATTCGGCGGGTACTATCACAGGGGTAGGCGGGTACTATCACCAATTGATGAGGGGTTATATCGGTAATGTCCATGAAGACGGACTTAGGGTTTTGTGAAAAAGAGAGTTCCACCGAATCCATGGTTCCAGCATTCAAGTTTCGCACAGACGGGGCCAATTGACGAGGGGTGAACTCGGCAATGTCCATGAGGACTTAGGGTTTTGCGGAAAAGAGAACGCTGGGGATTTCATCGGATGTCAGGAGAACAATGGAGTCAAAGTCACCTGAATATTTGGTGAATCAGACTATTAAAAATCGCTTGGGGATTATTTGGTGATTTTGCCTAGGCTTCTCCCGTCCTATATATAATAGGACGGGTCTCAAAGCTATATGCAGATAGGTTACATATACGTAATTACAATACCAACATGATGCCAGTCCTTTCTTCCTCTTTCCTAATACAACTTCAGCCTTTGTTGGTTGCTCCTTTTGGGTCATCATCTTGACTCTTCATGGGACGTAAGCCTTTCTGCAAGCCTGGATAGCGAATCATAGGTATCCGAGTAATCATACCTATGTTACCATGTGTAAAACCATGGTCAGAAAGCCCCAAGAACCCCTAGAATGCAACTACCACATGGAATGATGCACCAGTATGATAGAAGTTGCATCACCATATTCATTGAAGTGTGTGTTCTCATGTGGATCAAGGTGGTTTGAAAAAGAACACATGCAATGACTCTAGAGATTCCATGTGTCAAACCATGGTCACGAAACCCAAAAAAGCCCTAGAATGCAACTTCCACATGGAATAATACAGTGTGATAAAAGTTGCATCACCACATCTATCGGAGTGTGTGTTCTCATGTGGATTAAGGTGGTTTAGAAAATAAAAATGCACTGACTCTAGGGACTCCATGTGTCAAACCATGGTGAGAAAGTCCAAAAAGCCCCTGGAATGCAACTGCAACATGAAATGATGCACCAGTGTGATAGAAATTGCATCACCACATCTATTAAAGTGGGTGTTCTCATGTGGATCAAAGTGCTTTGAAAAAGCATACATGCAATGACTCTAGGGATTCCATTTATCAAACCATGGTCATAAAGATCAAAAATGCCCTATAATACAACTGCCACATGAAATGAAGTACCGGTGTAACAAAAGTTGACCCACATCAATTGGAGTGTGTTCTCATGTGGATGAAGGTGGTTAACACATGCAATGATTTGAGAGACTCTATATCAAACCATTGTCAGAAAGTCAAAAAAATCCTAAAATGCAACTGCTATATGGAATGACGTAGCAGCGTGACAGGAGTCTCCGTAGAAGTCCTGCGTGAAATAGAAGATGGCAGTTGACGCGATGAGAACGCGCAAGACTTTCGTTTCGCGAAGGTCGGCCTTTTTAAGGATATATCCGCCAGGTTCGAATCTGCGGTAGAAAATTTCCATTTGGTTAGTTCTCGACTTCGTGACAGCAGAAGCAGGTTACAAAAGTTTAACCAAACGCACCCTAAGGCCCATTTAATTAACTCCTTGCCGAAAGCCCGACCCAGTTAATCCTGTACCCCTATTTCCTCGACTCTTCGTCCTGACCAAACCCCGGAAGACCCAGTTAATCCTTACCGCACACCATTCTTCCTTCTCCCTATCATCAAGAACCCCCAAATCAGCACCCCGACGATTCCCCATCCCCTCCGTTCCTTTGAAGAAAGAACTGCAGCGGCGACATGGGTGGCGGCGGCGCAGCAGGGGACGGCGACGGGTGGGCGGATCAAGAGCAGGGCAACGGCGGGAGCCGCGGCGGCGGGGAGGCGAAGCGGTCGGAGATCTACACCTACGAGGCCGCGTGGCACATCTACGGCATGAACTGGAGCGTGCGGCGCGACAAGAAGTACCGCCTCGCCATCGCCAGCCTGCTCGAGCAGCTCATCAACCGCGTCGAGGTGGTCCAGCTCGATGAGTCTTCCGGTGACATCGCCCCCGTGCTCTCCTTCGACCACGCTTTCCCTCCCACCAAGACTATGTTCGTACCGGACCCCCAAGGCCTCCGCCCCGATCTGCTCGCCACGTCCGCCGACATCCTCCGCATCTGGCGCATCACGGACGACGACGACGCTGCTACCGCCGCCGACTCCAACAACGGCTCTGTACGCTGCAACGGCGTAGGCACCCCTGCTGGCCAGCAGCCGGTCGCCAAGCTGTGCTGCGAGCTCAACGGCAACCGCAACAGCGACTTCTGCGGTCCGCTCACCTCCTTTGACTGGAACGACGCCGACCCACGCCGCATTGGAACATCATCCATCGATACGACATGCACCATCTGGGATGTTGAGCGTGAGGCCGTCGACACCCAGCTCATTGCCCATGACAAGGAGGTCTATGACATTGCTTGGGGTGGCGCTGGTGTCTTTGCATCTGTCTCTGCTGATGGCTCGGTCCGCGTGTTTGATCTTCGGGATAAGGAGCATTCAACAATCATCTATGAGAGTAGTTCAGGCAGTGGCTCCAATTCTGCTGCACCGGATGGTGGGGCTGTGTCGCCCACACCATTGGTTAGGCTGGGGTGGAACAAGCAGGACCCGAGGTACATGGCGACCATCATCATGGATAGCCCCAAGGTGGTTGTGCTTGACATTCGCTACCCAACACTACCTGTCGTCGAGCTCCACCGCCACCATGCTCCTGTCAATGCTATCGCATGGGCGCCTCACTCTTCTTGCCACATTTGCACAGCTGGAGATGACTCACAGGCCCTGATATGGGACCTGTCCTCCATGGGCACTGGGAACAATAGCGGTGGCAATGGAAATGGCAATGCTGCTGCAGCTGCAGCAGCAGAGGGTGGTCTTGACCCTATACTGGCTTACACGGCAGGGGCGGAGGTTGAACAGCTGCAGTGGTCAGCAACCCAACCGGACTGGGTTGCCATTGCATTCGCCAATAAACTGCAGATTCTCAGGGTCTGATTTCTTCATTCTAGCTTTGTGGTGGTGGGGCAGAAAGATGTGAACAGGCCCAATAGGGATGATGAATGATGCAATGGGACGACGGTATTTTTTTTATTCATTCAGTGTTATGTATGTTGCACACAGCTGATATGCGTGCTGAGTTGGTTCAACTGATAGAAATGATGATTACCTGGTTAGAAGCTGGAATTGACAATGAACTGAATTGTTAGAGTAATTAGCTGCTATATGATTAGTGCTGGTGATAACAAACAAAATCACTGTTTGTTAGACTGCTTGACTCTAGTACTGCTGTTAACTTGCTTGCTGTGGTTGTCTCAAGATTGTATGTGTGTGCTGATGTTGTTTCAGTTCTGTGATATCTCTTCTGATTTTCCCTTTTGGTATATAGGGCAAGCATGAACGAACTTGTGGTTAAATTCTTCGTTTAGTGTGCTAACACTATCTGTGTCCTGTTCCTCATTGTTTGATATTGGTAGTTACACTTTTAGCCTTTTCCTTTCTTTCTTGTGTCCTATTTGCTCGTGTGGGTGATTTGATCTATTGTCATGGTTTGAGCGATAATCATTCTTTACCTTTTGGGGTTGATAAGAAATGGCTTTTGCTGGTTTGTCAAATGCTGTTGACCCAGTGAAGTGGAAACCATTTGTTTTCCAGGGAATGTACTACATAATGCAACTTCCAAATTTCCTCTTTGGGTCTTTTTCAGTTTCTCTCTGTAGCATTTTTGCTGTACATCAGTGTTCTTTACTGACAAATTATTTATTACGGCTGGACAATTGGAACTCAGCTTAATGGGGTTCTGTTTACATCTCAATCTTGTCGATTTCAGCATTCAGATAATGGCATATTGTTCATCGTGATCTGAAGTACAACTCCTGTCTGCCTGGTCTGTAGTATAAACATTCAAAAAAATCGATTTGCTATTGCATAATTCTCCAGGATAAATATATTTCCGATGTGATCAATAATGCCAATTCTGCTTTTCATGGGTGTTGACAATTATAAGCGAGAGGACCGTTGGGAAACCTCCCGCACGTGTGGGCTCAACCCTTTCTTAGGTCTGGGTTCTCCCTCTAGGGCTTGTTTACTTCTCTCGTATATTTATCCACTAGAGTTTTGGGGATATGAGGGGATTTGGTGTTCACCCAATACTTTCCAATCCCCACAAATACTCTTCCCCAAAAATACTCTACCATGTAGGAGAGTTTTTAATCTAGGCAAAAGTAAGAAGGATTTGCGGGGATATCCCGGGATTTGCGGGGCGGGGTTTTGCGGGGATTATCCCGGCCAAACCCGGAGTAGTAAACGGACTACGGAAATTGGAATAATCCCCTCCATTCCTCATAAATACACTAGCGAATACGAGAGAAGTAAACAAGGCTCTAAGGAGCTAATTTGTTACTCTGGGAGCGTATCCGAGTCCCAGGGAACTAATCCCTTGGGGGCGATTTCCATGAGCACAGCGGATCCCTTACCCCACAGGGGAGATCCCCACCTGAGTTTGGACATCACGGGGGATCAAGGGGAGAGGAAGTTTGGACAGTACGGTGAGCATGATCACAAAACTAACAACGGATCTAAAATTCTTAGCATCATCAGAAAATTGCCAGCAACCCTACATAGTAATCTTAGAAAAATTGTATTACTCCCTCTCTGGCCCAAAATAACTGACCTGGAGAGATTTTTTTTGGACTATACACCATTTTACATTTAAACCCTTATCATTTTGATTTGAAACGACCCTAGTCCTACTATCCGCCCGCAATAAGCAAGCCGCCAGCGATCAGCTCCCGATCCCGCTATTAGCACTCGGCCCTGCTCGCCGGGGCCGCTGCACGCCTTTCGCCAAGTAGAGCACCCGTTGGCTTCTAGGCCCTATCGATTTCGAGCTCCAAGGCCTCCTGTCGTCCGCCGGTCCACTTGCCTCTTGCGGGGGTCGCCCACATGATTCTACTCGCTTGAATGGCCATGCCGCTGCTCCGCTGAGGAAGGAGGTCGTCGACAAGATCGTCGTCGTCCGCCGCTCCTTCAAGGAATGACGTCGTCTTCTGAACTCCTAGTTCATCAATCAAACTGTAAAATTTGAAATCAAACTTGATGTAGCCCGACCTACGGTCGTTACCACATCAAGCTCTCCAACTTATGCAAAGTCGTCATGGACTTCAAAGGTGAATCCTATCCTCTATGCGAGCCGACTTCCTATCCTATTAAATGGTATACCAATTCATACTCCGTCCTATGACCATGATAGGTTCACACCGACAAGTACGGAGACAAGGGAGGAAGCCCAAAGCATGAAGCCCGACAAGACGGAGGCTTGGAAGAGGAGACAAAAGAAGTAGCAGCAGAAGCACCGGAGTCTCCGCCCAGGACTCCGGACCGTACTCTAGACCCCTGCCTAGAGCTCTCTGTCCACCACCCTGGAGTCAACCCCAGAGAGCGATGCCCTACCCGGAGCCTCTGTCCAATTTCGTGGTATTGCTGACGAGTACGCCATGGAGGGATCCTCACAGAGCATGTTTAGAGAGGTGGGGGAAGGCGGTGAGTTGACGGGTACGAGGTAGCACAGCTTACCCAGGTTCGAGTCCCACGACGGTGGCGGAACCCTACTCCTGCTATAAATCACTATAATGGCAATACGCCGAGTTACAGAGATCGGTTTGCTACGCGAGGTGTTACTACGTTGTGCCCTAAAGGCTCCCACAGGTCTGGTTTATAAAGGCACCAGAATCTAGGGTTATGGAAAAAGGACCTTGCCGGACAGGTTATAGAGTCCTACATTAATACTAACTAGTCTTGTACTCCAAGGCTCCGGGTTGGTCGGTAATTGCACCGTAGCCTTTCTTATTTTGGCATGGGCCTTCCTTCTAGATCCGTCTAACTAGGCCGCCTAGTGGGCCATAGGCCTCGCTACCAATTGTGGGCCACTCGGGTTAGCCGGATTAGAGACATGTTATGGTGATACCCATTTAGCATATCCCCAACAGTAGCCCAGAGGATTTTGAGATTTTGCGCCGTCTTGCCCTTTAGTATTGAATGCTCCATCTAGGTGATATCGGCAATTTGTCAAACAATATCCCAAGTCTTCCAAAGAACCCTGCAATTTTCTCCGTCTTCTACATGTAAACCAGAGATTCTCCAAGTTTTCGTTTCCAGAGTCGGACAGTATCCGCCCTTAATGGAATCTTCGGGCGTGACTACTCCACTACAACGTTCAGTAGGGTGACATAGGCTGCAGCCTACGTTTCCTCGAAACTCACATATGGCGATGGTTTAATCATTAGTGTTTTTCCCATGCGTGAAATCCGAAACGTTAAGCGGCAAAACGGGGGATGTGGAAAAATTACCGTGCATGTTCGCACACACGTTGTCAACACTGTGACCGTTACATATCCTCGCGCATGAATCTTGATGCCAAGGGTTATAAATTGTTACTTCAGCCACAGATGAATCCTTTACCAGCATTCTCCCTCGCATCGAATTCTTCCTCTGGCCGCGCGACCCTTCGAGCTCCTCAGAGAGAAAACCCTAGCCGAGAATTCCCATCTCTACCTCTCTTCCAATCTACTCCAATGGCGAACAGTAGCAACACCCCATCGATGGTGGCGGTTCCCAAGGCATCCAAGGAGCCATCCAAGGGTGTCTCCATCCCACCAGAGGGGGTGGTGGTTCCCGTCACTGCCGCAGTGGAAGTCACCGGCGTCAAACAGAAAAGAGCAGCGCCTGAAGCCATGGAGGAGGAGTATGACTCCCACAAGGGAGTTTGAAGGGGCTCTGACATTCTCGCAGAGCATCTGAAGGAGCTTATCATAGAAGGATACCTCCCTTCGGTGGAGGGACTGGTCTGGCAGCCGGCGCTGGCTAGCGAGGTCGTACCTTCTCCCCAAGTCGGAGAGAAGGTCTACCTCAAAGCGCAGCTGGTACGTGGCGTTTCCCTCCTAGTTTCCGACTTCTTCCTCCAAGTCTTGAATCACTTCTGGGTTCTCCCTCACAACCTCTCTCCCAACAACATCCTAGTACTCAGTAATTACGTAGCCTTGTGCGAAGGATACCTAGGAATTAGGCCTAGGTTAGATCTGTTTCTTTATTTCTTCACTATGAAGAGAGAGTCCGGAGATTCCAAGGAGGAACTTCAGAACTGCAGAACTATTAGATTCAAGATCCGTCCTAACCAGTGGTTCCCTGACATTGTCGCCTACAAATCTTGTAAGAACTGGCAAAGGTCATAATTCTATGTTCCGGATATCCCTTGGCCGGCTGACAAGAAACGTACCCTGACTTTGTCGACGGAGCTACCGCCGAGGCCACCACTTGGAGTCCCCCACCATTCCCCCCTCTGACGCTGAGGCCTCTCGCACTATTAGGAGGATAGAGTGGTTGATAAATGGAGGGTTGAGTGGCTTGGACCTATGATGAGGATACAATCATAGGGTATGATGATTCTGCTAGTCTAAGCTGGAAGGAGATATTGAGGCTCATTGAGAAATGTCACAAGGTGAATTCATTCCTAGTTGGATATGATACTGTGATTTTTAAGAACTTTATACTACCTAAATCATGGTGTTATTATTTGACTAGATTTAATATCCATCGGATTAGCGCTAGCGGGAGGAGAGGGAGGAAGGCGAGTAAGAGATGGAAGGCGAGCAAGAAGGTAGGTTCAATTCAGATAGACAGAAGTCCTGAAATTGAAACGGACGTGGATTCCTCATACGGACTCCAAATCAAGCAAATAAGCACTTGTTGGAAAGATAATTCCAAGATCTTTCCAATGAGTACTCCCACATCTCAAGAACCTGGATAATCCGGGCCCCAGACCCCGGATAATCCGGTCCTATTTTGGAAATTCTACTAAGGACTTCAGGCGCGTCGTTCTGTATGGGGGCAGATAATCCGGCCTTCTAGGGGCGGATAATCCGGCCCTAAAAGTTTCCATCAGATCCGGACGGATCTGACTGTATTAGACACGTTTTCGTTTCGTGTTTTTCCGACGTTTCGGCTACCATATAAGCACTGGAACGCCCTCTAGATTAGATTAGACCACATTTGAAGTAAACCCTAGTTCTTGGAGTTGCTAAGTGCAAACCATTGAATCCTACTACACCAATTTGTATCGATCTGGTGTATTTGCTACTATCAATAAGTGTGATTAGTTGATCTATTGGGATCTAGCCAATTGCAAGTTCTGTGTGATCTGCTTTTCCATTGGGAATTAGACGATTGCAAACCGCTTCATGGTCAGCGGCTACGTGCGCAAGTGTGTGGAGTTGTAAATATCTACAAGGGTCAAGAGCTGTTGCATTGGCATCAGGGATTGATCGAGAGGTCCGTGAGCGTCATACAATTTATCTACCCTGACTATCATCATCTACCACCTCGCTTACTGAGAAGATCGTGCCACCCCTTATCAACTTAGCCATGTGCTTGTTTGTAAGGCGGATCCAACCTCTGCAGCACAACTCCAAGCTGATGCATGAGTACACCAAGGAGAGGAAGGATCCAATTTGGATTTCCGAGGACAACTTCCCTAGTGACTCGATCAAACTCCAGCTTAAGGATCTTCTTAAGGTGAAGGACAAGAAGCGTGGCTTCGTCATTGCCTATGACATGTACGAATGCCTAGAGGTAACTATGCTTCCTTCATTGCTATTGTATATACTCTAAGTTCTCTGTCCTGAAAGTGTCACTCGTCTAACATGTTTTAATTCCATCAGCTAGCGACCTTGGCTGAGGAATATATGGCCGCTCATGTCTATGATCAAAGGCTGAAGGATGTATAGGTTTTATCCAATGAGGAGACGTCCAAGGACCAACCAGCTCCGACAGCGCAAAAGCGGAAGAGCTCCACCTCTCATGCTGCTGCCAAGGGCAAGAAGAAGAAGAAATCAGAGAGTAGAGTCTCCAAGAAATCCATTGCCGCCTTAGAGGCAGAGAAGAAGAAATCCACCAGCATCCCATTAGCTAAAGCATCTGCTGTGGTGTAAGTACTTTTCTTCTCCAGCTTTATTTTATACCTACTCAATTCCTGTACTTATACTTCGTATATTTCAGGAAGAGATCTGGTGTTAGTTTGAAGCGCACCTCCAAAGATATTGGAGGTTTAAAGAATATTCGTGATATGTTTACCAAGTCCTCCCCTACCGTTGCTCCTCCGACTGTTGTTGCCAAACCTGCATCAGGCTCCACCAGAACTCTGTCCCCCGCTGCACCTGAGGCCTCCGTCAAGGAGATAAACATCATTCCAATTTTAGATGTCTCAGGTTCAACCAACATGGACATTGTTCCCAGTGTCCACGCGACACAGGAAAACATTTCTTCCCAGATGGCCGAAGCTTCGGCTAAGGATGCCATCAAAGAAGGGAAGCAATTCGCGGAGGGAGCGTGGTATGGGGTGGCTGGATCTTCTCAGCAAGCTCTTGTCGATGGTGATGGTGGATGATAGATAACTAGTGCGTAGCTATGATTTCTCTCGCTCGATCCCTGATGCCAATGCAACAGCTCTCCAACCTTGTAGGATATTCACAACACCACACTCTTGCGCACACAGCCGTGACCACGAACGGTAGTATGTAATCTACTAATTCCCAATGGAACAACATATCACACTCAATTATAGTTGGTAGATTCGAACACAAGGTAATTCCAGAGGTTCTATGAAAAAAACAACTCCAAAATATTTTAACGTGGTCTCAACCCTAACTAGAGGTCGTCCCAGGGCTTATAAGGGCGGCTGGGGCGGCCAAAAACCGAAACTAAACGCAAACGACTCAAACTGATACAAACCGACTCGGACCAGATTCGATCGGCGGGCGGACACTCCGGTCGAAATTGGCCGGACAGTCCAGTCAGGCCAGACACTCCGTGTGAAGTGTGTCAGACAGTCCGGTCTGGCTGGAAACTTTGAAGTTTCCGGGTGGTGTTCGGGTAGTGTCCGAACTGGCAGACAGAATGTCCACGCTAGTTTGCCTCTCGACCAGGCCGGACAGTCCGGGTGGATCTGGCCGGACACTTCAGTCGTGGCAGATCTTTTTGCCTCCGTCTTGATGATCTTCTCTTGCGCCTTCCTCCCGCTCCTCCCTCGTGCATCCTTGGGTGATCATCATGCTAGACTCCTCTTGTATCCCTTCTCCTCCTCGCCCCATGCTTGTTTCTCCAACGAACCTGATCATACATAAATGCATAGACTTAGGTAGTATAAAGTTCTCATCAATTAAAGTACTAGATTCGTTTAGGAGCAAATTCACCTATTGTTCAAGTAGCTTAGCACGAGCTCTTGTAATAGGTCCAATTCTAATCTCATTGGACTGATCCTTCCTTGCAATAGTTGGAGCATCTTCAATAGGTCTAATCGTAGGGATGTACTCATCATCTCCCCCCTTCAAAAGGCGTCGACCTTGACGCTCCAAGGTCTTCTCCAGCATATGGTGACAAATCAGCAACGTTGAAACTGTTGCTAACTCCACCAAACTCCTCAATAAATATATCAACCGAGTAGGCATTATCATTAATTTTGGCTAACACCTTGTAAGGACCAGCACCACGTGGCTTCAGTTTGGACTTGCGAAGTAGTGGAAATCTATCCTTGCGCAGATGCACCCAAACCATGTCTCCAGGCTTGAACAACACTTCCTTCCTTGCTTGATTCCTTGCAGCAGCAATGTTCTTGCCTTTCTTCTCAATAGCCTCTCTAGTCTTCTCATGTATCTTCTTCACGTAATCAGCACGTTTTGATGCCTCCATATCAACTCTCTCATGTAATGGCAGAGGCAACATATCAAGTGGCGTCAATGGCTTGAAGCCATACACCACCTCAAAAGGACAAAGCTGAGTAGTTGAATGCACAACCCTGTTGTAAGCAAACTCAACATGTGGCAAACACTCTTCCCACTCCCGCAGATTATTTTTAATCATGGTCCTTAGTAGCTGTGATAATGTTCGATTCACCACCTCTGTTTGACCATCTGTTTGGGGATGACATGTAGTACTGAACAGCAGCTTCGTTCCTAGCTTCCCCCATAAGGTCTTCCAAAAGTAGCTCATGAACTTCGCATCACGGTCAGAAACAATCGTCTTTGGTACTCCATGTAATCTTATGATGTCCCTGAAAAACAGGTTAGCAACATGCGACGCACCGTCGCTTTTGTGGCAGGCAATAAAATGAGCCATCTTAGAAAACCTATCCACTACCACAAAAATAGAAGCATGACCTCTCTGAGTTTTAGGTAGACCTAGCACAAAGTCCATACTAATGTCTTCCCATGGAGTAGTCGGTGCAGAGAGTGGTGTATACAAACCGCGAGGCTTCAGCTTGGATTTCGACTTGTGGCAAGTAATGCATCGGCTCACAAATCTGTACACATCATGCCTCATCTTGGGCCAATAGAAATGATCAGCAAGCATGAGCAACGGCTTCTCATGCCGAAAGTGACCCATCAAACCACCAGCATGTGATTCCTACACTAAGAATAAACGCAACGACGATTCTAGAATACATAGTTTGTTAGCTCGAAACAAATAGCCATCATGTATATGATACTTATCCCATGCGTTTTAAAGAGCACACAAACGATATGGTTCAGCAAAATCATGGTCAGTTGCATAAAGTGCACAAATAGCTTCTAATCCAGGAATTTTAACATCAAGATTGGTTAATAGCATATTCTTCCTAGATAGAGCATCGGTAGCAACATTCTCTTTTCCCTTCTTATAATTAATGATGTAAGGAAAAGACTCAACGAACTCAACCCATTTAGCTAGTCTTCTATGCAAGTTTGATTGAGCTTTCAAGTATTTCAATGCTTCATGATCAGAATGTATGATGAATTCCTTTGGCCATAAATAAAGTTGCCAAACCTCAAATACTCTAACAAGTGCATACAATTCTTTATCATAGATTGAATAATTCAAACGAGCACTAGTCAATTTCTCAGAATAATAAGCTATAGTACAACCCTCTTGCATCAAAACGCCACCTATGCCTATACCACTAGCATCACATTCAACTTCAAATTGCTTCAAAAAATCAGGTAATGCAAGTAATGGTGCAGAAGTAAGCAAACGTTTCAATGTATCAAAAGCAGTGTCTTGGGCGGCGCCCCAAACAAAAGGAACACCTTTCTTTGTCAAATCATTTAATGGTGCAGCAATGGTGCTAAAATCTTTCACAAAGCGCCTATAGAAACCAGCGAGAGCATGGAAACTACGCACTTGACTTACATTCATTGGAGTAGGCCAATTCTGAATTTATTCAATTTTAGATTGATCTACCTCTACTCCATGCTTAGATACAACAAATCCTAGGAATATGACCTTATCTTTTGCAAATGTACACTTCTCAAGATTAGCATACGGTTTATTATCACGTAACACTTGCAAAACTTGTCTAATATGAGTGCAATGTTCAGATTCGGTGTGGCTGTATATGAGTATATCATCAAAGTAAACAACCACAAAACGACCAATAGACTCTCTCAAAACATGATTCATCAAATGCATGAAGATACTGGGTGCATTAGTAAGACCAAATGGCATGACTAACCACTCATACAAGCCGAATTTAGTTTTGAAAGCATTTTTCCACTCATCCACTTCTTTCATCCTAATTTGATGATAACCACTACGCAAGTCAATTTTAAAGAAAACAATAGCACCACTCAATTCATCTAGCATATCCTCTAAGCGTGGAATATGATGACGATATTGAATAGTGATGTTATTAATCACTCTACAATCAACACACATGCGCCATGTACCATCTTTCTTAGGAAATAAAATAACAGGAACAACACAAGGGCTAAGAGAGACACGAATGTACCCTTTATCTAGCAATGCTTGTACTTGCTTCTGAATTTACTTAGTTTCTTCGGGATTAGTCCTGTAGGGTGCACGGTTGGGAAGTGTGGCGCTAGGAATCAGGTCCACTTGATGTTCTATACCACGCAATGGAGGTAAACCTGCGGGTACATCTTCTAGAAACACACCCCCAAAGTCATGTAAAACAGAAGAAACACCAAGAGAAATAGGGGTCATGTTGTTAGAAACCAATACCTCGCCCTTATACATGAGCACAAGTGGCATGGCTGTAGGATCCTCACGAAATTCTCTCATATCTTCCTTAGTGGCTAATATCAATAAACTGGGCACTCTCTCACTTTTCGTTATATCACTCAATTTAGGCTGAATTACATCAGGAAAAGCTGTCACGCAATCTCGCCTCTTTCTTCTGGCGAGAATCATTCACAATTTCTTGTGGTGTCATTGGCTGCATAGTAATCTTCTTCCCTTTGAATTCCAAGTGATATGTATTGGCTCAGCCATTGTGTTGCACATGGCGATCATAGAGCCAAGGCTGACCCAATAGTAGGTGACAAACAGTCATAGGAACCACATCAAAATCAATAGAATCTTTGTATGACCCTATTTCAAAATTCACACGTACCATATGATTTACCTTCATCTCACCATTGTTGCTGAACCATTGTATGTAGTATGGCTTGGGATGAGGTAAGTATGTCAAATTCAGTTTGGCACATAGTTCCTTACTTGCAAGATTTATGCAGCTACCTCCATCAATAATGACCTTGCAAGCCTTGTTAGGTCCAACTAGAGCTTTTGTTTGGAACAAGTTGCAACGCTGGGATTCCTCAACTGGTTGCACACTCAGTATATGTGAAGATACGACAATAGTTGGAGCACGCTCAGGATACGCATCAGCACCATCCTCGGCATCATCAACATCATCATCAGAAGCTTCATCTCCACTTTCTACTTCGCCTTGTTCATTGATAAACATAACTTTGTTGTTTGGACAATCTTTCTTGTAGTGCCCTCTACCTCCACAAGTATGGCACACCACATCACGCGTACGTACCGTAGACATGTTAGAACCCGAGCTAGCAGCAGAAGCAGCGGGTTTCCTTGCATTAGAACCACCAAACGAAGGTGTACTTGCTGGTTTGGCCGATGGTGTAAACGGAGCAACAACTGGTGGCGTGAGAGTAGAAGAAGTAGGTCTGGCCGAAAATCTGCTGGAGGACGGAAAACGAGCCCGTGACTTCGCCTCTTCTGCCAACTGGGATTCAGCCTCTCTAGCATGATGCAACAACTCATTCATGGTCTCATACTTGTGATGACGAACAATGCTCTTGATCAGTACCTTCAAATTGTTTAGGAATCGCTGCATGGTCATCTCAGTGGACTCACGAATTCGAGCACGCTGCATAAGCATCTCCATCTCCATGTAGTACTCATCAACTGTCATGGTGCCTTGCTTCAATTGCGTCAACTTATCAAAAACTGATCGCAAGTAGTTGGTTGGTACGAAACGAGCCTTCATGATTTGCTTCATCTCGCGCCAATCCAACACAGGAAGTTCATTATCCTCCCTTCTATGCTGCACAATAGCATCCCACCAACGCAAAGCATAACCGTCAAATTCAGACGTTGCAAGCTTGACCTTCTTGTCTTCTGGATAGTCAAATAAGCGCCAGAGTTTCTCAATCTTCAACTCCCATGTGAGGTAATCTTCAGGATCAATGGAACCATCAAACTTGGGAATCGAGAACTTTGGCTTGCCCAAACCATCATCAGCAGCTTGGTTGTGAACACGTTGAGCAGGCCCAAGAGGGGCAAGCCCACGGCCATGGGCAGGTGCATGTATAGGGGGAATATCACGTTCCCTGCCAACATGTGGAGCAGCATCAACAACACTACCCTCATCAAAGTCATCAAAGGCATCATCATGTTGAGGGTCATGTCTTCTATGTATGGCGGTTGTCAAACCCTCAATGGAATGCTGCAAAGTGGCGACATTGACATTGAGCGCAGCCACTTGCATTTGGATAGTATCAACTGTTCCAACATGCTGATCCAATCTCATATTCATATCCTGGAGATTCTTGTCAATAGCATCTGTCGTGTTAGTAAACACACGTGTCAAGTGGGACTTCAGAGCCTCATATTCACGCCAATTGACAAGCTCCTCATCCTTCTTTTTCTGCAACACAACATCATCATCACTAGAAGACATGATTAGTAGGGCGTGCAAAAATCAAAATCTGTATGGTGGAAACTCTCACAGCTCACTCACAACTAATAAGAAAGGAGATCTTACCGTTCCAAAGTGAATAGAGTTGCTCTACCAAACTTAATCAAAGACTGATGCACTTGATGTGATGAAGTGAATATCAAAGGTATAGAGAACGATCACAGGGCACACAGGTTATTTATGGTGGAGCTCTAGGTATGGTATCCTATCTACACCGTAAAGATCCAAGAAACACACACGGTGGAGATAAACATGGCAAAACAACTTATGAAAAAGGAATATTGCAATGCACAAGAGAGACGCTAGTAAAAGCTCAAAGTAAACAGGCACAAGATTGCTCAATCTACAAGTGCTATAATCAACTAGGCCTCCAATATTGCATACTTCTCAATCTCTTTTTGTCACACTTGTAGCTCTTTTCTCTTTTTTTTTGATACTGATTCTCTTTTTTTAACTATATGACTCAAAGCAAACGAGTACAACAACTTATAACAGAACTGGGCCGGATAGTCCTGTTGATATGCGTCGGAGACTTCGGTTGGGCCGGATAGTCCGGTGTGATTCGGCCGGATAGTCCGGTTTTTGCCTGGCGAAAATTTCTGCACTTCAAAAACCTAATGAGGAGCCTGTCAAAGCAAAGAAACTAGTCTCGTGGGTACATTCCTAGGCATAGATGTTGTAGATAGGCTGTGTCTATGGTATGCAAACAAAAGGACGCTATGTGGACTCGGACAAACGATGAACACTTGCGGAAATGGTAACGGTGGAAACAACGGAAAACGAGATCAACCCTAAACCTAGACACAAACGAAAACTAGACTCCTACGAGGAAAACCTGCAGATCGGATCTACGAGAAGATACAATCAGCAACTAAAACCCGAAAACGATGCAATCTAGGCTATGTCAAAACTTTTTGTAAGGCTTTTTCTGTATAGGATGAAAACAAACTAATCTATGGATGGATTTGTGGATGCTCACCGAGTAAACAAGGAAATCTGATACCAAGATGATATGGGGTGGCCCGATCTTCTCAGCAAGCTCTTGTCGATGGTGATGGTGGATGATAGATAACTAGTGCGTAGCTATGATCTCTCCCGCTCGATCCCTGATGCCAATGCAACATCTCTCAAACCTTGTAGGATATTCACAACACCACACTCTTGCGCACGCAGCCGTGACCACGAACGGTAGTATGCAATCTACTAATTCCCAATGGAACAACAGATCGCACTCAATCATAGTTGGTAGATTCGAATACATGGTAATTCCAGAGGTTCTATGAAAGAAACAACTCCAAAATATTTTAACGTGGTCTAAACTCTAACTAGAGGTCGTCACAGGGCTTATAAGGGCAGCTGGGGCGGCCAGAAACCGAAACTAAACGCGAACGAATCAAACTGATACAAACCGACTCGGACCAGATTCGGTCGGCGGGCTGACACTCCGGTCGAAATCGGTCGGACAGTCCAGTCAGGCCGGACTGATGCAGCCCGTCCCACGGATGCTACTACATCTACAACTACAAGTCCCCAAGATCGTCTCCAAGTCAACCAAGAAGTTGGACAAGGAGCAGCCGGCTCCAAAACCAGAGTCTCTGCCATCATCGCCCCGGAGTGTCCGCCCGACTCCAGCCGGAGTGTCCGGCGCGACTCAGCCGGAGTGTCCGGCCTACCCTAGCCCCGTCCGGGCTCGGACATTCTGTGTGCCATTTCGGACACTGCTCGGACACTATATGGAGTGTTTGGCTACCCCGGATTGTCCGGTCACTCCGACCCGGACTGTCCGGCCTAAGTAATGGGCATGCGAGCCAATAGCTGGGCCCTTGGCCCATGTACCCCTCTATTCTGCACCAAACCCTAGTTTTATGCCCAAATTACCCCTGAACTTGTGGTTAGCCTATAAATAGAGCCCCACCCCCTCATGTATCCCTTAGGCATAGATGATAGACTAAAGACAACCCCATTTGTGGAATCTCTAGTTTTGCCTCATCCCCTTCTACCAAAGGGGATGGACTATCGTCACCACCTCGTTGGAGTTTGTATCGCGCCTCCCTCATTGTACAAGGCCTTGGCATCGGTCTCCCTTTGCCAAGACGTCAAGACCCCCTGCAAGGTGTTCTTCCCTCTCCGCTTGGGATTGACGGGAGCATGTTGACCGATCTTTCCTTGCGAGGATTCTATCGGATCGGTGCGGCCTTGTATCGTGTGAGTTTTGCGTGTGTTCATCATGTTCTTCGCGAGGTGTGCATCCGCTTCTGCTACCTTCTCCCTTTCCCCTCGCTTTCCCGATTTGACCACGAGATCCGTAAAGATCGGGCCACCCACGTGGTTACCCCATAACATGTGGTATCAACAGCTTTTGGTTGCCACATATTCCTCATCGATTTGGTCTTTTCCCCCATAAATTCGAAAATCCCCAAAAAATAGCCCCAATTTCGTGTTTGTGTCGATCTGTGATTTGAGTGCGTTTTTGTAGGTTTTGATCCGTGGATTACTTGCTAAACTTGTTGATCTACCTTCCCCTGTGTTTCCATGGCCTAATTCCTTGATTTCCCCCACCAATTTGAGGCTTTGGTTTGAGTTTTTCCGCCAAAACTCGTCCCGTTCGTGTTCTGGAACTTCTGGATCGACTGGACTGGACTGTCCGGCCAAAACGGACCAGAATATCCGCCCCGGCCGGAATATCCTCCTCGGCCGGACTGTCCGGCCTGCGCGCCCCGGACTGTCCGCCCCCTGCTGACAGAAAAATCTGCTTCACGGTTTTGAGCATAACGTTTGCATACGAACTCGGATTTTGGTGTTCTTTAGCTCGTTTTGAAGAGGAGAAGGAGCTCTACATCTTCATATCCGTGGTTCATGCTATCTACTCCATCCAAATTCCATGAGAAAGGCGGAATCCACCAATAAAGGGTGACGAAAGGTATAAAAATTCCGCGACTTCTCCCCACTTGCATCCCTTTGTGAGCCACACTATCTTTGCGTTCAACAAACACCTATTGAGACTAGTTCCTCCTATGATTTCTTGGGCTATGCACATTTGATACTTGTAGAATTCCAAGCAATAGTTGTGAGCGCGCTATCTCATATAGTTATCTTGTATAGTTGTTGGCACAAGGAAGAAGCAAGTGAAAAAGAAAAGAAAAAGAGAAAAAAATAGGAAAAAGAAAAGAAGAAAAATAAAGAAAGAAATAAGTGCCTCATAGAATAGGAAGCGCAAGCTCGATGAACATCAAATAGGTGGTACTTATTGTGCATATCTTATAGCCCACCAATTTATTGCAATCGAACTAGCGTCTCTCCTTGCACTTGTGCGACACGAGCTTATAGTCTTCGCTAGGTAATCATTTGGTTCTTAGCTCACTTTCTCCATCGCACAAGTCCCATTTATCCCACCGTATGTGTTTCGCTGTACATATTTCCTTCTTGTGGATTGACTTGTTTTGCTTCGTGATCATCATGGTTCTTTACTTGCCATTACAATATCTTGATTTTGGATTGTTCTTGGACACGCCACCTTCCATACCTATCCACCATAAGCTTTGTGTGTGTGTTTTTTAGTGGTTAGTTGGTTTTGGTGTTCCGCGTGAACTTCACTTTGCTTGGTTTTGATTGCTCTCAAGTGTTGCCACTTGCACGATACTATCTTCCAAGGTAAAGTAAGGTTTGACGTTGCATTCCTAACCTCCCTACCACTTCCATATACACCACTTGGTCTTGTGAATCATGTCTAGGGACTCCAGAACCGAGGATGATATCTATGAAGAATCCATAATGAGCCACCACGACTACGACTCCACAAGTATAGAGGACATGATGGAGCACTACACTGACAATGGCTCCGCATGCTTTGACGACCTAGAGCATTGCACCTATGACGGTGCTGGCTCTTGGTTGATGTCGAGCTCGTTGGGGAACCCCAATAGGAAGGTATGATGAGCACAACAGTAAGTTTCCCTCAATTATGACACCAAGGTTATCAATCCAGTAGGAGCAAGGAAACACCCCAAAGGTGTAGCTAGCTGAACGTTGGTAGGGCGCACTACCGGTGCCACCAGCAACATGGAGACCTATACAACACAACCACAGAACTCTGTCCCCAACTTGCGATGAGGTTGTCAATCTCACCGGTTTTGCTGCAAACAAAGGATTAAATGTATCGAATGGAAGGAAGTAATAGTTTGCAGAAAGAAAACACAAAGCAGTAAACAGTTTGATTGTAGATTGAATGTAAAAGAAAGGACCGGGGTCCATAGTTCACTAGAGGTGGCTCTCCTTAAGATAGATAACATGCTGGGTGAACAAATTACAGCGGGGCAATTGACAAACATCAAGAAAGAATACAAGCATATACTAATCATCTTGACTCCTTTGAGATTCGATTGGGCATTACAACATTATACATAGACCGCCATCCAACTACATCTATGACTAATAATCCATCTTCAGGTTATCATCCGAACCCCCTCTAGTATTAAGTTGCAAGCAACAGATTATTGCTTTACAAATTGCGTGCAAAGTAAACAATACGATTGTTCTATGAACAAAGGATTGTTGTTTTCTCCCTAGTAGCAACAGCACATCTAGTACCTTAGAGATTTCTTTCACTTCCCCAGATTACCAGAGGCATGAACCCACTATCGAGCATAAATACTAACTCTTGGGGTTGCTAGCATCTACTTGGCCAAGATAGCTACTAACAACGGAAAGCATGCAAGATCACAAGTAAGAAATACATGATAGAATCAATAATCAATCTGAAATAGCATCTCAATATCCATCGGATCCCCGCAAACACAACATGTAGAATTACAAATAGATGATCTTGATCATGAACGGAGCTCACAAGATCTAAACATGAAAGCACAAAGGAGGAGAACCAGCCATCTAGCTACTACATGGACCCGTAGTCCAGAGATGAACTACTCACGCATCACACTGGAGGCTTGCATGATGATGAAGAAGGCCTCCAGGGTGAATTCCCCTCTCTGGTAGGGTGCCGGGAAGAGCTTCAGATCCCTCCCAATCTAGGGATGGAGATGACGGCGGCTACAGACTCTTTCGTGGATTTTTGATCGGGTACTTAGGGTTTTGGTCCCCAAGGAAATATATAGGCGGAAGGAAAGGCCGAGGGGGGCTGGGGTCGGCCAGACCACCCCCTGGCATGGGACAGGCCTGGCCGCGCGGCCAGGTGGTGTGGCCAGGCCCCAGCCCCTCTCCGTCCTGGCTCTAGATGTCTTCCGGAAAAATAGCGACTTTGGCTTTTATCCCGTCCAATTCCGAGAATATTCATTTTCTGACTTTCCTAGAACCAAAAACAGCAGAAAACAGGCAGCTGGCACTGTGGCTCTTGTTAATAGGTTAGTCCAAGAAATCATATGAAAAGTACTCCAAAGTGTGGACAAAACACAAGAAAGTAGGTAAAACTAAGCATGGAACATCAAAAATTATAGATACATTTGCAATGTATCAACATCCCCAAGCTTAACTCCCGCTCGTCCTCGAGTAGGCAAGTGATAAATAGAAAAAATAATTTTTGAGGTGACATGCACCATCATAAACTTGATCAAAGTATTTATAAAACATTCGAAGCTGGGATCATAGTACTTCAATCATAACATGAAAGAAAAAGTTCTAGCAATAAGACAAAGAAAATATGATGCAACATGAAAAGGCACAAACCAAAGATTCATGAATAACAATGCTTTGCAAGACGTTTGTTTGTTTCACATAAAGAAAACATAGCATAGTAGTATTCAGCTTGTCCCTCATAGAGTAGCAAATATAAATGCATAGGACACCTTCAAAGTTCATAAGAGTGACTAGATACAAATAGTTTAAAACAAGCAATATCAAGTTATTCATCAATCAACTAGTCTTGGGACAATGCACACAGAACTAAGAATGGCCACTATGCTCTCAAAGTAGGTGCATAAAGATAGAAGGTGGAAACTCAATGTAATGGTGGAAGAAAGGCCTTCATAGAAGGAAGTAGGGATTCAAGTCTCATAAAGAGCTTCCAAAAATTATGGTACTTGTTAGCTTTCAGCTCTCATTGCCCCTATCATAAGCATCTTGAAGGTGATTAAGGTTAAAGTGACACAACTAAGAGGATATGCTTGACAAGTTATAAACCGAAATCTCATACCCCTTACTTATGAAGACCGAACCTCATGCTACTCAACTTTAGTCACAAGTAAGCTCTTGTCATTGTAAGTACATGTGTATCATAAAGAACCGCCAACAGGGTACCCCTTGCACATGATACAGGAGCTATCCCATAATCAAAATGACAAGGCAAGCAGACAATGAGCATCTCAACGATCTTTTAATTTGCTATTTGCATAGGTTTTTATTGAGGATGCTTCATAGAGTGCTCATTATGGTGATGCTGCAAGTTTCCACCATGATTAGGAATGGCTTAGGCTAGCGGCCCAGGAATTTCTCTAACACACATACAAACTCCATGATCTTACAAGTTCCATTTTTATTTCACATCGCTGGGATCCATAAGCAAAAGAACATGATATCAACGGGGCACAAAGTACAAGTGCAATGTTGAAAGCGTTCCCCATGATACATGGTTCTGCTAACTTCAACTTATAAAGTGCAAGCATATACGCAACAAAGAAGGACCCAATGGTTCAAGTTTATTAAATGAAGAAAGTAAAGTGTGACATCAAGTTCGTGACAGCTTTAATCACTTGTTTTCTCATAACAAATTTAATTTGGAAGGTAAACAAAAACATGAATATACTTGGAATAGCATATGCTAATAGGTAGGTATGGTGGATTCTTTGGAATAACTTGGTTTAGGGAGTTGGATGCATGAGTGGAACTCATACTTGGTTGTGGAGGCTAGCAAAAGACTGGGAGCGACCAGCTAAGAGAGCAATAATGGCCATAATCATGCAGAGCGACAAAACATCATTGATCAAAGCATAAAGTGATACTACAAGTTGAAAACTAAAGGATCATAAAGGCTATGGTGACTTTGGATAGTCATAACATGGTGTGAGCATGCGCCAAGTCAACCCAAATAAAGCATCAAAGGAGAATACCACAATACTATGCTTTAATATGCTAAAACAACGCATGATTCATCCAAGACACGTTAAGTAATCTCAATTGTTTATAAAAAGTCATGCTACATCAAAGAATACTAATCATAAAGCTAAAACAATACCAGGCATGGCATGACAAAGCATAGGCCATAGTCAAAAACAATCTCTCTTTACCACTTAAGCATGAGCTTTCCTACTCTTTTCCAATCCAAACCAAACTATTTGAAAACAATACATGAAAGAGGGGGTCCAACCAATTTATTCAGCAAACTAAACAAACCAAGCAAACGAAAAACCAAAACGAAAACGAAAAATAAGACGCTCCAAGAACAATACAACTGTGCATGAAACAATAAAAATGAAGCGTTTGGAAGAAACCTGAGATTTTTATTGATGAAGAAGGGGATGCCTTGGGCATCCCCAAGCTTGGACGCTTGTACTTCTTGGATATTTCTTGGGGTGACACGCGTGGTATCCCCAAGCTTGAGCTTTAGTCCATCCTTCATCTCATTACTCATTCCTTCCATACACCTGAAATTTTTCCTTCATACAAAACTTCACATAATCTTTATTACCAACATTAGTGCACTCAAGATAATAAGTCTTTAGGTTCAGTTCTAACACTAATAAACTTCCATTAGAACACAAGCTAATGTAGAACTTCCCTCAAAAAGCTCAATTCTCGAAAAGAACTAAAAAAGGAATCAACAAGAAGCAAATGCAGAAAAATGGCAGAAATCTGTCAAAACAGACCAGTAGGTAAAGACGATTTTTTCGAACACCTTCTGTTGCTCAAATCAAAAAGTGTTGAACTAATGAAAGTTAGATAACAACCTGTGGCAGAAGCACAAAAATTCACACCTCAAAAGGACGTACATAGATTTTACACGAATATTTACGGTGAAGCACATAAATCTGTTTTGGGACAACAACTTTCGCAATCATTACTTCTCTCTCATTAGAGGTTATTCTTGGCACAAAAAGCAAATAAAAAGGATAAGGAGCGGTTATTACTGAAGTAATAACTTCCAAGACTCATCTAAAACTTTTGGGTTATCTCCCACTAAGTATTTTTCTTTAACGCCTTTAAGTTAGGCATAAGAAGTAAGAAAACGAATCAAGTATTCTCAAATGAAGAAGCATTAAGAGCAAATTTTGTTTTCATAGGAGAAACAAAAAAAATCTTCTCTCTCTTCTTAGGGAAGTGTTCTATACCTTTCTTGAGTGGGAGTTGATATTTAATGGTGCCTTCTTTCATATCAATAATGGCACCAACAGTTCTAAGAAAAGGTCTTCCCAAAGTAATAGGAGAAGAAGCACTACATTCAACATCCAAAACATAGAAATCAACGGGGACATAGGCATTGTTAACCATAATAAGAACATCATTAATACTCCCCATGAGTTTCTTTTTAGCATTATCATCAAGTGGGACATTCAAATAACAATCTTCAAGAGGTGGCAAATCAAGCATCTCATAAATCTTTCTAGGCATAATAGAAACACTACTATCAAGATCACATAAAGCTTTGAAGTCAAAGTCATTCACTTTCATATTATTGATGGGTTCCCAACCATGTTCTTGTTGTATAGGAATAGAAGCTTTATGTTTCATCTTTTCTTCTTTAATCTTTATGAGAGCATCAGTAATGTGTTTTGTAAAGGCCATGTTCATAGCACTAGCATTAGGACTTTTAGCAAGCTTTTGTAGGAACTTAATAACTTCAGAGATATTGCAACCATCAAGATCAAAGTCAAAATTATCATCTAAAGTAGTAGAGCTATTACTAGCCTCAACACTAGTGGTGGTGATAGTAGAGACACTAATGTTTCTAGCAATTTCATATTCTCTTTCCCACTTAGCATGTAATTCAGCTAACAGTCTAACATTTTCATCAATTCTTACTTGTATAGCATTGGTAGCTGCAAAGGGATTATCAATAGTTTCAGGTTTAGCAGCCTTTTTATTCAAAGACGATTGAGCTTCAGCCAAAGATGCTATATTTCTTTCAGCATTAGAGAGTTTTTCCTCAATAGTTTTATTGAAAGCAGTTTGTTTACTAATAAAGTTCTTAAGCATAACTTCAAGTTCAGAGGGAGCACTCCTATTGTTGTTGTAAGAATTTCCATAAGCATTACCATTGTTGGGAGGATATGGCTTATAATTGTTGTTACCAAAATTATTCCTATAAGCATTATTGCCAAAATTATTATTTCTTATGAAGTTCACATCAACTTGCTCTTCTTGAGCAACCAAAGAGGCTAAAGGAACATTATTTGGATCAATATGGGCTTTTCCATTCACAAGCATAGCCATAATAACATCAATCTTATCACTCAAGGAGGAGGTTTCCTCAACAAAATTTACCTTCTTACCTTGTGGAGCTCTCTCAGTATGCCATTCAGAATATTTAACCATCATATTATCCAGAAGCTTTGTTGCAGCACCCAAAGTAATGGTAATAAAGGTACCTCCAGCAGCAGAATCCAATAGGTTCCTTGAAGAATAGTTCAATCCTGCATAAAAAGTTTGGATGATCATCCAAGCAGTCAGTCCATGAGTGGGACAATTCTTTACCAAAGATTTCATTCTTTCCCAAGCTTGAGCAACATGTTTATTATCAGATTGTTTAAACTTCATTATTTCACTTCTCATAGATATAATCTTAGCAGGAGGATAGTATTTTCCAATGAAAGCATCTTTGCATTTAGTCCAAGAATCAATACTATTCCTAGTTAAGGAATTCAACCATTCTTTAGCTTTTCCTCTCAAAGAGAAAGGAAACAATTTCAGCTTAATAATATCACCATCTATATCCCTATGCTTTTTCATCTCACAAAGTTCAACAAAGTTATTTAGATGGGCAGAAGCATCTTCATTACCAATACCAGAAAATTGTTCTCTCATAACAAGATTGAGTAAAGCAGGTTTTATCTCAAAGAAAGTAGCTTCAAGAACATGTGGAGCAATAGGTGTGCTCATAAAATCATCGTTGTTGGTGCTAGTGAAGTCACACAACTTAGTGTTTTCAAGAGTAGTCATTTTTTTATATTTTCAATAAAGAAAGCAAACTTGTAAAACTAATTTTTTGTGTGTTTTTTATAACAAAACAAGCAAACAAAGCAAAAGTAAACTAAGCAAAACAAAAATAACAAAGTAAAGAGATTGGTTATGAGGGACTCCCCTTGTGAAGATGTCCTTGACTCCCTGGCAATGGCGCCAGAAAATACTTGTTGGCTCATGGTTGATGTCGAGCTCATTGGGGAACCCCAAGAGGAAGGTATGATGAGCACAGCAGTAAGTTTCCCTCAGTTATGAAGCCAAGGTTATCAATCCAGTAGGAGCAAGGAAACACCCCAAAGGTGTAGCTAGCTGAACGTTGGCAGGGCGCACTACCGGTGCCAGCAGCAACATGGAGACCTGCACAACACAACCACAAAACTCTGTCCCCAACATGCGATGAGGTTGTCAATCTCACCGGTTTTGCTGAAAACAAAGGATTAAACGTATCGAATGGAAGGAAGTAATAGTTTGCAGAAAGAAAACACAAAGCAGTAAACAATTTGATTGTAGATTGAATGTAAAAGAAAGGACCGGGGTCCATAGTTCACTAGAGGTGGCTCTCCTTAAGATAGATAACATGCCGGGTGAACAAATTACAGCGGGGCAATTGACAAACATCAAGAAAGAATACAAGCATATACTAATCATCTTGACTCCTTTGAGATTCGATTGGGCATTACAACATTATACATAGACTGCCATCCAACTACATCTATGACTAATAATCCATCTTCAGGTTATCATCCGAACCCCCTCCAGTATTAAGTTGCAAGCAACAGATTATTGCTTTACGAATTGCGTGCAAAGTAAACAATACTATTGTTCTATGAACAAAGGATTGTTGTTTTCTCCCTAGTAGCAACAACACATCTAGTACCTTAGAGATTTCTGTCACTTCCCCAGATTACCAGAGGCATGAACCGACTATCGAGCATAAATACTAACTCTTGGAGTTGCTAGCATCTACTTGGCCAAGATAGCTACTAACAACGGAAAGCATGCAAGATCACAAGTAAGAAATACATGATAGAATCAATAATCAATCTGAAATAGCATCTCAATATCCATCGGATCCCCGCAAACACAACATGCAGAATTACAAATAGATGATCTTGATACGGAGCTCACAAGATCTAAACCTGAAAGCACAAAGGAGGAGAACCAGCCATCAAGCTACTACATGGACCCGTAGTCCAGAGATGAACTACTCACGCATCACACCGGAGGCTTGCATGATGATGAAAAAGGCCTCCAGGGTGAATTCCCCTCTCCGGCAGGGTGCCAGGAAGAGCTTCAGATCCCTCCTGATCTAGGGATGGAGATGATGGCGGCTACTTAGGGTGTTGGTCCCAAAGACAATATATAGGCGGAAGGAAATGCCGAGGGGGAGTTGGGGTCGGCCAGACCGCCCCTGGTGCGGGCCAGGCCTGGCCGTGCGGCCAGGTGGTGTGGCCAGGCCCCAGCCCCTCTCCGTCTCGTATTCTGACTCTAGATGTCTTCCGAAAAAATAGCGACTTTGGCTTTTGTCCCATCCAATTCCGAGAATATTCATTTTTTGAATTTCCTGGAACCAAAAACAGCAGAAAACAGACAGCTGAAACTGTGGCTCTTGTTAATAGGTTAGTCCAAGAAAGTGTATAAAAAGTATTCCAAAGTGTGGACAAAACACAAGAAAGTAGATAAAACCAAGCATGGAACATCAAAAATTATAGATACATTTGCAATGTATCAAACGACTCCACATGCATGGAAGACATGGAGCACGTCATCAACTATGGCTCCTCAAGCATGGAGGACTTGGAGCTCTACATCGACAATGGCTCCTCATGCATGGAGTACATGGAGCACTACACTGACAATGGCTCCACATGCTTGGGTGACATGGAGTACTACATCAACAACGATTCCCCAAGCATGGATGACTTCGAGTGCTACAACGACGACGCCTCACCAAGCATGGAGGACATGGCGAGCTTCACCCACTTCGAGGGCTCTTCCATGAGACATGAAGAATACCTCCACTGCTTGGAGATGGAGGACTACTACGCCAAGCTAGCGGAGATGCATCATCAAGAAACCATGACCTTCAAGGCCAAGCGTGCCACACCAAAGGCCACCACCTACTTCGATGATCCACCTCCAAGGCGTCAAGCGCCACCACCTACATGGCGTCATGCACCACGATCTCCAAGGCGACGAGAGCCATCACCTCCAAGCCGTCAAGCGCCACCATCTCCAAGGCGCCAAGCACGACCATCTCCAAGGCGTTAAGTGCATCTACCTCCAAGGCATCAAGTTTCATCTACTCCAAGAAGAGTGGCGCCCAAACATCATCTTCCAAAAGAGGCGCCACAAAGCAAGAATCTTCATCGACAAACATCCTCTCGAGATCATCACCAACATCAAGAGGATACAAGACGTCGTTCAAGGCATCTTCACCATGAAGACGGAGAATACATGTTGAGCACCATCCATAATGCTCAACCAAGCTCAAGAAGGCACCCCCATGAAAAGAAGAGGGCCAAGGACAACGAGCATTGTCGCGGGCATCATGTGGTTGACCAAGTGCGCCATCTACATCAACCTTTGGCAAGGCACGCCAATGACCTCCGTCGGCACCATCATAAGGCACCTTCAACCACTCGTGCCACCACCAAAATGGCACCAAAAGCAAGCTCTCCTCCACGCCGTCAAGCTTCAACGCCAAAACTTGACGTCCTATATGACGCATGCAACTTCATGGATGAGGAAGACGAAGACCTCTACTTCGCCAAGTTGGACGAGTACGTCAAGAGGACAACACAAGCCAAGTTGCAAGATGGCGACGACAAGGTCGAGAATGGTGAGCATGGGACTTTCCCTTCACCAAAGGAGGCGCATGGAGTTGAGCACACTGAGCCTACCCCTACATGCTTGAGTGATGATGTGGTACCAATCCCATGTGAGTATGAGAGCCACTTAGCCCACTTGAGTGAAAACAAGAGTGAGATGAGTGACTCCACCATATGTGAGATTGAGTGCTTCCACTTTGAGGGCATGAGTGATACACCTAGTGAGTTGAGAGTGGTAGTTGATAGGTCATGTGAGACCACTTTGATTTGTAACGACTTACCCTCTACCTCTAGTGTGTTATCTCATGATGTGCTAGGTTCCATGGATCAAGACGCGCCAAGCATGGAGATGATAATGCCTCCGACCGAGAAGATGAACATGGTGGATGAAGATGATGCCATCCCCATACATGATGAAGAAGTCGCCCACATGGAGGACAATACTACCACAACACCCACTTCATAAGAGAGGTATGAACAAGGTAAAAATAAGGGTGTTGATGATGCCATGATCCCACTAGTGGACATGATGACTTGTGATGATTGGCATGCTATGGATGATGCTTGTGATATCACATATGACTCATTGGTATTTCCATGTGATACTTTGCCTTTGCATAATGTTGAGCATGTGAAATTATTTGATTGTGATGATGTTGCCATAGACATGCCATGCTCTAAACGTTGCGTTGATGATATCATTGCTTGCACTTTGTTGAACAATTGCTCTTTCCAATGTTTTGCTTGCAATGATGTTACCAATAGTACCCCTCGAACCATGCTTTGTCATGAATGTTTTACAATCTCTCCCGTTGCTTGCAATAAGTTGAATAATTGCTCTTTCACTTGTTTGGCTTGCAATGATAATTCTAATATGATTTATATTGAGATGGCCCCCATAGCTTTCTCAAATTTTGGAGATTTTGATGATTGCCATGATAAGCATGTTCCCCACTTGCATACTCACCATGCATCTATTTTACACTTGATTGACACTCATGGTGATGTGCACAAGAAGAGATACGTCATGATGGATGATGTGTTTCTCTACCATGCACACACGTTCTTCCTTTTGTGTTTGATGTGTGTAGGTACCTGCATGAGAATGTCAACCTCGGTTGAGCACGAGTTTACAAAAAAAGCTCTAGAGAGCATCCCCAAGTGAGTTCAAGATCGAACCCAACTCTGATACCTTTTGCATGCTTTGCATCTTTGATGTTGACAAATTGCTTTTTCCTATGTTTTCTTGCAAGCATGTTAATGATATTCTTTCACCTTGTGACAATCATGTTTCGTTGCTATTGGATATTGATGCTTTGTGTGTTGCCACAAAAAGGTTGAACAATTTCTCTTTCGGATGTTTTGTGTGCAACCATAATGCCATTTTGAGCATGTATTGTCATGAGAGGTTCCAAGTCTCTCGTATTGTTGTTGCAACAAACATAAGGACCACTTGCTCTTTCATATGGTTTGTTTGCAAACATGTTGTTCTTGCTTCCGCTTGCGATACTCATACCCCCATGATTTTGGCTTTTGATGATATGTGTATGGCATCCAACATATTGAACAATTGTTCTTTCCAATGGTTGGTTTGCACACATAATGATGTTGCTTTGGATATTCTTCCGCATGTGTTTTTGCCAAATTCTTCTATTCTTGCATCAAAGATGTTAATCAATATGTTAGTCAATTGCTTTGAGTGCCACACTAAGATGTTATATGGAGTTTTCGAGTTCCCACATTTGGATGATGTTCAATTAACTTCCATGCACTTTGACCTTGCATACGCATTTTGTTTGCGATACTTGAGTTGTGCTAATAGTGTTGTGAATAAGAATGGACATGCCACAAATGACATGCTCCTCTATCACACACAAACATATTTTGATGAGGGCAAACCTCTAGGGTGGCCCGATCTTCACGGATCTCGTGGTCAAATCGATGGGAAAGCGAGGGGAAAGGGGGAAGGTAGCGGAAGCGGACGCACACCTCGCGAAGAACACGATGAACACACACAAAACACACACGATACAAGGCCGATTGCTCTCACCGGTGGCCACCAGTCTGATAGAATCCTCACAAGGAAAGATCGGTCAACGTGCTCCCGTCAATCCCAAGCGGAGAGGGAATAACACCTTGGAGAGGGTCTTGACGTCTTGGCAAAGGGACACCGATGCCAAGGCCTTGTACAATGAGGGAGGCGCGATGTAAACTCCAACGAGGTGGTGACGATAGTCGATCCCCTTTGGTAGAAGGGGATGAGGCAAAACTAGAGATTCCACAAAGGGGGGTTGTATTTAGTCTATCATCTATGCCTAAGGGATACAATGAGGGGTGGGGGCTCTATTTATAGGCCACCCACTAGTTCAGGGGGTAGTTTGGGCATAAAACTAGGGTTTGGTGCGGAATAGGGGGGGTACATGGGCCAAGGGCCCAGATGTTGGCACGCAGGCCCATCACATAGACCGGACACCCCGGGTCTAGTGGGCCGGACAGTCCGGGGTGGCCGGACACTCCAGGTAGTGTCCGGGTAGAGTCCGATGTAGGCCGGACACTCCGGCTGAGTCGCGCCGGAAAGTCAGGCTACGCTGGACACTCCGGCTGGATTCGGGCGGACTCTCCGGGGCGATGATGGCGGAGACTCTCGTTCTGGAGCTGGCTGCTCCTAGTCCATCTTCTTGGTTGACTTGGGGACGATCTTGGGGACTTGACGTTGTGGATGTAGTAGCATCCGCAGGACGGGCTACATCAGCTCCCCCCTTCAAAAAGAGTCGTCCTCAACTCTTCATGCTCATCCTAAGAAGATGATGTCGAGAGACCTTCTTGATCCTTATAATGTAGATATAACTCATTGAAGGGTAGCCCTAGGTAACTCTCTTCGATTCGTCTTGTCAACTCTTTGTCCATAGAGGTTGACGCGTATGCAATTGTACCTTCATACAACAAAGACCAAGCAACATATGTTTGTGTGTGATAGAGGAGCATGTCATTTGTGGCATGTCCATTCTTGTTCAAAACACTATTAGCACAACTCAAGTATAGCAAACGGAATGCATATGCAAGGTCAAAGTGCATGGGAATTGTTTGAACATCATCCAAATGTGGGAACTCAAAAACTCCATATAACATCTTAGTGTGGCACTCAAAGCAATTGACTAAAATATTGATCAACATCTTTGATGCAAAGCTAGGAGAATTCGGCAAAAACACATGAGGAATAATATCCAAAGCAACATCATTATGTGTGCAAACTAACCATTGGAAAGAACAATTGTTCAGTATGTTGGATACCATACACATATCATCAAAAGCCAAAATCATGGGAGTGTGAGTATCGCAAGCGGAAGCAAAAACAACATGTTTGCAAACAAACCATATGAAAGAGCAAGTGGTCCTTATGTTTGTTCCAACAACAATACGAGAGACTTGGAAGCTGTCATGACAATACATGCTCATAATGGCATTATGGTTGCACACAAAACATCGGAAAGAGAAATTGTTCAACATTTTTGTGGCAACACACAAAGCATCAATATCCAATAGCGACGAAACATGATTGTCACAAGGTGAAAGAATACCACTAACATGCTTGCAAGCAAACCATAGGAAAGAGCAATTTTTCAACATGAAAGATGCAAAACATGCAAAAGGTATCAGAGCTGGGTTCGATCTTGAACTCACTGGGGGGATGCTCTCTAGAGCTCTTTTTGTCAACTCGTGCTCAACCGAGGTTGACATGATCATGCAGGTACCTACACACATCAAACACAAAAGGAAGAACGTGTGTGCATGGTAGAGAAATACATCATCCATCATGACATATCTCTTCTTGTGCACATCACCATGAGTGTCAATCAAGTATGAAGTAGATGCATGGTGAATATGCAAGTGGTGAACATGCTTATCATGGCAATCATCAAAATCTCCAAAATTTGAGAAAGCTATGGGGGCCATCTCAATATAAACCATATGAGAATTATTGTTGCAAGCAAAACAAGTGAAAGAGCAATTATTCAACTTATTGCAATCAATGGGAGAGATTGTAAAACATTCATGACAAAGCATTATCCGAGGGGTACCATTGGTAACATCATTGCAAGCAAAACATTGGAAAGAGCAATTGTTCAACAAAGTGCAAGCAATGATATCATCAATGTAACGTTTATAGCATGGCATGTCTATGGCAACATCATCACAATCAAATAATTTCACATGCTCAACATTATGCAAAGGCAAACTATCACATGGAAATACCAATGAGTCATATGTGATATAACAAACATCATCCATAGCATGCCAATCATCACAAGTCATCATGTCCACTAGTGGGATCATGGCATCATCAACACCCGTATTCTTACCTTGTTCATACCTCTCATATGAAGTGGGTGTTGTGGTAGTGTTGGCCTCCATGTGGGTGACTTCTTCATCATGTATGGGGATGGCATCATCTTCATCCAAGCTTGTCGCTTCTTGATCCATGGAACCTAGCACATCACGAGAAAACACACTAGAGGTAGAGGATAAGTCGTTACAAATCAAAGTGGTCTCACATGACCTATCAACTACCACTCTCAACTCACTAGGTGTATCACTCATGCCCTCAAAGTGGAAGCACTCAATCTCACATATGGTGGAGTCACTCATCTCACTCTTGTTTTCACTCAAGTGGGCTAAGTGGCTCTCATACTCACATGGGATTGGTACCACATCATCACTCAAGCATGTAGGGGTAGGCTCAGTGTGCTCAACTCCATGCGCCTCCTTTGGTGAAGGGAAAGTCCAATGCTCACCATTCTTGACCTTGTCGTCGCCATCTTGTGGTAGTGGTGGAAGTAGGCTCATGTTGTTGTCGAGAGCGGTGCTCGGATCGACTTCATCACATATGTGGCCTTGGCTTCCTCCATCTTGAAGTGTAGACTCTTGGCGTGAAGCTTGATGGCGTGGAGGAGAGCTTGCTCTTGGTGCCCTTTTGGTGGTGGCACGAGTCGTTGAAGGCGCCTTATGATGGTGTCGATGGAGGTCATTGGTGTGCCTTGCCAAATGTTGATGTAGATGGCGCACTTGGTCATCCACATGACGCTCGCGATGATGCTCCTTGTCCTTGGAACTCTTCTTGGTGAGGCGTTGTAATGAGCATAAAGCATCATTAGTCTTGGCCATCATACTCATGGTTTTGGTGAAGTTGTTGTCCATGTCGCTCTTGAAGTTGTTGAGGGAGCTTTCGAACTTGTCCATGTGATGGTGGACCTTGGCGCTCTCAGGTAGAGGCTCCGTCTTGGTCGATGTGACTTGAGGAGCTTGATGTTGTTGTTCTTGAAGTCGTCCATGCTTGGGGAGTTATTGTTGTTGTAGAACTCCATATCACCCAAGCATGCGGAGTCCCTAGACATGTTTCACAAGACCAAGTGTTGTATATGGAAGTGGTAGGGGTTAGAGATGCAACGCCAAACCTTACTTTACCTTGGAAGATAGTATCGTGCAAGTGGCAACACTTGAGAGAAATCAAAACCAAGCAAAGTGAAGTTCACGCGGAACACCAAAACCAACTAACCACTAAAAAACACACACACACAAAGATTATGGTGGGTGGGTATGGAAAGTGGCGTGTCCAAGAACAATCCGAAATCAAGATATTGTAATGGCAAGTAAAGAACCACGACGATCACAAAGCAAAACAAGTCAATCCACAAGAGGAAATATCTACAAGGAAACACATACGGTGGGATAAATGGGACTTGCGCGACGGAGAAAGTGAGCTAAGAACCAAATGATTACCTAGCGAAGACTATAAGCTCGTGTCGCACAAATGCAAGGAGAGACGCTAGTTCGATTGCACTAAATTGGTGGGCTACAAGATATGCACAATAAGTACCACCTATTTGATGTTCATCGAGCTTGCGCTTCCTATTCTATGAGGCACTTGTTTGTTTCTTTTTCTTTTTCTTCTTTTTCTGTTTTTTTTCTTTTTCACTTGCCCCTTCCTTGTGCCAACAACTATACAAGATAACTATATGAGATAGCGCGCTCACAACTTTTGGTCGGAATTCTACAAGGTATCAAATGTGCATAGCCCAAGCAATCATAGGAGGAACTAGTCTCAATAGGTGTTTGTTAAATGCAAAGATAGTGTAGCTCACAAAGGAAAGCAAGTGGGGAGAAGTCGCGGAATTCTATACCTTTCGCCGCCGATCTTCACCCTTTATTGGTGGATTTCGCCTTGCCCACGGAATTTGGATGGAGTAGATAGCATGAACCACGGATATGATGATGTAGAGCTCTTTCTCCTCTTCAAAACGAGCTAAAGAACACCAAAATTCGAGTTCGTATGCAGAAGTTATGCTCAAAACCGTGAAGCCGATTTTTCTGTCAGCAGGGGGGCGGACAGTCCGGCGCACGTAGGCCGGACAGTCCGGCCGGGCCGGATATTCCGGTCAGTTTAGGCCGGAAACTCCGGTGGGGCGGATATTCCGGTCCGTTTTGGCCGGACAGTCCGGTCCGGTCGAACCAGAACTTCTAGAACACGAACGGGACGAGTTTTGGCCGAAAAACTCGAACCAAAACCTCAAATTGATGGGGGAAATCAAAGAATTAGGCCATGGAAACGCAGGGGAAGGTAGATCAACAAGTTTAGCAAGTAATCCACGGATCAAAACCTACCAAAATGCACTCAAATCACAGATCGGTCCAAAACACGAATTGGGGCTATTTTTGATGGAGATTTCGAATTTATGGGGAAAAATACCAAATCGAGGAGAAATCCATTGATGAGGACATCCATACTATTCCACTATCTCCTACTCCTATTCACAATGAAGATGTTGCTGCAAAGAACAAGTCCAATGAAATCAGGATTGGACCCATTACAAGAGCTCGTGCAAAGTTGATTGAGCAACAGGTGAATTCACTCTTAATTGAACCTGATGTTTTACTTAATGAGAACTTTATACTACCTAAGTCTATGCATCTTTGTATAATCAGGTTTATTGATAACACAAGCGTTGCGTGAGGAGGAGGAGAGTTGCAGCAAGAAGGAAAAGCGCTGATTTCCAATATCAACAAGTGTGCGAGGGAGGAGCGGGAGGCATGCACACTAGGAGGCAATGAGGAAATCACGTATGAGCAAGAGAGAGAGAGAGTGGCGCACCAAGAATTACATGTTTGAGGTGTTCCACGACGTTTGGACTGCGTGCCAATAAGGCCGAACCCATATATGGGTCGGTATGTATCAGTTTGAGTCGAACCGAGTCAGTTTGGGCCAAGTTATGGCTGTTTTTAGGCCCGTTTAGAGGGGAGGACGCCCCAGCCCTCATATAAACCTCCGTAGCCATCACAAGTTAGGGTTTAGACCACGTTAAAATATTTTGGAGTTGTTTTTTCATAGAACCTCTGGAATTACCCTGTGTTCGAATCTACCAAGTATAATTGAGTGTGATCTATTGTTCCATTGGGAATTAGAAGATTGCATACTACCATTCGTGGTCACGGCTGCGTGCGCAAGAGTGTGGTGTTGTGGATATCCTACAAGGTTCGAGATCTGTTGCGCTGGCATCATGGATCGAGCGGGAGAGATCATATCTACACACTAGTTATCTATCATCCACCATCATCATCGCCATCCGCTTACTGAGAAGATCGGGCCACCCCATATCATCTTGGTATCAGATTTCCAGTGTTGCCTCGGTAAGCATCCACAAATCCATCCATAGATTAGTTGTTTTTGTCCTATACAGAAAAAGCCACACAAAAATATTAGGGTTCATAGTTTATTGCCATAGCCTAGATAACACTGTTCGTGAGTTCTAGTTGCTGATCGTAATCCTTTTGTGTAGCCTTTCTTCTAAATCTGAGTCGTAGTTTTTGTCTAGTTTTCGTCTGTTTTTGATCCGTTGTCGGAGTTCCTAGACTATTTCTAGACTATTCGTCGTGTTCTTGAGTCTTAGATCTAGTAGATCTGTTTTCTTTTAGTCTCAGGTTGTAGATCCGTTTGAAAGAAGGAGAAAAAAAAACCGATCGGATCTAGACTTGTACTGAGTTTGCTTCACATCGAAGTAAAAAAAAAATTCGGCTCGCTGCCTCACGCCTGACCGCAGACAGGTCTGTGCTCCAGCGCGAAAGCTAAAAGCTAAAAAAAATAAATTCGGCTCGCTGCCTCACGCCTGACCACAGACCAATTCTGCCGTGGCAGAGACCAATTCTCAGGTCAATTTTTTTCTTTTTTGTTTATTTTTTTACTGAGTCCACAGAGCGTACCTATCCTTGTGAGCCTTAGTAAACCTTTCTTTGTGTGTAAAACTATCCTACGAGACTAGCGTGCTTAGTGCTCTGCGGGCTACTTAGTTTAGCAATCTTGTGCCCGTTTCGTTGAGACATTGCTAGCGTCTCTCCTTGTGCATTGCAACACGAGCATTCCTCCGACATACCTTACTTTATTGAGCTCATTTTCATAGTTGCAATTGCCCCATTTATCTCCACCGTGTGTGTTTCCGTGGGTCTTTGTCATACGATCAGCACTAGGACTTGTTTGCGGTGTAGTTAGGATACCATACCTACAGCTCCACCATAAATACCCTGTGTGCCCTGTGATCGTTCTCTATACCTTTGATATTGACTTCATCACATCAGTGCATCAGTTTTTGATTTCGTTTGGTAGAGCATCTCTATTCACTTTGGAACGGTAAGATCTCCTTTCTTATTAGTTGTGAGTGAGCTGTGAGAGTTCCACCATACAGATTTTGATTTTTGCACTAACCTACTAATCATGTCTTCTAGTGATGATGATGTTGGATGCAGAAAAAGAAGGATGAGGAGCTTGTTAATTGGCGTGAATATGAGGCTTTGAAGTCCCACTTAACACGTGTGTTTACTAACACGACAGATGCCATTGACAAGAATCTCCAGGATATGAATATGAGATTGGATCAGCATGTTGGAACGGTTGATACTATTCAAACGCAAGTGGCTACACTCAATGTTAATGTCACCACTTTGCAGCGTTCCATTGAGGGTTTAACAACCGCTTTACATAGAAGGGAAGATCCTCAACATGATGATGCCTTTGATGATTTCGATGAGGGTAGCGTTGTGGATGCTGCTCCACATGTTGGCAGGGGACGTGCTATTCCCCTGCCCATGCACCTGCTCATGGTCATGGGTTTGCCCCTCTTGGGCGTGCTAAACGTGTTCACAACCAAGCTGCTGATGATGGTTTGGGCAAGCCAAAGTTTTCGATCCCCAAGTTTGATGGTTCCATTGATCCTGAAGATTACCTCACATGGGAGTTGAAGATTGAGAAACTCTGGCGCTTATTTGACTATCCAGAAGACAAGAAGGCCAAGCTTGCAGCATCTGAATTTGATGGTTATGCTTTGCGTTGGTGGGATGCTCTTGTGCAACATAGGAGGGAGGATAATGAACTTCCTGTGATGGATTGGCGCGAGATGAAGCAAATCATGAAGGCTCGTTTCGTTCCAACCAACTACTTGTGCTCAGTTTTTGATAAATTGACGCAATTGAAGCAAGGCACAATGATAGTAGATTAGTACTACATGCAGATGGAGCTACTTATGCAGCGTGCTCGAGTTCGCAAGTCCATTGAGATGACCATGCAGCGATTCCTAAACAATCTAAAGTTGCCAATCAAGAGCATAGTGCGTCATCACAAGTATGAGACCATGAATGAGCTATTGCACCATGCTAGAGAGGCCGAATTCCAGTTGGCAGAAGAGGCGAAGTCACGCGCTCGTTTTCCATCCTCCAGCAGATTTTCGGCCAGATCTATTCCTCCTACAGTCACGCCACCAGCTGCTGTTCCGTTTACACCATCGGCCAAACCAGCAAGTACACCTTCATTTGGTTCTAATACTCGGAAACCCGCTGCTCCTGCTGCTAGCTCGGGTTCCAACATATCTACTGCACGTACTCGTGATGTGGTGTGCCACACTTGTGGAGGCAGAGGTCACTACAAGAAGGATTGTCCAAACAGCAAGGTTATGTTTGTTAATGAACAAGGTGAAGTAGAAAGTGGAGATGAAGCTTCTGATGATGATATTGATGAAAGCGAGGTTGGTGCTGATGCATATGCTGAGCGTGCACCCACTATTGTCATATCTTCACGTGTACTTAATGTGCAACCGGTTGAGGAATCCCAGCGTTGCAACCTGTTCCAAACAAAAGCTCTAGTTGGACCAAACAAAGCTTGCAAGGTCATTATTGATGGAGGTAGCTGCATAAATCTTGCAAGTAAGGAACTATGTGCCAAACTGAATTTGACATACTTACCTCATCCCAAGCCATACTACATACAATGGTTGAGCAACAATGGTGAGATGAAGGTAAATCATATGGTACGAGTGAACTTTCAAATAGGGCCATACAAAGATTCTATTGATTTTGATGTGGTTCCTATGACTGTTTGTCACCTACTATTGGGTTGGCCTTGGCTCTATGATCGTCATGTGCAACACAATGGCCGAGCCAATACATATCACTTGGAATTCAAAGGAAAGAAGATTACTATGCAGCCAATGACACCACAAGAAATTGTGAATGATTCTCGCAAGAAGATAGAGGTGAACTTGAAGGAAGATACTACCACTCGGCAAGATTGCGTGACAGCTATTCCTGATGTAATTTAGCCTAAATTGAGTGATATAACGAGAAGTGAGAGAGTGCCTGGTTTATTGATATTAGCCACTAAGGAAGATATGAGAGAATTTCGTGAGGATCCTACATCCATGCCACTTGTGCTCATGTATAAGGGCGAGGTATTGGTTTCTAACGACATGACCCCTATTTCTCTTGGTGTCTCGTCTGTTTTGCAGGACTTTGGGGATGTGTTTCCAGAAGATGTACCCGCTGGCTTACCTCCATTGCGTGGTATAGAACATCAAGTGGACTTGATTCCTGGTGCCACACTTCCCAACCGTGCACCCTATAGGCCTAATCCCGAAGAAACTAAGGAAATTCAGAAGCAAGTACAAGCGTTGCTGGATAAAGGGTACATTCGTGTTTCTCTTAGCCCTTGTGCTGTTCCTGTTATTTTAGTTCCTAAGAAAGATGGTACATGGCGCATGTGTGTTGACTGTAGAGCGATTAATAACATCACTATTCGATATCATCATCCTATTCCACGCTTAGAGGATATGCTAGATGAATTGAGTGGTGCTGCTGTTTTCTCTAAAATTGACCTGCGTAGTGGTTATCATCAAATTAGGATGAAAGAAGATTACATGGCGTACCAAAGACGATTGTTTCTGACCGTGATGTGAAGTTCATGAGCTACTTTTGGAAGACCTTATGGGGGAAGCTAGGAACGAAGTTGCTGTTCAGTACTACATGTCACCCCCAAACAGATGGTCAAACGGAGGTGGTGAATAGAACATTGTCACAGCTGCTAAGGACCATGATTAAAAAGAATCCGCGGGAGTGGGAAGAGTGTTTGCCACATGTTGAGTTCGCTTACAACAGGGTTGTGCATTCAACTACTCAGCTTTGTCCTTTTGAGGTGGTGTATGGCTTCAAGCCATTGACGCCACTTGATATGTTGCCTCTGCCATCACATGAGAGAGTTGATATGGAGGCATCAAAACGTGCTGATTATGTGAAGAAAATACATGAGAAGACTCGAGAGGCTATTGAGAAGACTGGCAAGAACATTGCTGCTGCAAGGAATCAAGCAAGAAAAGAAGTGTTGTTCGAGCCTGGAGATATGGTTTGGGTGCATCTACGCAAGGACAGATTTCCACTACTTCACAAGTCCAAGTTGAAGCCACGTGGTGCTGGTCCTTACAAAGTGCTAGCCAAAATTAATGATAATGCCTACTCAGTTGATATACCTATTGAGGAGTTTGTGGTGCTAGCAACAGCTTCAACGTTGCTGATTTATCACCATATGCTGGAGAAGACCTTGGAGCGTCGAGGTCGACGCCTTTTGAAGGGGGGGAGATGATGAGGACATCCATACTATTCCACTATCTCCTACTCTATTCACAATGAAGATGTTGCTGCAAAGAACAAGTCCAATGAAATCAGGATTGGACCCATTACAAGAGCTCGTGCAAAGCTGATTGAGCAACAGGTGAATTCACTCTTAATTGAACCTGATGTTTTACTTAATGAGAACTTTATACTACCTAAGTCTGTGCATCTTTGTATGATCAGGTTTATTGATAACACAAGCGTTGCGCGAGGAGGAGGAGAGTTGCAGCAAGAAGGACAAGCGCTGATTTCCAATATCAACAAGTGCGCGAGGGAGGAGCGGGAGGCATGCGCACTAGGAGGCAATGAGGAAATCACGTATGAGAAAGAGAGAGAGATGGCGCACCAAGAATTACATGTTTGAGGTGTTCCACGATGTTTGGACTGCGTGCCAATAAGGCCGAACCCATATATGGGTCGGTATGTATCAGTTTGAGTCGAACCGAGTCAGTTTGGGCCAAGTTATGGCTGTTTTTAGGCCCGTTTAGAGGGGAGGACGCCCCAGCCCTCATATAAACCTCCGTAGCCGTCACAAGTTAGGGTTTAGACCACGTTAAAATATTTTGGAGTTGTTTCTTTTATAGAACCTCTGGAATTACCCTGTGTTCGAATCTACCAACTATAATTGAGTGTGATCTATTGTTCCATTGGGAATTAGTAGATTGCATACTACCGTTCGTGGTCACGGCTGCGTGCGCAAGAGTGTGGTGTTGTGAATATCCTACAAGGTTCGAGATCTGTTGCGCTGGCATCAGGGATCGAGCGGGAGAGATCATAGCTACGCACTAGTTATCTATCATCCACCATCATCATCACCATCCGCTTACTGAGAAGATCGGGCCACCCCATATCATCCGTGGCAACCAAAAGCTGCTGATACCAGATGATGAGGGCAAACCTCTAGGGTGGCCCGATCTTCACGGATCTCGTGGTCAAATCGATGGGATAGCGAGGGGAAAGGGGGAAGGTAGCGGAAGCGGACGCACACCTCGCGAAGAACACGATGAACACACGCAAAACACACACGATACAAGGCCAATTGCTCTCACCGGTGACCACCGGTCCGATAGAATCCTCGCAAGGAAAGATCGGTCAACGTGCTCCCGTCAATCCCAAGCAGAGAGGGAAGAACACCTTGGAGAGGGTATTGACGTCTTGGCAAAGAGACACCGATGCCAAGGCCTTCTACAACGAGGGAGGCGCGATGCAAACTCCAACGAGGTGGTGACGATAGTCGATCCCCTTTGGTAGAAGGGGATGAGGCAAAACTAGAGATTCCACAAAGGGGGGTTGTCTTTAGTCTATCATCTATGCCTAAGGGATACAATGAGGGGTGGGGGCTCTATTTATAGGCCAACCACTAGTTCACGGGTAGTTTGGGCATAAAACTAGGGTTTGGTGCGGAATAGAGGGGTACATGGGCCAAGGGCCCAGATGTTGGCACGTAGGCCCATCGCATAGGCCGGACACTCCGGGTCGAGTGGGCTGGACAGTCCGGGGTGGCCGGACACTCCGGGTAGTGTCCGGGTAGAGTCCGATGTAGCACACAGAATGTCCGCGCCAGGACGGGGGTGGGGTAGGCCGGACACTCCGGCTGAGTCGCGCCGGACAGGCCGGCTGTGCTAGACACTCCTGCTGGATTTGGGCAGACTCTCCGGGGTGATGATGGCGGAGACTCTCGTTCTGGAGCTGGCTGCTCCTAGTCCATCTTCTTGGTTGACTTGGGGACGATCTTGGGGACTTTGCGTTGTGGATGTAGTAGCGTCTGCAGGACGGGCTACATCATATTTTTCTTGGTCTTTGTTGTGTGAAGATACAATTGCTTACGCGTCAACCTCTATGGACCATAAGTTGACAAGACGAATCGAAGAGAGTTACCCATGGTTGCCCTTCAACAAGCTATCTCTACAACATAAGGCGACTTCCTTCTACTTGAGGACTCGTGCTATAATCTTCATGAATTGGCTACTCTTTGAGTGTTCTTCGCTTTTGTTGTGAGCTTTGTAGGCTTCAAGGAAGGTGAAGGAACATTGAAGAGTTGCCACATCAAGATTCTTAGGGACGACTATATGGTGAACCCTAGGATCAAGAAGGTCGCTCGACATCGTCTTCTTAGTGATGTGCATGAAGAGTCGATGACGACTCTTTTTGAAGGGGGGAGTTGATGCATCCCGTCCTGCGGATGCTACTACATCTACAACTACAAGTCCCCAAGATCGTCCCCAAGTCAACCAAGAAGATGGACAAGGAGCAGCCAGCTCCAGAACCGGAGTCTCCGCCGTCATCGCCCCGGAGTGTCCGCCCGACGCCAGCCAGAGTGTCCGGCCCAGCCGGAGTGTCCGGCCTACCCCATCCCCGTCCGGGCTCAGACATTCTGTGTGCCAGTTCGAACACTGCCCGGACACTACCCGGAGTGTCCGGCTACCCCGGACTATCCGATCACTCCGACCCGGACTGTCCGACCTAAGTAAAGGGTCTGCGAGCCAATAGCTGGGCCCTTGGCCCATGTACCCCTCTATTCCGCACCAAACCCTAGTTTTATGCCCAAACTACCCCTGAACTTGTGGTTGGCCTAGAAATAGAGCCCCCACCCCCTCATGTACCCCTTAGGCTTAGATGATAGACTAAAGACAACCCCATTTGTGGAATCTCTAGTTTTGCCTCATCCCCTTCTACCAAAGGGGATCGACTATCATCACCACCTCGTTGGAGTTTGCATCGCGCCTCCCTCGTTGTACAAGGCCTTGGCATCGATGTCCCTTTGCCAAGACGTCAAGACCTTCTCCAAGGTGGTCTTCCCTCTCCGCTTGGGATTGATGAGAGCACGTTGATCGATCTTTCCTTGCGAGGATTCTATCGGACCGGTGGCCACCGGTGAGAGCAATCAGCCTTGTATCGTGTGAGTTTTGCGTGTGTTCATCGTGTTCTTCGCGAGGTGTGCGTCTGCTTCCGCTACCTTCTCCATTTCCCCTCGCTTTCCCATCGATTTGACCACGAGATCCGTGAAGATCAGGCCACCCACGGGGTTACCCCATAACACGGACACTCCGGGTGAAGTGTGCCGGACAGTCCGGTCTGGCCGGAAACTTTGAAGTTTCCGGGTGGTGTCCAGATAGTGTCCGAACTGGCAGACAAAATGTCCACGCCAGTTTGCCTCTCGACCAGGCCGGACAGTCCGGATAGATCTGGCCGGACACTCTGGTCGTGGCAGATCTTTTTGCCTCCGTCTTGATGATCTTCTCTTGCGCCTTCCTCCCGCTCCTCCCTTGCGCATCCTTGGGCGATCATCATGCTAGACTCCTCTTGTATCCCTTCTCCTCCTCGTGCCATGCTTGTTTCTCCAACGAACCCGATCATACATAAATGCATAGACTTAAGTTGTATAAAGTTCTCATCAATTAAAGTACTAGATTCGTTTAGGAGCAAATTCACCTGTTGTTCAAGTAGCTTAGCACGAGCTCTTGTAATAGGTCCAATTCTAATCTCATTGGACTGATCCTTCCTTGCAATAGTTGGAGCATCTTCAGTAGGTGTAATCGTAGGGATGTCCTCATCAGAGCGGAAGCAGCAGTAGCAGCAAAAGCAATAGTAGACAAGCTGGGAACTTCTATGCCGTCAACTGCTATTGTAGCACAGAGGACGACTTGAGCTTCATCCATGCCCTTGGCTGGCGTGCCAACTACGCCTCTGACTCCTTCGACACTGAGTCTAGAGAATCTCATCCGGCAAGTAGATGTTATTCATAACGATGCCAGGACCTTCCACAACCGCATATGCTACTGTAGCAAACAACCTCAGGGTCATTTGCATTGAGTGTCTTAGGTCTTTACATTTCACTTTATAATATATCCCACTATAGCCCCCGAGCCCTTAGGCGAAGAACCATTAGTTATTTGCCCGAGTGCTCCAAAAAGAAGTGTAGAACTTGATTGTGTAGCCCTCGAGTTGCTAGGTAAAATGAATAATTTCGGCTAGATACTCTAAGAGAAAGCATACATAAGTTAAAATCTGATATGGTAGCCCTCGAGCCTCTAGGTGAAACTGAAAAAGTTCCGGCTAGATGCTCTAGAGAAACTAAGCATGTTCATTGTGCAGAATGAGAATAATCCGAGGAAGGCTGCCAGAGGGTTGGCAAGCTAAAAAAAGGAGCTAGATCTGGAAAAGGGTAAAACAGTCTTTCTAAAGGAACAAATCAAAACAACAAGCGTCTGTTCTCTTCCGACATGTCATTGATCCATTATTTGTAGCTATTTCTACTGACTACTCATACCGCATTACTGTTCCGACTTGTAGAAGCTGTTGCCAAGGCCAAGAGCATCGTTGAGCAATCCAAGCACATCCAAGAGCTTTATGATGAGAATAAGATCCTGAAGAAGACCTGGCTACTGCTGTTAAAGGGCATGAAGAGGCAATGAAGGTTCTGCAAGAATCTGCTGACGCTGAGATGGAGTGCCTGAAGAAGGAAATTGAACACCTCAAGGAACAGAACAAAGCTGCCGCACAACAGAATTCTCGAAGCCTTGAAGCGTACAAGAAACTTGTAGCATCCCAATTGTCTAACAATTGTAATGCTACTTGCCTAGTCTATATATTGCTACTTCCTACCTGTTATTATGGCATCATCATAATATCATGCTCATGTCACCATGCCACATTGCATTTGAGCATCATATTAAAACCTGTAACACCCTCGAATCGGCCCTATCCAGATTTCAGCGATTCCCGCCAAACCCGCATAGAAATGATTCAAAGATGCCCACCAGGCACTTGCGTGTGGGTGGAAAACGAAGTAATACCATTACACAATAGTTCACGATGGAACCCACAGAAACATATATATATATATATACACAACAATGACTCAACGAGTCAAGAATACAAATATACAGTACAAAGATCCAAATCACCTTGAAAACGATACAACATCTGAGTACGGGTAAGATGCTAATGGGGCTAAGAGCCCTAAAATGGCATCCATAACCCTGCCCAAGCCAAGCCGGAAGGGTAACCCTGCTAACGATGTAGAACTTATACCTGTCAAAACAAAAGGGGTGCCCACAAAGCAAAGGAATAAGGGAGCGGTCAGTACTGAGGCCAGTACATGGCGAGTCTAAAATTCGGTGGCTCTCACCTACATAGGTATGGTGGACTGAAGCGGCAGCGAAGCATGCACTAAAATACCTATAGAGACTCGATACAACTGTCGGCTATTAGAGAGGGATAAGAAAAACCTATTCGAAACCAACCTGATACTAACACCAAACATAGCCATCCTGGTATTTCCCCCTCGAGACCAAACGAGGAAGTCCTTCCGAGGAAACTCACACAGTTGGCAGTTTTATTCATTCATTCCATGGTTGTTATCCAACTTACTAGTCATATCAGATCCAAGTCAAATTATAACAGTAATTCTTTAGTTATAGCTTGATGTCTACGCACTTCTATTCTTGTAGACAGTTGTTGGGCCTCCAAGTGCAGAGGTTTGTAGAACAGCAGCAAGTTTTCCCTTAAGTGGATTACCCAAGGTTTATCGAACTCAAGGAGGAAGTGTTCAAAGGTATCCCTCTCAAGCAACCCTGCAATCAAGATACAAGAAGTCTCTTGTGTCCCCAACACACCCAATACACTTGTCAGGTGTATAGGTGCACTAGTTCGGTGAAGAGATAGTGAAATACAAGTGGTATCGATAATTATAAGTGGTAACGGTGATAGAAGATAGCTTGATGGCGTAGAAAAGACTAAAGTAAAACTGAAATAAAGATGGAAACAAGCAAACATGTAACAGATCTAATTGCAAACGGTGTATCAATGCTTATAAACAAGGCCTAGGGATCATACTTTCACTAGTGAACACTCTCTCATATAAATATCTTCTCTTTATGATACTACTCTAAACTACTCTTCGGTTGGACACTCTAATCGATGGTAGGGCTATAACAGCACACCTCAAAGTTCATCTTTCCCATCTAGATAACCCCAACTGTCACCTTGAGCTCTAGATGGTTCCAACAAACACCACAATTTCATAGAAACATCCAACTCCAAATATAACTCAGAACAAGTATTTGTAATCTCTAGCCTAAGTGCCACCATGGTGTGCACGCTGTCACTTTCACACACATGGGGAGAGCAGAGATCTATTAAATCACTTGAGTAGCAAGGTAGATCTATAGATTACAAGCTCATGATCTCAATAAGATCATGCATAGAGAGAGAGAGATGAACACATAGCTATCGATAGAACCCTTAGCCTCGAGAGAGAACTACTCCCTCCTCATCATGGGAATCAGCAACGACAATGGAGATGGTGGTGGAGATCAATGGAGATGGCTCCAAGGGCACTTCCCCGTCCCGGCAGGCTGCCGGAACAGAGACTTTCTGTCCCTCGAATCACCCGTTCGGTGGCGGCGGCGCTGGGAACTTTTCGTGGCTGGAGGCTTGACTATTTAGGGTTTTTGCCTCAAGGGGAATATATAGGCAAAGGAGGCAAGGTCGGTGGCTAGCCAGGGGGCCCACACCATGCCTTGGCGTGGCCATGGGGACCCGTGCCTAGGGTGGTGTGGCCACCCTGTGGCCCCTCTCCGTCTCGTCTTCTGGCTCCGTGAGTCTTCCGGTAAAATATCAACTTTGGCTTTTGTCCGGTCCAATTCCGAGAATATTCATTTTCTGACTTTCCTGGAACCAAAAACAGCAGAAAATAGGCAACTGGCACTGTGGCATCTTGTTAATAGGTTAGTCCAAGAAAGTCTATGAAAAGTACTCCAAAGTTGGAATAAAACATAAGAAAGTAGATAAAACCAAGCATGGAACATCAAAAATTATAGACACATTTGCAATGTATCAACATCCCCAAGCTTAACTCCTGCTCGTCCTCGAGTAGGTAAGTCATAAAAATAAAGAATAATTTTTGAGGTGACATGCACCATCATAATCTTGATCAAAGTATTTGTAAAACATTCAAAGCTGGGATCATAGTACTTCAATCATAACATGAAAGACAAAGTTCTAGCAATAAGACAAAGAAACTATGATGCAACATGAAAGGATATAAACAAAAGATTCATGAATAACAATGCTTTGCAAGACGTTTGTTTGTTTCACATAAAGAAAACATGACATAATAGTATTCAGTTTGTCCCTCATAGAGTAGCAAATATAAATGCATAGGACACCTTCAAAGTTCATAAGAGTGACTAGATACAAATAGTTTAAAACAAGCAATATCAAGTTATGCATCATCAACTAGTCTTGGAACAATGCACATAGAACAAAGAATGGCCACTATGCTCTCAAAGTAGGTGCATAAAGGTACAAGGTGGAGACTCAATATATAAGTGGAAGAATGGCCTTCATAGAAGGAAGCAGAGATTCAAGTTTCATAAAGAGCTTCCAAAAATTATGGTACTTTTAGCTTTCAGCTCTCATTGCCCCTATCATAAGCATCTTTAAGGTGATTAAGGTTAAAGTGACACAACTAAGAGAATATGCTCGACAAGTTATAAACCGAAATCTCATGCCCCTTACTTACAAAGACCGAACCTCATGCTACTCAACTTTAGTCACGAGTAAGCTCTTGTCATTGTAAGTACATATGTATCATTAAGAACCGCCAACGGGGTACCCTTGCACATGACACATGAGCTATCCCATAATCAAAATGACAAGGCAAGCAGACAATGAGCATCTCAGCAATCTTTTTATTTGCTATTTGCATAGGTTTTTATTGAGGATGCTTCATAGAGTGCTCATTATGGTGATGCTGCAAGTTTCCACCATGATTAGCCAAGGCTTAGGCTAGCGGCCCATGCGTTTCTCTAACACAGATACAAACTCCATGATCTTACAAGTTCCACTTTTATTTCACACCGCCGGGATCCATAAGCAAAAGAACATGATATCAACGGGGTACAAAGTACATGTGCAATGTTGAAAGCGTTCCCCATGATACATGGTTCTGCTAATTTCAACTTATAAAGCGCAAGCATATACGCAATAAAGAAGGATCCAATGGTTCAGGTCTATTAAATGCAAAAAGTAAAGCCATCAAGTTCGTGAGAGCTTTAATCACTAGTTTTCTCATAACAAGTTTAATTTGGAAGGTAAACAAAAACATGAATATACTTGGAATAGCATAAGCTAGTAGGTAGGTATGGTGGACTCTTTGGAATAACTTGGTTTAAGGAGTTGGATGCATGAGTGGAACTCATACTTGGTTATGGAGGCTAGCAAAAGACTGGGAGCGACAAACTAAGAGAGCAATAATGGCCATAATCATGTAGAGCGACAAAACATCATTGATCAAAGCATAAAGTGATACTACAAGTTGAAAACTAAAGGATCATAAAGGCTTATGGTGACTTGGGATAGTCATAACATGGTGTGAGCATGCGTCAAGTCAACCCAAATAAAGCATCAAAGGAGAATACCACAATACTATGCTTTAATATGCTAAAACAACGCATGATTCATCCAAGGCACATTAAGCAATATCAATTGTTTATAACAAGTCATGTTGTAGCAAATAATACTAAGCATAAAGCCAAAACAATATCAAGCATGGCATGACAAAGCATAGGCCACAGTCAAAAACAAGCTGTCTTTACCACTTAAGCATGAGCTTTCCTACTCTTTTCCAAACCATACCAAAGTATGTGAAAACCAATGTATGAAAGAGCGGGTCCAACCAATTTATTCAGCAAACTAAGCAAACCAAGCAAACTCAAACTAAGAACAAAAACGAAGACGCTCCAAGAACAACACAATTGTGCATGAAACAATAAAAATGAAGTGTTTGGAAGAGAACCTGAGATTTTTATTGATGAAGAGAGGGATGCCTTGGGCATCCCTAAGCTTTGATGCCTGTACTTCTTGGATATTTTTTTGGGGTGACACGCGTGGCATCCCCAAGCTTGAGCTTGTCCATCCTTCATCTCATTACTCATTCCTTCCATACACCTGAAAATTTTCCTTCACACAATCTTATTAGCAACATTAGAGCACTCAAGATAATAAGTCTTTAGGTTCAGTTCCAATACCAATAAAACTTCCATTAAAACACAAGCTACTGTAGAACTTCCCTCAAAAAGCTCAATTCCCCAAAAGAACTCAAAAGGGAACCAACAAGAAGCAAATGCAAATAATGGCAGAAATCTGTCAAAACAGACCAGCTGGTAAAGACGAATTTTTTCGAAGACCTTCTGTTGCTCAAACCAAAAACTGTTGAACTAACGAAAGTTAGATAACAACCTGGGGCAGAAGGAAAAAAATTCACGCCTCAAAAGGATGTACATAGATTTTACACGAATTTTTATGGTGAAGCATAGAAATCTGTTTCGGGACAACAACTTTCCCAATCATTACTTCTCTCTCATTAGAGGTTACTCTTGGCACAAAAAGCAAATAAAAGGGATAAGGAGCGGTTATTACAGAAGTAATAACTTCCAAGACTCATCTAAAACTTTTGAGTTATCTCCCAATAAGTACTTTTCTTTAATGCCTTTAAGTTAGGCATGATAGTTTGAGAAGATGCTCACATAAGGAATATGAATTAAAGTAAAAGAGAGTATCAAGAAGCAAATTCAAAACACATTTAAGTCTAACCCACTTCCTATGCATAGGAATCTTGTAAAGAAACAAGTCATGAAAGCACAAAGCAACAAGCATAGTAAAGCAAAACAAGTGCAACTTTAAGACCTTCAACATAAAGAGAGGAAACTTAATAATGTTGAGACACATAAAACCATGCTTCCCTCTCTCATAATAACCTTCAGTAGCATCATGAATAGAATTAACGATATAACTATCACACAAAACATTCTTATCATGAGCCACATGCATATAATCATTATTACTCTCCACATAAGCATAGTTATTGTTATTAATTGTAGTGGGAGCAAATTCAACAAAATAGCTATCATTATTATTGTCATCACCATAATCATCAAATATAGGAGGCATATTGTAATCATAATTAATTTTCTCCTCAATAGCAGGTGGACTGAAAATATCATATTCATCATTGTAATCTTCATATATTGGAGGTTTGGTATCATCATAAGCAATAGAATAGCTATCTTCCAAAGCTAGGGGACTAAAAAGATCATTTTCATAAAAACTAGCTCCCCCAAGCTTAGCCTTTTCCATAGCATGAGCAATAATGGTGTTCAAAGAATTCATACTAATAACATTGCTATTAGCATGCAAATAAAGTTCCATAGGTTTTTTAATTTTCTCTTCAAACACTTCATGTCCTAACTCAAGATAAATACTATAAAGCTCTCTAATTTTTTTGTTGTTTTCCATGAAGCCTAACAAGTGAAAATAAAAACAAGAAACAAAAAGACAAAATTGCAGAATCTAAAGGAAATAACTTCGAGCACTCACACCGGTGGATGTTAGTACCTTTTACCTTACCTCCCTGGCAACGGCGCCAGAAAATAGGCATTTGCCACGGGAGGTTCTTCTTTTTTAATCCTCCGGTGTGAATACCTTTTACCTTACCTCCCCGGCAATGGCGCCAGAAAATAGCTTGATGTCTACGCACTTCTATTCTTGTAGACAATTGTTGGGCCTCCAAGTGCAGAGGTTTGTAGAACAGCAGCAAGTTTTCCCTTAAGTGGATTACCCAAGGTTTATCGAACTCAAGGAGGAAGTGGTCAAAGGTATCCCTCTCAAGCAACCCTGCAATCAAGATACAAGAACTCTCTTGTGTCCCCAACACACCCAATACACTTGTCAGGTGTATAGGTGCACTAGTTCGGCAAAGAGATAGTGATATACAAGTGGTATCGATAATTATATGTGGTAACGGTGATAGAAGATAGCTTGATGGCGTGGAAAAGACTAAAGTAAAACTGAAATAAAGATGGAAACAAGCAAACATGTAACAGATCTAATTGCAAACGGTGTATCAATGCTTAGAAACAAGGCCTAGGGATCATACTTTCACTAGTGAACACTCTCTCATATAAATATCTTCTCTTTATGATACTACTCTAAACTACTCTTCGGTTGGACACTCTAATCGATGGTAGGGCCATAACAACACACCTCAAAGTTCATCTTTCCCATCTAGATAACCCCACACTGTCACCTTGAGCTCTAGATGTGATATGGGGTGGCCCGATCTTCACAGTAAGCGGATGGCGATGATAATGGTGGATGATAGATAACTAGCATGTAGCTATGAACTCTCCCGCTCGATCCCTGATGCCAATGCAACAGCTCTCAAACCTTGTAGGATATTCACAACACCACGCTCTTGCACACGTAGCCGTGACCACGAACGGTAGTATGCAATCTACTAATTCCCAATGGAACAATAGATCACACTCAATTATAGTTGGTAGATTCGAACACAGGGTAATTTCAGAGGTTCTATGAAAGAAGCAACTCCAAAATATTTTAACGTGGTCTAAACCCTAACTACGGCGCCCCCCATCTATTTAACGGCTAAGGGTCGGCGGCTACGACCAGGAATAACAGTTTGATTCAACCTAGACTAAGATACAACCGACCCAAGGTGGATTGGCTCAAGGCGCGCAGGCCTACTCTGCCGTGGCAGAGTCAGACCCGGTTTCTCTGTCGTGGCAGGCTGCTGCGGTAGAAAACTGCGTGGTTTCTCTGCCGCGGTAGAGATCCCTCGACCATGTTTTGATCTTCTCGTGTAGTGCTCCTTGCGCTTCCTCCCTCTCCTCCCTCGCGCATTCCTCATTGATCAACACGCCATGTTCCTTCAGCTCCTCACTCTGTGCTATGCCTTCTTCTCCTAAGTACCTGATCATACAATAATTCAAAGACTTAGGTAGTATAAAATTCTCATTAATTAAAACACCAGGCTCATTAAGAAACAAGTTCACCTGTTGTTCTAGTAGCTTAGCACGAGCTCTTGTGATAGGTCCAATCCTTATCTCATTGGATTGATCCTTCTTTGCAATTGGGGTAGGTGTAATTGTAGGGATGTCCTCATCATCTCCCTCCCCCCCTTCAAAAGGCGTCGTCCTCGACGCTCCAAGGTCTTCTCTAGCATATGGTGACAAATCAGCAACGTTGAAGCTGTTGCTAACTCCACCAAACTCCTCAATAGGTATATCAACCGAGTAGGCATTATCATTAATCTTGGCTAACACCTTGTAAGGACCAGCACCACGTGGCTTCAATTTTGACTTTCGAAGAAGTGGGAACCTATCCTTGCGTAGATGCACCGAAACCATATCTCCAGGCTCGAACAACACTTCTTTCCTTGCTTGATTCCTTGCAGCAGCAATGTTCTTGCCTTTCTTTTCAATAGCCTCTCGAGTCTTCTCATGTATTCTCTTCACATAATCAGCACGTTTTGATGCCTCCATAGCAACTCTCTCATGTAATGGCAGAGGCAACATATCAAGTGGCATCAATGGCTTGAAACCATACACCACCTCAAAAGGACAAAGCTGAGTAGTTGAATGCACAACCCTGTTGTAAGCGAACTCAACATGTGGCAAACACTCTTCCCACTCCCGCAGATTCTTTTTAATCATGGTCCTTAGCAGCCGTGACAATGTCCGATTCACCACCTCTGTTTGACCATCTGTTTGGGGGTGACATGTAGTACTGAACAGTAACTTCGTTCCTAGCTTCCCCCATAATGTCTTCCAAAAGTAGCTCATAAACTTCACATCACGGTCAGAAACAATCGTCTTTGGTACTCCATGTAATCTCACGATGTCCCTGAAAAACAAATTAGCAATATGCGATGCATCGTCGCTTTTGTGGCCGGCAATAAAATGAGCCATCTTAGAGAACCTATCCACTACCACAAATATAGAATCATGACCTCTCTGAGTTTTAGGTAGACCTAGCACAAAATCCATACTAATGTCGTCCCATGGAGTAGTAGGTGCAGAGAGAGGTGTATACAAACCGTGAGGCTTCATCTTGGATTTCGACTTGTGGCAAGTAATGCATCGGCTCACAAATCTGTACACATCACGCCTCATCTTGGGCCAATAAAAGTGATCAGCAAGCATGAGAAATGTCTTCTCACGCCCAAAGTGACCCATTAAACCACCAGCATGTGATTCCTGCACTAAAAACAAACGCAACGACAATTCTGGAATACATAGTTTGTTAGCTCGAAACAAATATCCATCATGTATATGATACTTATCCCATGCGTTTCTAAGAGCACACAAACGATATGGTTTAGCAAAATCATGGTCAGTTGCATAAAGTGCACAAATAGCTTCTAATCCAGGAATTTTAACATCAAGATTGGTTAATAGCATGTTCTTCCTAGATAGAGCATCAGCAACGACATTCTCTTTTCCCTTCTTATAGTTAATGATGTAAGGAAAAGACTCAATGAACTCAACCCATTTAGCTAATCTTCTATGCAAGTTTGATTGAGCTTTCAAGTATTTCAAAGCTTCATGATCAGAATGTATGATGAATTCCTTTGGCCACAAATAATGTTGCCAAACCTCAAGTACTCTAATAAGTGCATACAATTCTTTATCATAGATAGAATAATTCAAACGAGCACCAGTCAATTTCTCAGAAACATAAGCTATAGGCCGACCCGCTTGCATCAAAACGCCACCTATGCCTATACCACTAGCATCACATTCAACTTCAAATTGCTTTGAAAAATCAGGTAAGGCAAGTAATGGTGTAGAAGTAAGCAAACGTTTCAATGTATCAAAGGCAATGTCTTGGGCCGCGCCCCATGCAAAAGGAACACCTTTCTTTGTCAAATCATTTAATGGTGCAGCAATGGTGCTAAAATCTGGCACAAAACGCCTATAGAAACCAGCGGGGCCGTGGAAACTACGCACTTGACTAACATTCATTGGAGTAGGCCAATTCTGAATTGATTCAATTTTAGATTGATCTACCTCTACTCCATTCTTAGAAACAACAAATCCTAGGAATATGACCTTATCTTTTGCAAATGTACACTTCTCAAGATTAGCATACAGTTTATTATCACGTAACACTTGCAAAACTTGTCTAATATGAGTGCAATGTTCAGATTCGGTGTGGCTGTAGATGAGAATATCATCAAAGTAAACAACCACGAAACGACCAATAAACTCTTTCAAAACATGATTCATTAAACGCATGAAAGTACTAGGTGCATTAGTAAGACCAAATTGCATGACTAACCACTCATACAAACCGAATTTAGTTTTGAAAGCAGTTTTCCATTCATCCCCTTCTTTCATCCTAATTTGATGATAACCACTACGCAAGTCAATTTTAAAGAAAACAGCAGCACCACTCAATTCATCTAGCATATCCTCTAAGCGTGGAATAGGATGACGATATCGAATAGTGATGTTATTAATCGCTCTACAATCAACACACATGCGCTAAGTACCATCTTTCTTAGGGACTAAAATAACAGGAACAACACAAGGGCTAAGAGAAACACGAATGTACCCTTTATCCAGCAACGCTTGTACTTGCTTCTGAATTTCCTTAGTTTCTTCGGGATTAGTCCTGTAGGGTGCACGGTTGGGAAGTGTGGCGCCAGGAATCAAGTCCACTTGATGTTCTATACCGCGCAATGGAGGCAAACCTGCGGGTACGTCTTCTGGAAACACATCCCCAAAGTCCTGCAAAGCAGATGAGACACCAAGAGAAATAGGGGTCATGTCGTTAGAAACCAATACCTCGCCCTTATACATGAGCAGAAGTGGCATGGCTGTAGGATCCTCACGAAATTCTCTCATATCTTCCTTAGTGGCTAATATCAATAAACCAGGCACTCTCTCACTTTTCGTTATATCACTCAATTTAGGCTCAATTACATCAGGAACAGCTGTGACACAGTCTCGCCGAGTGGTAGTATCTTCCTTCAAGTTCACCTCTATCTTCTGGCGAGAATCATTCACAATTTCTTGTGGTGTCATGGGCTGCATAGTAATCTTCCTTCCTTTGAATTTCAAGTGATATGTATTGGCTCGGCCATTGTGTTGCACGTGGCGATCATAGAGCCAAGGCCGACCCAATAGGAGATGACAAACAGTCATAGGAACCACATCAAAATCAATAGAATCTTTGTGTGGCCCTATTTGAAAATTCACTCGTACCATATGATTTACCTTCATCTCACCATTGTTGCTCAACCATTGTATGTAGTATGGCTTGGGATGAGGTAAGTATGTCAAATTCAGTTTGGCACATAATTCCTTACTTGCAAGATTTCTGCAGCTACCGCCATCAATAATGACCTTGCAAGCTTTATTTGGTCCAACTAGAGCTTTTGTTTGGAACAAGTTGCAATGCTGGGATTCCTCAACCGGTTGCACACTAAGTACACGTGAAGACACGACGATAGTGGGTGCACGCTCAGCATATGCATCGGCACCATCCTCGCCATCATCAATATCAACATCATAAGCTTCATCTCCACTTTCTACTTCACCTTGTTCATTAACAAACATAACCTTGCTGTTTGGACAATCCTTCTTGTAGTGACCTCTACCACCACAAGTATGGCACACCACATCACGAGTACGTGCCGTAGACATGTTGGAACCCGAGCTAGCAGCAGGAGCAACGGGTTTCCGAGCATTAGACCCAAATGAAGGTGTACTTGCTGGCTTGGTCGATGGTGTAAACGGAACGGCAGCTGGTGACGCAGCTGTAGGAGGAGTAGGTCTGGCCGAAAATCTGCTGGAGGATGGAAAACGAGCACGTGACTTCGCCTCTTCTGCCAACTGGGATTCGGCCTCTCTAGCATGATGCAACAACTCATTCATGGTCTCATACTTGTGATGACGAACAATGCTCTTGATTGGTAACTTCAAGTTGTTTAAGAATCGCTGCATGGTCATCTCAATGGACTCACGAATTCTAGCATGCTACATAAGCATCTCCATCTCCATGTAGTACTCATCAATTGTCATGGTGCCTTGCTTCAGTTGCGTCAATTTATCAAAAACTGATCGCAAGTAGTTGGTTGGTACAAAACGAGCTTTCATGATTTGCTTCATCTCACGCCAATCCATCATAGGAAGTTCATTGTCCTCCCTTCTATGTTGCACAAGAGCATCCCACCAACGTAAAGCATAACCATCAAATTCAGATGCTGCAAGCTTGACCTTCTTATCTTCTGGATAGTCAAATAAGCGCCAGAGTTTCTCAATCTTCAACTCCCATGTGAGGTAGTCTTCAGGATCAATAGAACCATCAAACTTAGGAATTGAGAATTTTGGCTTGCCCAAACCATCATCAGCAGCTTGGTTGGGTAAACATTGAGCATGCCCAAGATGAACAAACCCACGGCCATGAGCAGGTGCATGGGCAGGGGGAATTGCACGTCCTCTGCCAACATGTGGAGCAGCATCCACAACGCTACCCTCATCGAAATCATCAAAGGCATCATCATGTTGAGGCTCTTCCCTTCTATGTAAAGCGGCTGTTAAACCCTCAATGGACTGCTGCAAAGCGGTGACATTGACATTGAGCGTAGCCACTGGCGTTTGAATAGTATCAACCGTTCCAACATGGTGATCCAATCTCACATTCATATCCTGGAGATTCTTGTCAATGGAATCTGTCGTGTGAGTAAACACACGTGTCAAGTGGGACTTCAAAGCCTCATATTCACGCCAATTAACAAGTTCCTCATCCTTCTTTTTCTGCATCACAACATCATCATCACTAGAAGACATGATTAGTAGGTTAGTGCAAAAATCAGAATTTGTATGGTGGAAACTCTCACAACTCACTCACAACTAATAAGAAAGGAGATCTTACCGTTCCAAAGTGAATAGAGATGCTCTACCAAACGAAGTCAAAGACTGATGCACTTGATGTGATGAAGTGAATATCAAAGGTATAGAGAACGATCACAGGGCACACAGGGTATTTAAGGTGGAGCTATAGGTATGGTATCCTATCTACACCGCAAACAAGTCCTAGTGCTGATCGTACTAATACCCAAGAAACACACACGTGGAGAAAAACGTGGCAATGCAACTATGAAGGGTGTTGCACTACGCTCGAGAGACACTTGCAAAGCTCAAAGTAAACAGGCACAAGATTGCTCAGTCTACCGGTGCACAAAGATGTCACTAGGCCTCTTGATGAAATTCTCTTTTTCCCAATTTTTTTCTCTTTTGTATAGCTCTTTTTTTCTTTTTTTTGTTGCTATATTTTTTTTTGATTTTATAGATCACACACGGCCAATTACAAAGTACAGCACCAAAATCCTAAGAGCAGCCTGTAGGAGCGGAAACTAGTCTCAATGGGCAAGTTCCTACACCTATGTAATAGATTGGCTGTGGCTAAGGGTTTTGGAAAAGTGTAAAACGATCACACTTTGTAAATATGGTGTCGTGGCAGAAAAACAGCTCAAAATCCTGCCGTGGCAGAGCGGCGGCAGCAAAACGGCTAGAAATCGTGCCGTGGCAGAGCAGTAACTTGGTAACGTAGAAAGTCCTGCCGTGGTAGAGAAAACACAGAAATCCTGCCGTGGCAGACTTGGCAACCCGAAAAGTCCTGCCGTGGCAGAAAAAGTTGCCGAAATCCTGCCGTGGCAGACTCGGTAACTTGGAAAGTAATTTTTTTTAATTCCGACTCGGCCAAGAGTAGCAGACTAGGAATCTTTAGAGTAGATCGGATCTGACTTGATGGTGGCGGAAACAAAGGTGGAAACGACTAGAAACAAAGAGAAAAAACAAATCTACGAAGAACAGATCTAGATCTAAACTAAAGGATGAACACGACCAGCAACTATTACTCGTCTATGATGCAATCTAGTCTATGACAACTCTTTTTGTGGGGCTTTTTCTGTATAGGACTAAAAACACTCTCTAATCTATGGATGGATTGCGGATTGCTTACCGAGGCAACGAGGAAATCTGATACCAAGATGATATGGGGTGGCCCGATCTTCTCAGTAAGCGGATGGCGATGATAATGGTGGATGATAGATAACTAGCCTGTAGCTATGAACTCTCCCGCTCGATCCCTGATGCCAATGCAACACCTCTCAAACCTTGTAGGATATTCACAACACCATGCTCTTGCGCACGCAGCCGTGACCACGAACGGTAGTATGCAATCTACTAATTCCTAATGGAACAATAGATCACACTCAATTATAGTTGGTAGATTCGAACACAGGTAATTTCAGAGGTTCTATGAAAGAAGCAACTCCAAAATATTTTAACGTGGTCTAAACCCTAAACTACGGCGCCCCCATCTATTTAAGGGCTAAGGGTCGGCGGCTACGACCAGGAATAACAGTTCGACTCAACCTAGACTAAGATACAACCGGCCCAAGGTGGATCAGCTCAAGGCACGCAGGCCTACTCTGCCGTGGCAGAGTCGGACCCGGTTTCTCTGTCGCGGCAAGCTGCTGCGGCAGAAAACTGCGTGGTTTCTCTGCCGCGACAGAGATCCCTCGACCATGTGTTGATCTTCTCGTGTAGTGCTCCTTGCACTTCCTCCCTCTCCTCCCTCGCGCATTCCTCATTGATCAACACGCCATGTTCCTTCAGCTCCTCACTCTGTGCTATGCCTTCTTCTCCTATGTACCTGATCATACAATAATTCAAAGACTTAGGTAGTATAAAATTCTCATTAATTAAAACACCAGGCTCATTAAGAAACAAGTTCACCTGTTGTTCTAGTAGCTTAGCATGAGCTCTTGTGATAGGTCCAATCCTTATATCATTGGATTGATCCTTCTTTGCAATTGGGGTAGGTGTAATTGTAGGGATGTCCTGATCAAGATGGTTCCAACAAACACCACAATTTCATAGAAACATCCAACTCCAAATATAACTCATAACAAGTATTTGTAATCTCTAGCCTAAGTGCCACCATGGTGTGCACGCGGTCACTTTCACACACATGGGGAGAGCAAAGATCTATTAAAGCACTTGAGTAGCAAGGTTGATCTATAGATTACAAGCTCATGATCTCAATAAGATCATGCATAGAGAGAGATGAACACATAGCTACCGGTAGAACCCTTAGCCTCGAGAGAGAACTACTCCCTCCTCATCATGGGAATCAGCAATGGCGATCGAGATGGTGGTGGAGATCGATGGAGATGGCTTCGGGGGCACTTCCCCATCCTGACAGGGTGCCGGAACAGAGACTTTTTGTCCCCCGAATCTCCCCTTCGGTGGCGACGGCACTGCGGAACTTTTCGTGGCTAGAGGCTTGACTATTTAGGGTTTTTGCCTCGGGGGGAATATATAGGCGAAGGAGGCAAGGTCGGTGGCCAGCTAGGGGGCCCACACCATGCCTTGGCGCGGCCAGGGGGACCCGCGCCTAGGGGTGGTGTGGCCACCCTGTGGCCCCTCTCCGTCTCGTCTTCTGGCTCCGTGATTCTTCCGGTAAAATATTAACTTTGGCTTTTGTCCGGTCCAATTCCGAAAATATTCATTTTCTGACTTTCCTGGAACCAAAAACAGCAGAAAACAGGCAACTAGCACTGTGGCATCTTGTTAATAGGTTAGTCCAAGAAAGTCTATGAAAAGTACTCCAAAGTTGGAACAAAACATAAGAAAGTAGATAAAACCAAGCATGGAACATCAAAAATTATAGATACATTTGCAATGTATCATAGTTGTATATGATCGAGAAACTGTGCTCCAAGTCATCCATAACCGTGGACATGGCTTTTTGAAAAGATTTAACCCTGTAGGGGTGCACCAAAGTATCCACACGCACTTCAACCCTTGTTGTCAGATCCGATATGTGCAAGATCATGAAACATACACCCAACGGTATGTTGATGGGGCCCCGGACATGACGTTTCCCCGACCCAAAGTAAGTACATGGGGGCCACCCCACTAAGCTACCCGCAATGAAGTCGGCCATCTCTGATACGAACCTAGGGTGTGTGGCCATGACTGGAAACCCCGAAATGTGACCAGGCTTGTCGTACAACGAAAACGTGGCACGGGGTTCCTAAATAGTACAGGCGCTTCACGCGGAATAGTAAATAAAGCAGTAAAGCATGGCATAAGTACATGATAGTAATAAATCCCCAAACTAGTTCGTGGCCGCCAGCACAGTACTTTGAAATCAGGTAGTATGGAGGTGCCCACACACCCCACCCGTGGTTAGCATGCTCAATCTCGGAATAGGTGTCAAGAACTCGGGGTCCTAGGTGGGCACAAGTGGGCGGGTAAAAATCAAATAACATCTATTACCCACTAGTGCCTCTGCATTATATCTATTTCCAGCATTTTAATTGACAAGTTATAATGAAAGCCATGATCATCTCCACCATTAAGCATGTGCCAACCTCCCATCAACGGTGGAACATCGATGACTCGCAGCAGCACTTGAGCAAGCAACTACGACTCACAAGGCTAACTATCTAACAAACAACATGCAATAGGATGTGTCCAAGGCAATATAGAGGCTGCAAGGAATATAAATTGTCGGAAACTAAAGCATCGTGACACGAATAGCAATAGATCAAAAAGAGGAAGTAAAGACTATAAATGAAAAATAGGTAGAAAGGGGGAGGATGCTCGCCTGGGAAACATTGCCGAAGGTTCATCTGAAGATCGGGTCGAAGCTCGCATCAACTCAACAGCCTAATCCGTGAAGAAGCAAAGCACTAACAGAAACATTGGATGCACTATTTAATACTACAACAGAAGATCGGGCATGATGCATGTATGATGCTTGACATGTCAAAGATGCGATGCAACTAGGCAATATCAAGCGAAATCGAGGTCCCGACAATTAATTAATAGGTTCAGGTTGTTTAGTTACCCCACAATTTTAAATGTTGTCTCAACAAGGCAAAACATGATATCGGTTTGCTACACGAATTTAAATGGAGTCAAGATAAGACAAAGATAGCCCGCATATGTACTCCATATTTAATTATGAGGTGAATCGACAAAGTACCCCAAGAAAAATGAATGTGTATGCGAGCATGAACAATTGATATGCAACAAGTATATATTATTTACAAAAATAGGGACGGGATAGATAGGGGTCGCATTTCTCGTATCGAAGATCTTGGGGTTCTGAGGATTCGACGGGGTTCGGTCTCGGCTTTGGATTGGGGATTCGGGGTTCCAAGGGAGGTCTTGGGGATTCCACATCGAAGGAGGACCCCGGTATCGGGCTTCAGACTCCATGTAGGAGATCTCGGGGTCTTCTGGTCCGAGGTCTCGGTGCTTCGTGAGGCAGATCTTGAGATTTTGGCTTTGGAGGTCTTCGGATCCGTGGTGGAGGTCTTGATGTTCCATGTAGGCGGTTTTCTCATCCGTATCCTCTTCGGTGTTGAACTAGGGTTCCATGAAGTAGGACTTGCATCTGTGGCCTTCGGTGACAACGCCTATCGAAGATCTTGCGGAAGCAACACTTGATGGAGCCGATCTTGTCGACTCGGACATCCTAACAAAGCTCCACAACGACAAACGACCTAGATTCTCTGTTGTCCTTGATGAACAATCCGGGCACTAGAACGGACACGATACCATCTTTGCGCTAAACGAATAGGAGGAAGAACCCCTAGCGACAACAGCGACCACCACGACACGCACTGGAGGTCGGGCTCGAACTCCGGTAGCGTGGCGCAGGTAGGCCGGGATCTATGGTGGCGGTTGCTGAACAAGGCAATAGCACCAGGAGATGGGCGGGGAAGGGCTCGCACGTGTGGCGACTCGCAGTGGCGACGGAGGTCAAGCAGGCGCCGACGAGGTTGGGCAAGAAGGGGCTTGTGGGTGACGGCGGAGATCCAGGGGTGCGGCCACGGAAGAGGACGAGGTAGCGGCGCCTGGCGGCGCGGCTCACGAGGGCTTGATCCGCGCCGTCGTAGTGATGTTGCGGATGATGGCTTCAATTATCTTTGCATCGATGACCACTATCGGCACCACCGCCATTGCACTAATGTTGCAAATGATGGCTTCCATCGGTGTCTTCCATCGATGAGCACTGTCGGCACCACCGCCGTCGCACTGATGTTGCGGATGATGGCTTCCATCAGTGTCTTTCATCAGCAATGGATCTGAGGATGTGAACAGAAGTGGACAGAGACAGAAATTTCAGATGGTTAGATCCTCACTGCCGCACGCCATTCCAGCCGCTATGCTTAGATCCGCGCCACCACAAGCCATTCCGACCCCCACGCGTAGGTCCGTGCCAACACACGCCATTCCAACCGCCATGCTTAGGGCCGCGCTGCCACACGCTGTTTGGATCGCCACGCTTAGATCTGTGTTGCCGCATGCTGTTTAGACCGCCACGCTTAGATCTACGCCGCCATACGTCGATAGGAGGGGAGGAAGATGTGACTGGTATACGTGCGATAGGGAAAGGGAGGGAGAGACATCCAGCCCATCGAGCTCTCCTCTCCGTAGCCCAACAGGAGAGAGACCTCCAGCCCGTCGAATCATGGTGTATCCAATGGTGGTTGGCCAAAATCCGTGTGACATACATCTCGACCAATCAGAGCGCAACCAAACTGAGCGCTAGTTGATGCAGCTCGTATACGTGTGACAGGGAAAGGAAGGGAGAGACATCTATCCTGTCAGACTATCCTCACCGTACAAGGTTAGGTGCGCCCATCGGGAGAGAGAGACCTCCAGCCCGTCGGATCATGATGTATCTAATGGTGGTTGGCCAAGATCCGTGTGACATACATCTCGACCAATCAGAGCGCAGCCAAACTGAGACATGAGAGAGGGGAAAAGTGAGGACAACTTTAGCGAGAGGGGAAAAGTGAGGAAAACTTTAGTAGGAGGGGAAAAGTGAGGAAAACTTTAGCGGGAGGGGAAAACTGAGTAGAGCTAAGGAAAACAAGGGCACTCAGATAAAAAATGACTAAGGGAAATTCAAGATTTTTGCATAACAAATGGAAAATGTGTTATTTAAATAAAATAATCCATCTTGGCCGACATTATATTGTTTGCAACTAAAAGATACACAAGTATTCCAAATTTGGCCCCATTTAGACAAAGTATGTTTTGGGATGGGTTATTTTGGAGGTTGATTGAGTAGAAAGCCATGCATCTTCATAGCTAGAAGCTCATTCCAAGAAGGGTTTAAGAAGTGGTTTAGGGGATAAGTCCATTTCTCTTTATTTTCTTTTCCTTTATTATTCATGCTAGGTTGTAGGGTAATATAACAAGACTCCATACGAAGGTTGCACTATGTTTTGACTTTTTTTGAATGAACTAACCCTAAAACCATTTTTTTGAATTTAATCACTTAGAAAAATAAAAATGTGGCTGATTACAAGTAAATCCAAAATTTCCAATTATGGTAAATCAATCCAAGATATACAAGTGTGCCAAATTTTGGATTAATTGGTCAACTTTTCATATGGTTTAAGCCATGAACTAGCTAAGCCCCATGTGTTGACCACATGTCGAGGGCAAAACTGAGTAGTGCTAAGCAACTAGGTGGATGACCATAAAAACTTGCAATAACACATACATTATGGGATTATCTAACATACAAACTTGTGAGCGTCACACTATTTCAAATTCAATACAAACATTGATAGTAGTTCAAATTCATCATACAAATTCAAATTAATAATTCAAATTCATTTTTTCTTGCTCCTAGTGTTTTCGTCGGGTTCACCACCCTTCTCCAGGTGATCCTATCTAGAATATTCGTGGAGTCCACCATCAACTTCTTCCATTTGGTCCCTTTGTTCCTTTTCTCTACATCCAATGAATCAAGTGCTTCATTCTATCGTACAATTGGTTCAATCATGTTTCGATCCATTGGTTCATATGGTTCAAAATGCATTGGCATCATTCTTCAATATCCTCTTGTGCAATTCCTTTGCTTTTGAACTTTGCTTCTAATGAATAAATTTCTTTATTATCCTCTTGATCCATTGGTTCAAACTCCCCTCGATCCATTGGTTCAAACTCCTCTCGATCCATTGGTTCAATCTCCCCTACATTTGGTTCAATCTCCTCTCGATCCATTGGTTCAATCTCCCCTGCATTTGGTTCAATGTCCTCTAGATCCATTGGTTCAATCTCCCCTGCATTTGGTTCAATCTCATCTGCATTTGGTTCAATCTCCTCTCGATCCGTTGGTTCAATCTGCAATGTATCCATTGCTTCATTCTCCTCTTGTTCAAATACTTCATTCTCATCTGCATTTGCTGCTCTCGCCTGATCATCCATTCCATAAGCTGGGTCCACTACATTTTTACAAAGCCTAGAAATGTGCCCTAGGATCCCACAATGTTTGCACTTACATCGTCAAGGAGGTGCACCACCCTCTGCACTAGCTCTCATCCTATTCTTTCTTGGCCTACCTGCTGGTTTAGTAAAAACTGGAGGGTATAGCTTGAAGCCTGGATCCACTTCCATCCATTGATCTTTTCCCAACAAGGCTAGAACATTCTAAGCATATGCTGCCCTAAATTTGGCAACGGATAAATACTTCGACACATACTGATAACTTCACCCTCTTCACCTCCTAGAACACCCATGAAAAACAATGCATGTATGCAGGGTTCCCATGGAGCTGCCATTACCTGCAATGGCATGTCCTATCAACCAAACTCACTGGATACCTCCATTGCCTATCTTTACTATCAGTGTACGTTACCTCAGCCTCCATTCCTCTTCTAATGCATTTCATCTTCAATTGTTTTGCCCTGACATGCAAAGCCTTAATCAAAGATGGGAGGACGAGATGGCCATCATATACTGTTGGTGCAATTCTTTGACGCAAATCGATCTTTATCATGATCATTTGCCACAACATAATACCTTTCAATGACTTGACCTTTGCATTGAAACTCTCTGCAAGGTTACTTGTTACATAGTCTACCTTGCAAATTTCATTGAATTGGCTTCTTGACCACACCATTCCATGATGTGCATCCAAGTAATCCTTCACTGCAGGTTTTTTTATACAACACTTCCAAATATACAAATGCTTCCTCAAACCGGATGTGTATGAAGCTGGCCATAGGTTGTCAGTATTAAATTTACCCTTAAATTTCTTTGTAAAATTCCGCACTAAGGGTCGCATACATTCCCTATGCTCCACTCCGGGGAATACTGCTTCTACAACTTTCTCCAAACCTTTGCAAGTGTCCATGTGGATAGTAAGTCCTGGTGGATGACCAATAAGGTCGCGCAAATTCTCCAGAAACCAAGTCCAACTAATATGGGGTGGCCCGATCTTCTCAGCAATCTCTTGTCGATGGTAATGGTGGATGATAGATAACTAGTGCGTAGCTATGATCTCTCCCGCTCGATCCCTGATGCCAATGCAGCAGCTCTCGAACCTTGTAGGATATTCACAACACCACACTCATGCGCATGCACCTTGACCACGAACGGTAGTATGCAATCTACTAATTCCCAATGGAACAACAGATCACACTCAATTATAGTTGATAGATTCGAACATAGGGTAATTCTAGAGGTTCTATGAAAGAAACAACTCCAAAATATCTTAACGTGGTCTAAACCCTAACTTGTGATGGCTACGGAGGTTTATATGAGGGGTGGGGCGTCCTCCCCTCTAAACGGGCCTAAAAACAGCCATATCTTGGCCCAAACTGACTCGGTTCGACTCAAACTGATACATACCGACCCATATATGGGTTCGGCCTTATTGGCACGTAGTCCAAACGTCGTGGAACACCTCAAACATGTAATTCTTGGTGTGCCATCTCTCTCTCTTGCTCATACGTGATTTCCTCATTGCCTCCTAGTGCGCATGTGTGGAGGGCAAACCTCTAGGGTGGCCCGATCTTTCACGATTCCCTTTCAAATCGAGGGTGGAGTGCGGGGAAAGGAGGGAAGGATGAACACGACGAACTCACGCACGAAGAACGGGATGAACACACACATGCGAAACCACGGTAAACACCAATAGCTCACGCTGGCGGTGACCGGTCCGGCGCAATCCCTAGGATCGGCGTCGGGCGGAGGACTCTCTCTCGAACCGGCACGGCGAGAAGGGAGACTCGGTGAGATCTTGACATCTAGGCAAAGGGACACCGATGCCTAGGCCTTATACAACTCGGAGGCACGATGCAAACTCCAACAAGGTTTGGGGATATTGGAGCTCCTTAGTCAAGGAGCATGAGGCAAGAATTAGATAGATCCACAAGGGGTTTCCACTAATTCCAATATCAAGCCTAGGGTTTACAATGGAGGTGGGGATCTATATATAGGCCAGCCACAAGTTCAGGGGTAATTCAGGCATTAAAGTAGAGTTCTGGGCGAAGTAGAGGGGTACATGGGCCATAGGGCCTAGCTTGGCTCGCAGGCCCATCGCTTGGGCCGGACAGTCCGGGTCGGCATGGCCGGACACTCCGGGCAGGGCGGACACTCCGGGTGGTGTCCGGGGAGTGTCTGATTCGACCTTCTGAATGTCCACGCCAGGTCCGGGCTCGGGCAGGCCGGACACTCCGGCTGAGTCGGGCCGAACACTCCGGGGTGGCCGGACACTCCGGCTGGATTCAGGCGGACACTCCGGCAGCTTCAGCTCAGGTGCAGCTTCAGGGCTCGTGGGTCGACTCGGTGGGGGTTCGTACCTGATGATGCACAGAGTAGAGGTATGAAGTAGCACGCCATCCAAGGAGGTATCAAATTGGCACGAGGAGAGGAGTGAGTTCACCTTAGCTTGCAGGAGTTTGGCTCGGGCATGAGTCATGGGTCCACTTGGGGGACTTGTTGGTGTAGATGTAGAAGCGTCCGTAGGACGGGCTGCATCAGCTCCCCCCTTGGGAAAGAGTCGTCCTCGACTCTTCATGGATATCATCTTGAGCATCTCCATGGTAGGGTGAGAGATCCTTGACATTGAATGTATTGCTTGCAAGGTACTTGTAGATCGGGATGTCGATGATGTAGGCGTTGTTGTTGATTCGTTTGAGGACCTTGAAGGGACCATCTCCTCTTCGCTTGAGCTTGGAGTCACGTTCCTTGGGGAAGCGGTCCTTGCTTAGGTGTATCCACACAAGGTCACCTTCTTCAAATATCATCTCCTTCTTTTCCTTGTTTAACCTTGAAGCTTGGCGAAGGACTTGTTGTTCGATAGTTGCTCTTGTTTCTTCATGAAGCTTCTTCATAGCTTGTGCGCCCTTCTCGACGTCCATGTTTGTGCGCTCATGGAGAGGTAGTGGTAGGATGTCGAGCGCGGTGAGGGGCTCAAAACCATAGACGATCATGAATGGACTCATCTTGGTTGTTGAGTGCTTGGCTCGATTGTAGGCGAACTCGGCGTGTGGAATGCATTCCTCCCAATCCTTCAGGTTTTTCTTAATCAACACACGAAGGAGAGTTCCAAGGCTTCGGTTGACAACTTCGGTTTGGCCATCAGTTTGAGGATGTGATGCAGATGAAAAGAGGAGCTTGACGCCGAGCTTGGCCATGAGGGTCTTCCACAAGTAGCTCATGAATTTGACGTCGCGGTCGGAGACGATTGTCCTTGGCAAACCGTGAAGACGGACGATTTCCCTAAAAACAGAATTGCAACATGTGAAGCATCGTCGGTCTTATGGCATGGTATGAAGTGTGGCATCTTGATAAAACGATCCACAACAACAAATATGGAATCATGACCATGCTTAGATCTAGGCAATCCTAACAGGAAATCCATGCTAATGCCGGACCAAGGTGTATGAGGAATAGGCCATCCTCACATTTGTTGGTATGGGCCAATCTTGTATGTCCTTTACCTTGGAAACATCAACTTCAATTCCCTTCAAAGAAACGACAAATCCAAGAAAAATCAACCTGTCTTTAGCAAAAGTGCACTTGGGAAGATTAGCATAAAGCTTTTCATGTCGAAGGATTTGCAAAACTTCCTTGACATGTGTTATATGGTCCTCAAGTGATTTGCTATAAACAAGAATATCATCGAAATAGACAACAACACTTTTTCCAATGAGAGAACACAAGATGTGATTCATAAGGCGCATGAAGGTGGATGGGGCATTTGATAAACCAAAGGGCATAACCAACCATTCATGCAGACAAAGTTTGGTCTTGAAGGCGGTTTTCCACTCATCACCTTCAGCCATGCGTATTTGATGGTAACCACTACGAAGATCAATTTTCAAAAAAATAGTGGCTCCACACAACTCATCAAGCATGTCATCGAGACGTGGTATGGGATGTCGATAACGCACGGTGATAGCATTGATTGGACGGCAGTCCATGCATAACCGTAACGTATCATCCGTCTTTGGAACAAGAATCACGGGTACGACACTTGGACTAGTGCTAACTTGGATCAAACCTTTGGAGACGAGTTGGTTGATTTGATGTTCAATCTCCTTTGTCTCCTCCGGGTTCGTGTGGTAAGCGGCGCGGTTGGGAAGTGGTGCACCGGGGATGAGGTCAATGCGATGTTCTATGCCGCGAAGAGGAGGTAGTCCATGTGGAAGCTCCTCGGGGAACACATCCTTGAATTCCTGCAAAACACTCATCAAAGATGGAGGAACATTGGTTAATTCGTTAGTTCCTTGCGCTAGTCCCTTGCAAAGGAGGACATAGTGCAAGATGGATGGGTTGTTCCGAACATCTCTCATCTCACTTTTGGTGGCAAGGAGAACACTCTTCGTTTTTCCACTCGAATTTGGCTTGTGGCTCTCACTCACTATGAGGTGGTTCTCTCTCTCACCGCTCTTCTCACAAGTAGGTGTTGTGCTTTGCGTCCTCGCTAAAGCCTTTGCATTGTCCGCAATTATTTGGCTAGGAGTCATCGGTTGCAAAACACATGTTTTGTTGAGCCATTTGAAGGTGTATATATTGGTGCGACCATCATGTTGAGCAGCCTTGTCAAATTGCCATGGTCGACCAAGAAGCATGTGGCAAACTATCATAGGAACCACATCACACTCCACCGTATCTTTGTAAGGACCAATGGGCGAAGGAGACCGATACAATATGCTTGATCTTCACGGACCCTTGGTCACTTAGCCATTGCACGTGGTAGGGGTGCTTGTGTGGATGGAGGGTGTCTCACACAACTCGGTGCTAGCAAGGTTGTGACAACTACCTCCGTCAGTGATCACCTTGATAGATTTGCCATTGATGCCGGCTCGTGTTTGGAAGATATTGGAGCGTTGGTCTTCATGCTCTTGTGCTTGAGTTGTCAAGATTCTTGTGACAACAAGCGATGGACTTGCGTCATGTTCACACATGAGGAGTTCTTGATCATCTTCCACTCGTTTTGCCATTGCTTCCTTGACACGGGCATCAAACTCATCTTCACTCAAGTACTCTTCATCATCATTGTCATGGATGAACAAGACTTTCTTGTTTCCACATTCGGCCGACTTGTGTCCTTTACCTCCACACTTGTAGCATTCACCGTTGAAAGGTGCATCACTTTTTGCTTGCTTGCCATTTGGTGGCAGTTTTCCTTGAGGAAGTGTGGGCTTGAAGGAAGGCTTGGAGGTACTTGAGGAGCTACCGTTGAAAGTTGTTGGTGTAGGGGTTGAAGCTTGCTTGTAGGTGAAGTACGTCTTGGGCTTGTTGTACTTGATATCCTCTTGCACTTGACGTTCAGCCTTTGTTGCAATGTGCACAAGCTCAACCATGGTGTTGTATGTTTGGAACTTGACGATGCGCTTGATTGGGTGATTCAAGCCTATAAGGAAACGTGTCATTGTTTGCTCCATGCGCTCATCAATGTTGACGCGAATCAAATTGAGTTCCATTTCCTTGAAGTATTCTTCCACGGTCTTTGTCCCTTGACGAAGCGCTTGAAGGTTGTTGAAGAGGTCATGTATATAGTGTGCGGGGACAAACCGGGATCTCATGTGAGCCTTCATGTCATGCCAAGTTGTGATTGGCGGCTCTTGTCTTGCATCACGAGCAACTTGAACTTGTTCCCACCAAAGATTAGCGTAATCATCAAACTCTAGCAAAGCCATGGCGACCATCTTCTCGTTGCTATAGTTGTGCATGCGGAAGATCTTGTCGACTTTGAGTGCCCACGAGAGGTATTCTTCAGGGTCATTGGATCCGGTGAACTTGGGCATTGTGAACTTGAGCTTGCCAAAAGTTTCTTCATCGTTGTGGTCATTGCGACGAGCTTGGTGACCTTGTTGATGATCTTGTAGTTGGGGAGGTGGAACTTGGTTCTCGCGTCCTTGTTGCGGAGCTTGCTCTTGGTATTGTTGTTGATGAGGAGCTTGCTCTTGCTCTTGGCGCGGTTGTCGACGTGGTTGAGGTACTTGGACCTCATGGTGGCGAAGGTGTGTAGCCTCTTGACGCGGTTGATGATGAAGAGGAGGCTCGTTCCTTGGTTGGTGATGTTGGTTAGGCACATGGGCCTCACGGCGAAGAACATGGTCATGAGCCTCTTGACGTGGTGGGCGTCGCTCAACTTGTATCACTTGACACTCCAAGTTTTGTTGATGTGGAGGAGGCGCCTCGTGATGACCATGGTGTCGTTGTTGACATTCATGACGTTGATGATGAGGAGGAGGATCTTGAAGAGCTTGACGTTGATGACGAGCTTGATTCTCCAAATTGGAGTCATCACTTGTTGTGTCAAGAATGTGTCGCGGTCGATGGTGGTAGACTTGCGGTTGCGCTTGCGGTTCCTCTTGTGGTTGCTCTTGTTGAATCACTAGTGCCCTTGCGTGATGACGGTGTGCTTCTTGCCTTGCTCGTGGCCTTGAAGAGAGGTCACCGTCATAGCTTGACGTTGCGGCGTGCCGTGGGGAAGGTACATAGTTCGAAGAGATTCCATCTTCAACCACGGGGGCATCATTGCGTCTTTGAGCACTTTGATGTAGATCTTGTGGAAGAGGTGCATGACGATGCGAAGAACTTGCCGAGCTTGATGCGCGTGAACGTCGTCTTGTCATGTCGTCGATGAGGCGTCGAAGATTGTCATTTGTTTCGGCGACGGAGCGTTGGAGCGCTTCATTTTGGTGGCTGAAGTTGTGATGCATTGCATGCATTTGTCGTTCGAGGCCGTCGAAGCGGTTGTCGATGTTCTTGAACTCGGCTTGCGTCTCGCCAAATTGTTCATCCTGTCACGTCTCAAGGGCTTGGCAACGTTCACGGAACTCTTGTCGAACGATGAAGTGACTTGCACGCGTCATGTACGGACCTTGATCTTCTTCTTGGGGAGGTGGTTGGCTCGTCTCACCGTGCCTATCCATCATGCAAAACACACAAGTATTGTATATGGAAGTGGAATATGGTGGTGTTAGCCTTGTACCTCACCTTGGGGATTGCACCAAACTAGGAACCACAAGTGAGAGCTATTAGCGTGCAAAGTGGAAATGCCAAGAAAACTAACACTAACTCTCAAAAGCTTGTTGGTGGTAGGTTACGGTTGTGGAAAGCCAAAGAACCAACCAAAAGAAAAGGGATAGTCAAAAGTGGTAAAAATCCAACAAAACTCAAGTCAAAGGGGAAGGTCAACAACTCAAAAGGGTGATGGGAACCTACGACTATGTACACACACGTGGAGAAAGTTGGGATTGACACGACAATGAAAATGAGCAAACAAAATGTCCTAACGAAGACTAAGCTCGTTGTCGTGCCAATGCAAGGAGAGACCGTGGCTCGTTTGCAAAGAGGAAAAGTGAGCAACGAATTTGTGCACTTGCCTTGGGCGCTCTTCTTTCTCTCTTGCTTACAAGCTTTGAGACTCTCTTTTGCAAGGGGAGACTATTTTTCTTTTATTTTTTTCTTTGTATTTTTTTTGCTCTCCCTTGATGCTACCTAGTCACACTTGATATTGCTCTTGCACTCTCACGATCCAAGGACAAATGCACAATGCTCAAGCAAACACAAGATGAGCCACTCTCATGGGATAGGTACACACAAAGGAAGATAGGGGTTAACAAGGTGACGCAAGTTATACCTTCTTTGATGATGAACTTGGCGTCGGTGGTGCGGGATGATGTTCGTGGTCCGTGGTGTCGATGAGCACGGAAGTTGATGATGCAGAAGCTTGCTGGTACTTGCTGACACGCACACGGGACACGAGCAAACAAAGGAGATTAGCCAATGCGAAAAATGAGGCAAAACTGTCAAAACTGGCGTTACAGCCGGACACTCCGGTCAGTCTGGGCCGGACACTCCGGTCTGGTTCGGCCGGACACTCCGGTCAGGCCGGACACTCCGGTCGGTATGAGCCGGACACTCCGACGCGGGTTTCCTGCTCGTGTTCTTGAACGGAAATCCTCGCCTACGGGCCTCAAATCCGCGAAAAACTGGCCAAATCGGGCTGGGCAAACGCAGGATAAAGCTGTACCAACTCCTTAGACAAGGTTTGGTCGGATCAAAACCACAAATAACACTCCAAATCAAGAGACCGATCCAAAGGCAAATATGGGCTGTTTTTTGTGGGGATTTTCGAATTTTTGGTGGATAGAAGAAAAATTTGTGTGGGAAATCGTGAGCAACAAAGCTCTTGATATCAATACGTTAAGGGAAAACCTCTAGGGTGGCCCGATCTTTCACGATTCCCTTTCAAATCGAGGGTGGAGTGTGGGGAAAGGAGGGAAGGATGAACACGACGAACTCACGCACGAAGAACGGTGAACACACACACGCAAAACCACGATAAACACCAATAGCTCACGCCGGTGGTGACCGGTCCGGCGCAATTCCTAGGATCGGCGTCGGGCGGAGGACTCTCTCTTGAACCGGCACGGCGAGAAGAGAGACTCGGTGAGATCTTGACGTCTAGGCAAAGGGACACCGATGCCTAGGCCTTGTACAACGCGGAGGCACGATGCAAACTCCAACGAGGTTTGTGGATATTGGTGCTCCTTAGTCAAGGAGCATGAGGCAAGAATTAGATAGATCCACAAGGGGTTTCCACTAATTCCAATATCAAGCCTAGGGTTTACAATGGAGGTGGGGGTCTATATATAGGCCAGCCACAAGTTCAGGGGTAATTCAGGCATTAAAGTAGAGTTCTGGGCGAAGTAGAGGGGTACATGGGCCATAGGGCCCAGCTAGGCTCGCAGGCCCATCGCTTGGGCCGGACAGTCCGGGTCGGCACGGCTGGACTCTCCGGGTGGTGTCCGAGGAATGTCCGATTCGACCTTCTGAATGTCCACACCAGGTCCGGGCTCGGGCAGGCCGGACACTCCGACTGAGTCGGGCCGGACACTCCGGGGTGGCCGGACACTCTGGTTGGATTCGGGCGGACACTCCGGCAGCTTCAGCTCAGGTGCAGCTTCAGGGCTCGTGGGTCGACACGGCGGGGGTTCGTAATTGATGATGCACAGAGTAGAGGTATGAAGTAGCACGCCATCCAAGGAGGTATCAAATTGGCACGAGGAGAGGAGTGAGTTCACCTTAGCTTGCAGGAGTTTGGCTCGAGCACGAGTCATGGGTCCACTTGGGGGACTTGTTGGTGTAGATGTAGAAGCGTCCGTAGGACGGGCTGCATCAGCATGCCTCCCGCTCCTCCCTCGCGCACTTGTTGATATTGGAAATCAGTGCTTATCCTTCTGGCTGCAACTCTCCTCACCTTCGCGCAATGCTTGTGTTATCAATAAACCTAATCATACAAAGATGCATAGACTTAGGTAGTATGAAGTTCTCATTAAGTAAAACATCAGGTTCAATTAGGAATGAATTCACCTGATAGTCATTATTGATTTGACTCAATATTTCCTTCTAGTTCAGGCAGTCAGAATCATCATAATCCCTATATATATCCTCATCATCCTCCCTTTCTTCATGAAAAGCCGTCCTCGGCTTTAAGTAAGCTGAAAGTGGGAGAAACAAAAAGAACAATGTGTACGCAAAGTATATGTATATATAACATGTTGTATTATCGTTGTTCACATAAAAAGTATGCCTAGTATACATCAAGCAACTTACATTGCAGGTATAAGTGAAGTACAAAGAATCATGATCATGGTGAAAAACAACTAAATAGATAGTCTTGTTTTTAAATATTAAATTAAGCTTTCACAAGATCAAACCAATTCAATATGTGTGAAAACCAAATTGATTCATGCCATGCTTCAACTGTGCTACTCTGATTATTATGAACATGATCATGTTGTCTAGTAAGTAAGATGCAACTTAATTTGCAAATATCAGTGAAGTCTAAAGTAGTAACATAACTAGACAAAGACTTTTGGGACAAACACAAAGAATATGAAAACTTGGGTCCTATTCTAGCAGGATTAGAACAATCCAACATAGGTAAAATGACTTGCGTTGGTTGCAATATATCAACTAGACCAGAATGTATTTCCATAATATTTGAAACATGAACTATTGTCCCATAGCAAACATTTTGTGATGTATGGCTGAAAACAACATGTTTCAGTTCAGCGATTCTATCACAAGTAATGCATATGTGATCCACAAGAAAATTTTCATGCATGCTATATTCACCAATCAGATTGAAAGTGAAACAAGGAGAATATGTGCTAGAATTTAGAAATGAAATTTCAGAAATCTTATCCATAGCACAACTCATACTCATAGGTTCATTTAGCATGATGGAATACACAATATCAGCAGGTGGTCTTCGAGCAAGTATTTCCTTATGTGTTATCAGTAACACATGATCAAAATTTGAATTTGGTAAACTATCACATGGTGCTGAAACAGTAGTGCAAGGCAAATCACAAGGAGGCTTCAGTAAAGGAATAGACTCACAATATGTCGCACATGTTGGCTGAAGCTCCAAAACAGTACCAATGTCATCAGCAATCTCCTCAGTTGTAGTAGGTACTAAAACATCCGCCGCAAGTGACAATGCACAGTCCAACGATGTAGGTTGTAAAATAGATTGCTCCCTTTCTTGAAAAACAACCTGCATAGCACAAGAAACAATACCAGGAGTAGAGATGATTACATTAGTAGAAATATCCTCACATCTATTAGCAGCTACTGCACTGATGTTTTCTTTTTCTCTCATACTCTTAGAATGGATGCACTCAACCTCACGTTTAGTGGAATCACATAGCTCACTTTTAATAACACTCTCACTCAGCTTGGCTATGTGGCTCTCATTCTCACATGGGTTGTAATGCACACCGTGTTCAAGATGACAAATAATAGAATTGTCACCATTCATCATGACCTTGTACTTAGCAGACAAACTGAACTCTTTTGTCCTCTCCTTGCGCAGAAGATGATACTCATGAAATTTGTCGGCTGAAATCCTGAGCATAGCACGCCTCTTCATGTTCCATTTGAAAGAAATCCTTCCAACAACAGGACATATTTCAGCCTCAAACTTTCTTCTCCAAGGTTCTCCCAATAGTATGTGACAAGAATCAAGTGGTATAGGAGATACATCACAACGCACAATCTTAGTATGCTCTTTAAAAGTCATAGGAACATCAGCGGTGTGTGAAATCAGTAATGTGCCATATGATGAATGCAATAGATATGGCACCGCACGAGCAACCTTGCAGATACCACCCCGCCGGCCTCCCCGCGTGCTTGCACGAGCCCGTGGAGCAGCGCCGTGCTACCCTACATCTCCCAGATCACGCGATTGTCGCCATCGTGCCCTAGCTCGCCGTCCTTGATGTCGGTCGCCGCAGATCACCACTAGCAAATGTTTCTGCTGCGCCTGTTCTCGTTGTCCTAGCCCGCGCCACAAACGATCTCTGACCAAACCACGAGCACCAAACTGTAGATCTTCATCCCCTCTTTCCAAAAAGCCATCGATGGGTCGAAACGGTATATTATCATGTCTAGAATCATCGCCCGAAGTCGCGCCACCGCACTGTTTTTGCTGACGAGTTTCGGCAGCGCGACTTGAAGTTTCTTGAGAGAAAACATGGCAGTAGGAAGGCTAAGTTGGCATGAACCAATGTTCTACCACCAACCACTACCTAGCCTAGTTGGACACAAGGCCTATCTGAGCTGTGTCAAAGCATGAGGTCGCCGGTTCGAGTCCATACGGCCGACCCTTTTTCCTTTTTTTCTGTGCTCCAGCGTTGGCCCACCTGACCCTACAACGTAGTGACCGTGGCTAGATGGAGCTGAGTAACAAAATGTTTTAACCTTTTTGCTATTTAACACAAATACTTTTAATAGATATAAAAGAGATAATTTATATCTTTTAAATGGTATTTTCAAATAATACAAATGATATATGTTTTCTAATCATAAAAATACCAGGAATTCAAATATGCCATCCAAAGTAATTTTTGAGCAAGTTAAAGTTTCGAAATTATTTAAATGCCAATAATTGCCTTATTATTAACAAATTCATAACTTTAATTCCGTAATTCCAAATTTGACAAATAATATGTCTAAATCGATTATTGCGATGAGCCCTTTCCAAATATGCATTCCATGATACATGCATCATATAAATATTAAAGGGGAAGCAAGGTTTATGTGAGCAAAATATGAATAAACAACTAATAGAAATGCTTATTTCTTGTTTCCACACCTCACCCATGCCATGCTATGTTATACCATGCAATTGTGCATCATTCCATCAGGGCATACCTTGTTTGCTTATTGCATACGCACTTTATTTATTATGGTCCTTTGTGTGTTTAACTTTTATTCCGGATAGATGCTGAGAAAGGGAATTACCAAGAGAACCAAGAGTATACCCGGATCCCGGTTACCCTACTACTGATCTGACAAGCAAGAAATTCCCCATGCTTGCATAGATATAGCACATATGCTTCTATCTTATTCTTGCATCATTGAGTCACGATTGCATTAATTGGAATCCCAAGTATTGCATAGCCTTTACTTTTAAACCCCACTAAAACTTCTACCCTCAATCCTATGAGCCATTACTATAGGAGTTGTTTGAGCCATGCGAGTCGTAGAATTTCATGTGTAGGATTTGTGCGAGTCTTTGGAGAACGAGGTACACAAACAACTTAAGCTAAGTAGTAATGGGATAACTAAAGAAAGAGGCACCGGTGGGCAATAGCTATTATTTGGTTCTTCCATGCTCACTTGTGTCTCATAGGATCCGAGTACTTGATACATGTTCCTTGCCTATTCGCACTATCCACATGTGGGAGACTCGATGGATCCCCCTTCGCCTGAGCTTGATTCACACTTTATTTCTTTGAGCCATAAACTAGTTTGGGGTGTTATTACTATCCTGTGCTTATGCCATGCTTTATTGCTTTATTTACTATTCCGTGTGGAGAGCCTGTACTGTTTAGGACTTGTGCTACGTTTCCGCGGTATCGACAAGCCCAGTCACACTTTCGGGTTCCCAGTCGTTTATAGCCTTCGACACAAACCCTCGGTCCGTCTCGGAGCTAGCCAACTTTGTTGTGGGTAGCTTAGTGGGGTGGCCCCCTGAAATCATTTAGGTATCCTATGAATGCATTGTCATGAGGCCTCGTTGCTTTTTATTTGGTTCTTCCCGAGGTTGATTGTGTGTGTGTTGCTATTTGTGCACCTGGTAAATCTTTCTGAAAGCCGTGTCCGTGTTTTTGGACGACTTGGAGCACATTTTCTTGATCATAGAAAAGTATAACTAAAGTACCGTGGTTAATTTGACTTAAACATGACTAGTAAATAGTACAACACTCATGGAATGGTTAATAAAATTGCCAACCGATGGGATGTTCTTCCGCCTTCCCGTCGGTAAGCGAGAAGGAGGGCGAGCAATGTTTATTTATGTTACCTATATAACTGTTGTTTCTAATTAACGAGCATCCGTCCATATTTGGTTGGGCAGATGTTGAAGCGTCTCTATAGAACTATTTAGCTATTATCTTTTGCTGCAATTGCGTCACCCTCATGTTGTTCCCTTTAGATGCATTAAGACTTGCTGAGTACCTCTAGGATCTCACACGATATATGTTTTGGTTCAGATGGACATGTTTACTCACATGAAGGTTACTGGGTCGAGGAAACCGATGATGGTGGCGACGACCATCAGGTGTAGAGATTCCGAGGATGGAAATCCGTGAGATCTGTGGGTGGATGTGCTTATTTTTAGGGCATCTTATGCCAATTTGCTTCTTGTCCGTACTCAGATCTTGTTTTTCGCTTCCGCTTGATACTCTGATGAGTGATGTACGAGGATGTATCCTAAACTATTATCTCTATCTAGGATATTTGGATCTTGTCATATGATGTTGAATATTTCTGTTTCTATTGTTTTAGATGGTCTGTCTCTGATGTACTGTTGTGTGTCGCTAGCATACACACTTGTGTATGTTTTGTTCGCATACCTGTCGACTACGTCGCTCGCTCTTGTCACACGATTCTTGAAAGTGGGTAGGGTGGTTGGTCGGTACCGTGCCCTGCGCCGCTTCTAGGGGCCTACACTCGGTGTAATACGTCGGACACTACGCTCTAAGAAACAAGCAGGTATGATCCAAAAGTGGATAGGACATACTACCATGGGGCCGCGTAGCCACACACAGTAGGCCCACCTCTTGGAGTTGGGCACGGTACCGGACAACCATCCTACCCACTTTTATGATCATAGCTTCAGATGCGAGCGGCGTAGTCGACAAGTAATGTGATCAAAATATACACAAATGAGTATGTATGTCCACGACATACAATAGTACATCAGAGCCAGACCATCTAAAAAATAGAAAGAGAAATATTCAACGCTATACGACAAGATCCAAATATCCTAGATAGAGATAATAGTTTAGGATACATCCTCATACATCACACATCAGAGTATCAAGCGGAAGCGGAAACAAGATCCGAGTATGGATAAGAAGCAAATTGGCATCAGATGCCCTGAAATAAAGCACATCCCGCCCACAGAACTCACATATCTCCATCCCTGGAATCCCTACACCTGACAGTCATTTCCACCATCATCAGTCTCTTCGACCCTGTAACCTTCCTAGGAGTATACATGTCCATCTGAACCAAATATTTATTTTGTGAGACCCTAGGGGACTCAAAAGGTCTTAATGCATCTAAAGGGAACAACCTGGGGGTGACGCAATTGTAGCGAAAGATAATAGCTAAATAGTTCTATAGAGACACGCTACACATCCGCCCAACTAGAGATGGACCGACGCTCATTAATTATTAAGAACAGTGAAATAAGTAACATAATTAGACATCGTTCGCCCTCCTTCTCACTTACCGATGAGAAGGCGGAAGAACATCCCATCCGTTGGTAATTCTATTAACCATTCTTTGAATATTTGTTATGGGGTAACCCCGTGGGTGGTCCGATCTTCACGGATCTCGTGGTAAAATCGATGGGAAAGCGAAGGGAAAGGGAGAAGGTAGCGGAAGAGGACGCACACCTCGTGAAGAATGAACACATGCAAAACTCACATGATACAAGGCCAATTGCTTCCGCCGGTGGCCACCGGTCCGATAGAATCCTTGCAAGGAAAGATCAGTCAACATGCTCCCTCGATCCCACGTGGAGAGGGAAGAACACCTTGGAGAGGGTCTTGACGTCTTGGCAAAGGGACACCGATGCCAAGCCCTTGTACAACGAGGGAGGTGCGATGCAAACTCAAACGAGGTGATGACGATAGTCGATCCCCTTTGGTACAAGGGGATGAGGCAAAACTAGAGATTCCACAAAGGGGTTTATCTTTAGTCTATCATCTATGCCTAGGGTTACATGAGAGGGTGGGGGCACTATATATAGGCCAGCCACTAGTTCAAGGGTACTTTAGGAATAAAAGGGGAAAGTCTGGGCGGACTAAGGGGTACATGGGCCAAAGGCCCAGCTGGCGGCGCGCAGGCCCATACGCTCAGGCTGGTGACTCCGGTGTGGCGGTCTGGAGACTCCGGTCTGGGCCAGAGATTCCGGTCGGTCTCCGGTCCATCTCTAGAGGGGCCTTCTGGCTGTCCTCAAGCTCGATCTAGGGGTCGGTCCGGAGATGGGCCGGAGACTCCGGTGTGCGTAGGCCGGAGACTCCGATGCTCTAGCTGCTACTTCTTCCGTCTTCTCTTCCAAGCCTCCGTCTTGTCGTGCTTGGTGCTCCAGGCTTCGTCCCATGCCTCCGTACTTGTTGGTGTGAACCTATCATTGATATGGGACGGAGTATGAAGTAGTATACCATTCAAGAGGGTAGGAAGTGGGTTCACATAGAGGAACGGATTCACCTTTGGAGTCCATGGCGACTTGGTATAAGTTGGAGACCATGATGTGGTAACGACCGAAGTTCGGGCTACATCATCTCCCTTCAAAAGAGTTGTCCTCGACTCTACATGCTTATCACAAAGTAGAAGGTGTCGAGAGACCTTCTTGATCCTGGGGTTCACCATATAGTCGTCCTCGGGAAGATTGATTTGACAACACTTCAATGTTCCTTCACCTTCTATGAAGCCTACAAAGCTCACCACAAAAGCAAAGCAACACTCAAAGCATAGCCAACACTCAAGGGGTAACCCTGTGGGTGGTCCGATCTTCACGGATCTCGTGGTCAAATCGATGGGAAAGTGAGGGGAAAGTGATGCGGCCCGTCCTACGGACGCTCCTACATCTACACCACTGAGTCCCCCAAGTGGACCAATGACCCATGCCCGAGCCAAGCTCCTTCAAGATAAGGTGAATTCGCTCCTCTCATCATGTGACTTTGACATACACCTAGATGGCTTACTACTTCATACCACTACTCTGTGCATCATTAGGTACGAACCCCCGCCGCATCGACCTACGAGCCCTGAAGCTGCACCTGTGCTGAAGCTGACTGAGCCGGAGTGTCCGGCCCGGCCAGAGTGTCTAGCACGACTCGGCCGGAGTGTCCGGCCAGCCCCAGCCCCAACCTGGCGTGGACATTCAGAAGGCTAGTTCGGACACTCCCCAGACACTACCCAGAGTGTCCGGCCGTTCCAACCCGGACTGTCCGGCCTGAAGATAAGCCTGCAAGCCTAGTTGGGCCCTGTGGCCCATGTATCCCTCTACTTCGCCCAGAACTCTACTTTAATGCCTGATTTAACCCTAAACATGTGGTTGGCCTATATATAGACCCCCACCTCCATTGTAAACCCTAGGCATGATATTGGAATTAGTGGAAACCCCTTTGTGGATCTATCTAGTTCTTGCCTCATGCTCCTTGACTAAGGAGCACCAATATCACCAAACCTCGTTGGAGTTTGCATCGTGCCTCCGCGTTGTACAAGGCCTAGGCATCGAAGTCCCTTTGCCTAGACGTCAAGATCTCACCGAGTCTCCCATCTCGCCGTGCCGGTTCGAGAGAGAGTCCTCTGCCCGACGCTGATCCTAGGGATTGCGCCAAATCGGTCACCGCCAGCGTGAGCTATTGGTGTTTATCATGGTTTTGCGTGTGTGTGTTCATCGCGTTCTTCGTTCGTGCGTTCGTCGTGTTCATCCTTCCCTCCTTCTCCCGCACTCCATCCTCTATTTGAGTGGGATTCATGAAAGATCGGGCCACCCTAGAGGTTTGCCCTCAACATATAGCTGATGCGGCCCGTCCTACGGACGCTCCTACATCTACACCACCGAGTCCCCCAAGTGGACCGATGACCCGTGCCTGAGCCAAGCTCCTTCAAGATAAGGTGAATTCGCTCCTCTCATCATGTGACTTTGACATACACCTGGATGGCTTGCTACTTCATACCACTACTATGTGCATCATCAGGTACGAACCCCCGCCGCGCTGACTCACGAGCCCTGAAGCTACACCTGTGCTGAAGCTGACTAAGCCGGGGTGTCCGCCCAGAACCAGCCTGAGTGTCCATCCCGGCCAGACTGTCCGGCGCGACTTGGCCGGAGTGTCCAGCCAGCCCCAACCCCATCCTGGCATGGACATTCAGAAGGCCAGTTCGAACACTCCCCGGACACTACCCGGAGTGTCCGGCGACCCTGGACTATTCGGCCGTTCCAACCCGGACTGTTCGGCCTGAAGATGGGCCTGCGAGCCTAGCTGGGCCCTGTGGCCCATGTATCTCTCTACTTCGCCCAGAACTCTACTTTAATGCCTGATTTAGCCCTGAACTTGTGGTTGGCCTATATATTGTCCCCCACATCCATTGTATACCCTAGGCATGATATTGGATTTAGTGGAAACCCCTTTGTGGATCTATCTAGTTCTTGCCTCAAGCTCCTTGACCAAGGAGCACCAATATCACCAAACCTCGTTGGAGTCTGCATCGTGCCTCCGTGTTGTACAAGGCCTAGGCATCGGAGTCCCTTTGCCTAGACGTCAAGATCTCACCGAGTCTCCCATCTCGCTGTGCCGGTTCGAGAGACAGTCCTCTGCCCAACGCCGATCCTAGGGATTGCGCCGGACCGGTCACCGCCGGCGTGAGCTATTGGTGTTTATAGTGGTTTTCTGTGTATGTTCATCTCATTCTTCGTGTGTGTGTTCGTCGTGTTCATCCTTCCCTCCTTCCCCCGCACTCCACCCTCGATTTGAGTGGGATTCGTGAAAGATCGGGCCACCCTAGAGGTTTGCCCTTAACATATTGGTATCAAGAGCTTCGTTGCTCACGAATTCCCCCACAAAATTTTCTTCTATCCACCAAAAAATTCGAAAATCCCCAAAAAAGAGCCCCATACTTGCCTTTGGATCAATCTCTTGATTTGGAGTGATATTTGTGGTTATGATCCGACCAAACCTTGTCTTAGGAGTTGGTCCAGCGTTATCCTGCGTTTTCCTAGCCCGATTTGGCCAGCTTTTCGCGAATTTGAGGCCCGAAGGCGAGGATTTCCACTCAAGAACACGAGCAGGAAACCCGCGCCGGAGTGTCCGGGCCGATCTGAACGGAGTGTCCGGCAGAATCCGACTGGAGTGTCCGGCCTAACCGGAGTGTTCGGCCCAGACAGACCGGAGTGTCCGGCTGTAATACCAGTTTAGACAGTTTTGCCTCATTTTTTGCATTGGCTAATTCCCTTTGTTTACTCGTGTCCTGTGTGCGTGTTAGCAACTAATAGGAAGCTTCCGCATCAACAACCTCCGTGCTCATCGACACCACGGTCTACGAACATCATCCCGCACCACCGACGCCAAGTTCATCATCACCAACGAAGGTATAACTTGCGTCACCTTGTTAACCCCTATCTTCCTTTATGTGTACCTATCCCATGAGAGTGGCTCATCTTGTGTTTGCTTGAGCATTGTGCATTTGTCCTTGGATAGTGAGAGTGCAAGAGCAATATCAAGTGTGACTAGGTAGCATCAAGGGAGAGCAAAAAAAGAGAAAATATACAAAGATAACGAAGCAAGAGAGAAAGAAGAGCGCCCAAGGCATGTGCACAAATCCGTTGCTCACTTTTCTTCTTTGCAAACGAGCCATGGTCTCTCCTTGCATTGGCACGACAACGAGCTTAGTCTTCGTTAGGACTTTTTGTTTGCTCATTTTCATAGTTGTGTCAATCCCAACTATCTCCACATGTGTGTATATAGTCGTAGGTTCCCTTCACCCTTTTGAGTTGTTGACCTTCGCCTTTTCCTTGAGTTTTGTTGGATTTTACCCACTTTTGACTATCCCTTTTCTTTTGGTTGGTTCTTTGGCATTCCACAATCCTAACCTACCACCAACAAGCTTTTGAGAGTTAGTTCTTTCTTTAGTGTGAGTTTTCTTTGCAATTCCACTTTTCACGCTTATAGCTCTCACTTGTGGTTTCTAGTTTGGTGCAATCCCCAAGGTGAGGTACAAGGCTAACACCACCATATTCCACTTCCATATACAATACTTGTGTGTTTTGCATGATGGATAGGCACGGTGAGTCGAGCCAACCACCTCCCCAAGAAGAAGATCAAGGTCCGTACATGACGCGTGTAAGTCACTTCATCGTTCGACAAGAGTTCCGTGAACGTTACCAAGCCCTTGAGACAAGACAAGATGAACAATTTGGCGAGACGCAAGCTGAGTTCAAGAACATCGACAACCGCTTCGACGGCCTCGAAGGAGAAATGCATGCAATGCATCACAACTTCGGCCACCAAAATGAAGCGCTCCAATGCTCCATCGCCGAAACAAATAACAATCTTCGACGCCTCATCGACGGAATAGCAAGGCCACGTTCACGCGCACCAAGCTCTTCAAGTTCTTCGCGTCATCATGCACCCCCTCAACAAGATCTACATCCAAGTGCTCCAAGACGCAATGATGCCCCCGTGGTTGAAGATGGAAGTTCTTTCGAACTATGTACCTTCCCCACGGCACGCCGCAACGTCAATGATGAGGACATCCCTACAGTTACACCTACCCCAATTTCTAATGAAGATGTTCCAATTGCAAAGAAGGATCAATCTAATGAGATAAGGATTGGACCAATCACAAGAGCTCGTGCCAAGCTACTAGAACAACAGGTGAACTTGTTTCTTAATGAACCTGGTGTTTTAATTAATGAGAATTTTATACTACCTAAGTCTTTGAATTATTGCATGATCAGGTACTTAGGAGAAGAAGGTAAAGCACGGAGCGAGGAGCTAATGGAACAATGCGTGTTGATCAATGAAGAATGCGCGAGGGAGGAGAGGGAGGAAGCGCAAGGAGCTGTCCAAGACGAAGATCAACAAGAGGAGGACGTTCTCTGCCGCGGCAGAGAAAAGTATCGTTTCTCTGCCACGACAGGCTGCTGCGGCAGGAAAACCGAGTCCTACTCTGCCACGGCAGAGAAAGCGACTACAACTCTGCCACGGCAGAGCCAGTTTGATCGAACCCAAGTTGGGTCGGTTTATATCCCAAGGTGGGTGTAACCGACTTGGATCGACCCTTAGGCCGCCGCCTCCTAGACCCTTAAATAGATGGGGGCGCACTAGTTTAGTTTTTAGACCACGTTAAAATATTTTGGAGTTGTTTCTTTCATAGAACCTATGGAATTACCCTGTGTTCGAATCTACCAACTATAATTGAGTGTGATATGTTGTTCCATTGGGAATTAGTAGATTGCATACTACCATTCGTGGTCACGGCTGCGTGCGCAAGAGTGTGGTGTTGTGAATATCCTACAAGGTTCAAGATCCGTTGCACTGGCATCAGGGATCGAGCGGGAGAGATCATAGCTACTCACTAGTTATCTATCATCCACCATCATCATCGCCATCCGCTTACTGAGAAGATCAGGCCACCCCATATCATCTTGGTATCAGATTTCCTCGTTGCCTCGGTAAGAAATCCGCAATCCATCCTTAGATTAGAGAGTGTTTTAGTCCTATACAGAAAAAGCCCCACAAAAAAGAGTTGTCATAGACTAGATTGCACCGTAGACGAGTAATAGTTGCTGGTCGTGTTCATCCTTTAGTTTAGATCTAGATCTGTTCTTCGTAGATTTGTGTCCTCTTTGTTTTTAGTCGTTTTCCACCATTGTTTTCTGCCACCATCAAGTCAGATCCGATCTACTCTAAGAGTCCTGGTCATCTACTCTTGGCCGAGTCGGAATTAAAAAAAAAAATATATATATATACTTACCAAGTTACCAAGTATACTTTCCAAGTTACCGAGTATACTTTCCAAGTTACCGAGTCTGCCACGGCACAGTTTTGCCCCGTTTTTCTGCCGCGGCAGCCATATAAAAAAATTGTGAAATTTTGCAATTTCCCAAACCTTAGCCACAGCCAATCTACTACATAGGTGTAGGAACTTGCCTATTGAGACTAGTTTCCGCTCCTACAGGCTGCTCTTAGGATTTTTGGTGCGGTACTTTGTAATTGGCCGTGTGTTATCTATCTAAAAAAGAGCAAGATAGCAAAAGGAAAAGCTATACAAAAGAAAAAGAAAAATTGTGAAAAAAAGAGAATTTGAGCAGGAGGCCTAGTGATATCTTTGTGCACCGGTAGATTGAGCAATATTGTGCCTGTTTACCTTGAGCTTTGCTAGTGTCTCTCGAGTGTAGTGCAACACCCTTCATAGTTGCATTGCCACATTTTTCTCTACGTGTGTGTTTCTTGGGTATTTGTCCGATCAACACTAGGACTTGTTTGCGGTGTAGATATGATACCATACCTATAGCTCCTCCTTAAATAACCTGTGTGCCCTGTGATCGTTCTCTATACCTTTGATATTCACTTCATCACATCAAGTGCATCAGTCTTTGACTTCGTTTGGTAGAGCATCTCTATTCACTTTGGAACGGTAAGATCTCCTTTCTTATTAGTTGTGAGTGAGTTGTGAGAGTTTCCACCATACAAATTCTGATTTTTGCACTAACCTACTAATCATGTCTTCTAGTGATGATGATGTTGTGATGCAGAAAAAGAAGGATGAGGAGCTCGTCAATTGACGTGAATATGAGGCTTTGAAATCCCACTTGACACGTGTGTTTACTAACACGACAGATGCCATTGACAAGAATCTCCAAGACATGAATATGAGATTGGATCAGCATGTTGGGACAGTTGATACTATCCAAACGCAAGTGGCTACGCTCAATGTCAATGTCACCGCTTTGCAGCAATCCATTGAGGGTTTGACAACCGCCTTACATAGAAGGGAAGATCCTCAACATGATGATGCCTTTGATGATTTCGATGAGGGTAGCGCTGTTGATGCTGCTCCACATGTTGGCAGGGGACGTGCTATTCCCCCTGTCCATGCACCTGCTCATGGTCGTGGGTTTGCCCATCTTGGGCGTGGTCCACGTGTGCCCAACCAAGCTGATGACGGTTTGGGCAAGCCAAAATTTTCAATTCCTAAATTTGATGGTTCCATTGATCCTGAAGACTACCTCACATGGGAGTTGAAGATTGAAAAACTCTGGCGTTTATTTGACTATCCAGAAGACAAGAAAGTCAAGCTTGCAGCATCTGAATTTGATGGTTATGCTCTACGTTGGTGGGATGCTCTTGTGCAACATAGGAGGGAGGACATTGAACTTCCTATGAGGGATTTGCGCGAGAGGAAGCAAATCATGAAAGCTCGTTTCGTACCAACCAACTACTTGCGATCAGTTTTTGATAAATTGACGCAACTGAAGCAAGGCACCATGACAGTTGATGAGTATTACATGGAGATGGAGATGTGTAACTACCTCGGTGAATTACGCTCTTAGTTACATGCCTGGATGAACGAAATTGGTTAAAATAGTACGGTGGGGCCCAGGGCCACTCACGGTAGACCTTTCGGCCGTCCTAACCACTTTCAGAACATCGGGACAAGAACGAGCGGCGTAATCGACAGGCGAAGGGATCAACTACATACACAAATGAGTATGTATGCAAGCCACATACAACAGTCCTCAGAGCCATTCCATCTAAAAGAAATAGAAATATTGCAACGCCATACGGCAAGATTCAAATATCCTAGATAGAGATAATAATTTAGGATAGCTCCTCATACAACACACATCAGAGTATCAGGCGGCAGCGGAAAACAAGATCCGAGTACGGATACGAGGCAAATCGGCATAAGATGCCCCATAAATAAACACATCCCGCCCACGGATCTCACGGATCCCCGTTCCCGGAATCTCTACACCGAATGATCGTTGCCAACATCATCTGTCTCCTCCACCCAGTATCCATCTTGCGGGTACACCTGCTCATCTGAATCAAACAATTTATCGTGTGAGACCCTAGGGGTACTCAGCAAGTCTTTATGCCGCTAAAGGGGACACAACCTGGGGTGACGCGATTGCAGCAAAAGATAATATCTAGCAATTCTATAGATACTTGCTAACCATCCGCCTAACCAATGATAGACAGATGTCCGTGAATTAAGAACAACAGTTATAACAGTATAATTAACAGATCCATCCTCCTCCTCGCTTACCAACGAGGAAGCGGACGAACAACCCCCACCATCCGTTGGCAGTTTTATTAACCCTTCCATGAGCATTGCACTATTTACTAGTCAAGTACTTAGTCAAATTAAAAGCGGTACTTTAGTTATACTTGTCTATGATCGAGAAACTGTGCTCCAAGTCGTCCATAACCGCGGACACGGCTTTCAGAAAGATTTACCCTGCAGGGGTGCACGAATAGCAACACACACTCGATCAACCTCGGAAAAACCAAATCAAAACCCAACAAGGCATTCACGACAAAGCAATCACAGGATTCAGAAATATTTCAGGGGGCCACCCCATTAAGCTACCCGCAACGAAGTTGGCCGGCTCCGAGACGGACCCAAGGTTTGTGTGGACGTCGGTAAACGACTGGGAACCCGAAAATGTGACTGGGCTTGTCGATACAGCGAAAACGTGTCATGATCCAGAACAGTACAGGTGCTCCTCGCACAATCTTAAATAAAGCAGTAACATGGCATAAGTACAGGATAGTAATAAAGCCCCAAACTAATTGTGGCCCCAAGAAATAAGAATGAATCAAGCTCTGGCTCAGGGGGGTCCATAAGGCCTCCCGGATGTGGATAGTGCGAATAGTCAAGGAACATGAATCAAGTACTTGGGGTCGTACGAGACACAAGTGAGCATGAAAACCAAATAGCAGATATTGCTCACCGGTGCCTCTTTCATTAGTTATCCCATTACTACTTAGGTTAAGTTGTTTAGGTACCTCGTTATTCATCAGACACTCACATACCCTACACATGCTTTTATACGACTCGCATGGCTCAAATAACTCCTGTAGTAATGGCTCATGGGATGGAGGAACAAGCTTCGGTGGGGTTTAAAAGTAAAGGCTATGCAGTACTTGGGATTCAATTTAATGCAATCGCGACTCAATGATGCAAGAGTAAGATAGAGCATGTGGTAGTGCTTGCCTGGCAGCTCAATTGAAGCGAGAGATGGATCTGGGTAGTGCTTGCTTGTGATTCCTGGTAATTCTCCTGCTGGGCGTCTATTCGAAGAAGAACCAAACAAACAAGGGCCAACATAAATAAAGTGCACAAGCATATGAATTAAAATGCGATAAGCAAACAAGCATGCCATGATGAATGATGCACAATTTACATGGCATTAAAGTAGCATGGCAAAGGTGAGGTGTGGATACAAGAAATAAAGCATTTTATTATTTATTTAACCAAGTTTTATTGTCATAAACAGTTCTGATTTTTAATAATGACATGATGCATGCTTCAATTCAGAACAAGGACTATATAGATAGAACGGGCTCGTCGCGCTGATCGATTTGGATATATTATTTGCCAAATTTGGAGTTATAGAACTAAAGTTATTAATTTATTAAGAAAAGGGCATTTTATTGTAATTTTAATCATCTCGAAATTTTAAAGTGCTCAAACAATAATTTGAAGGGCATATTTGAATTCCTCACATTTTTCTGATTCAAAAACATATATTATTTGTATTGTTTGGATTTATATTTGATAAGTTATTTAAAATCTGGTTTGAATTTTGAATTTAAACATTTACTCAAAAAGTTTAATTAAAACAGAAAAGCAGAAAACATTTTGCACTCAGGCAAACCCAGCCCAGACGCTGACGGTGGGCCACTGCTGACTGGGGCCACGCGCGCGAAAAAAATCCTTTTGCTACCGCGGGCTTAGCTAGCCCAGGCGGCTGACATGCGGGCCCGACGGAGAAGTAGGTCCCACGTGACAACGAGGGGCACGGGTGGTCCACGTGGCGCAGCGAGGGGAGTGCGGGTTGAGGCCTCGAAAGCTGCGGGGTTTTCTTGCAATTCTATACCGAGGCTGACTAGTGGGGTCGTTGGGACGGCGAGGGACCTAGGCGTGATCGACAGAAGTTGCGGGGGGCTTTTCGCAAAACTGCCACACGAGCTCTGAACTGAATCTGACGCTGCTCTCTGAATCGCGGCGACGATTGACGACGGCGAGGTTTTCCGGCGAGGGTGGCGTCGCAACCACGGCGAGGTAGATATTGCCGTAAAAACGAAAAAGAAAGAGGGAAGCTCCAGCTACGGCTCTTGTTCAGGAAGTATCGGCGGCGGCGGGCTGCACTGGTCGGGGCGTCTCGGGGAACAGAAGGGGAACGCAGGTCTGGCTGCTCATCGGCGGGGCAGATCACCGGCGGGGGTCACAATGGGGCGGCGCTAGGCACGTGGTGTGGGGGAAACCGGGAGAGGAACGAGGGGGCGCTCACCTTGATCGATTCCCACCGGAATCGGGGCAGGAGGTGGTCGGAGCGGAGGGGGATGGCGGGGCTGCTGCGGTGGGGTTCTGTTCACTGGCGAGGGGCAGCTGCGGGCGAGCTTGGCGTCTCCCAGCGGGCGGAATCTACTCCACGGTCTGCGGCAACGCTCCCCGGCGAGTTCCCGGTCACCGGCGAGGGCGGCAAGGGCGACGTGGCCCTCAGACTGGCGGCGGTACACGGAGAAGAGGAAGAGGGGAATGGAGCAGGTAGCTAGGGTTAGGAAAAAGGCGGCTCGGTGCGAGGATAAGAAGGAGGGGCTGGCGTGCGGGAGGCGTGGGCGGACGCGACAGACGGCGGGGGAACGGCCACCTGCTCCTCTCCGTCAGAGCAGAGGAGAGAGGAGGGGCGAGATGGCGTCAGACGGAGGAGGAAGAGGAACAGAGCGAGGCGACGGCGCTGTCCGGCTCGAACCGGTACGGGCTAGGAAGGCAAGCTGGGCCGCGGCTGGGGAAGTGGGCCGGGAGAGGCTGCGTCGGTGGGCTGCTGCTCTGGTACTGCTGCTGGGCTGCAAGTAAGGCTCTTCTCCTTTTATTTCTTTTTATTTTATTAACTGTTTTGATTTTTGTTTTGTTGCAGGTTCAAACAAACTCAAAAATACCCCTTTTTGGAAGTTTTTGTAAATTTGAAATAAAAGAGAGAGAGCTGGCTTTGGAGTGAGGTGGGGCCTAGAGGTTGGGCACAAGTTGGTGGTGAGGGAAAACACTACAAGAGAGAGGGAGAGAGGGTGTTAAGATCAAAGGGAAAAATCCCACTTGTTCATACATGAAGGGAAAAAGGGTTTTTGGTTGGGGAACATGGGGATGGTGGAAAAATGGAGAGATTCCACAAATAATGAACCACTAAAACAAAAAGAAACAAACGGGCTAAAGGTGGTGATGATGGTTGCATGGCCCATGCAAGTATTAAATGCCATGTTTTATTTTGTGAAAACAATAATAATAATATGGCATTATTCTTATGCATTCCCAAGAAGTGGAAATAAAGGCCAAGCAAAAGAAAGTATAGTTGAATCCATCCCATCCCACATGAGCTAGGATAATACCAAAAGAAAAAGAAAAGCCCATAGGTAAATGGAATGGTGGAATTATAAGGTGGTGAAAAGAAAGGTGATGGATTTGAATAAAAAATATGCCCCCAACTCAACTTGGGCATTTAAACAATATATCAATAACCAAATACAATATCAAGAGGCAAATACAAATAATAATGCATATGAGAGAAGAACCAAAGGAAGAGGGTTTTATATGATGCTCAAATGCAAGGTGGCATGATGACATGAGCATGATATAATTATGATGCACAATTATATATATAGGAAGTAGCCATTATCTTACTAGACCAAGTAGCATTAGAATTGTTAGACAATTGGGGTGCTACAACTCTCCCCCACTAAACAGGAATCTCGCCCCGAGATTCTAGGAAGAAGAAGAAGATCTCAAAGAGGGTAGGATACTTGGCACGGAGCTCATCTTCACGTTCCCAAGTGGCTTCATCAACGGAATGGTGCGACCACTGCACCTTGCAGAACTTGATGGACTTGTTGCGAGTCCTTCTTTCTGTGACTTCAAGAATTTTTATGGGGTGTTTTTGATAAGACAGATCTTCTTGGAGATTGATGAGTTCATGGTCCACGGTCCTACCGGGATCCTTGAAGCACTTCTTGAGTTGAGAGATGTGTAAAACATCATGGACTTTGAGTTGTTCAGGGAGCTCAAGAGCATAAGCAACTTCTCCTCTTCTTCCACGAATTTTGAAAGGACCGATGTATCTAGGAGCCAGCTTTCCTTTGATACCAAAGCGGTGCGTGCCTCTCATGGGAGTGACACGAAGGTAAACGAGATCACCAGGGACATACTCCATGTCTGTGTGCTTTCTGTCATAATTGCTCTTCTGGCGACTTTGAGCAATCTTCAGGTTTTCAAGAATGATGTGAACTTTCTCCTCCGCTTGAGTTACAATGTCGGGGCCAAACAATATTCTTTCACCTGCGCCCGACCAACCAATCGGAGTTCTGCATTTGCGACCATAGAGAGCCTCAAATGGTGCCATCTTTAGACTTTTCTAGAAACTGTTGTTGCAAGAGAATTCAGCATAAGGAAGACATTCTTCCCACTTCATACCGAAAGAGATAACGCAAGCACGGAGCATATCTTCTAGAATCTGATTGATCCTTTCAACTTGTCCTTGCGACAGAGGGTGGTAAGCTGTGCTGACGTTTAATTTTGTTCCCAAAGCATTTTGGAAACTTCCCCAGAACTTGGAAGTGAAGATGCTTCCACGGTCTGAACTGATCTCAAGAGGAACTCCATACAGAGAGACAATTCTGTTGATATAGATCTCAGCCAACTGAATTGCAGAAATTGTTTCCTTGACTGGAAAGAAGTGAGCTACTTTGGAAAGCCTGTCAATGACAACAAACATTGCATTGTTGCCCTTCTGCGACCTTGGAAAACCAGTGATGAAGTCCATCTCTACTTTCTCCCATTTCCATTCCGAAGGCTTCAATGGCTGTAGAAGACCGGAAGGTTTCTGATGGACAGCTTTAACTCTGCGATAGACATCACACTCCGAGACATACTTGGCACAATATCGTTTCAAACCAGGCCACCAATATTGTGTTTTCAAGTCCATGTACATCTTAGTACTGCCAGGGTTGATAGAAATAACAGAATCATGCGCCTCCTTGAGAACTTGCTCTCTTAAACCCGGGTAGTTCGGAACAAACATCCGGTGTTCGAAGAAAAGAGTGCCTTGGTCGTCGACGTGGAAAGACTGATACTTCGGAAGCTGAATGTTGGAGATGATCTTTTTAGTGTAAGGATCACCAAGTTGAATGGAACGAACTTTTTCTTCCAAGAGAGGTGTTGCCAGAAGGTTCAGAAGATACCCTTGATCCACAATTTCAAGGTTGAGCTTGCGGAATTCCTCGCACAAGAGAGGCTGTTGTTCTTCCACCATGAGATTGTTGACATACGCTTTTCGGCTGAGAGCATCGTCCATGACATTAGCTTTGCCCGGAGTGTAGTTGATGGTTAAATCGAAATCATTGATTGTTTCAATCCACCTCCTCTGACGAAGGTTGAGATCAGGCTGTGTGAAGATATACTTCAGACTCTTGTGATCAGAAAAGATCTCACAACGGTTGCCAAGCAAGTAATGCCTCCATACTTTCAAAGCAAAGACAACTGCTGCGAGTTCGAGGTCATGTGTAGGATAGTTGATCTCATGCGTCTTCAACTGTCGAGAGGCATAAGCAACAACTTGTTTTTCTTGCATAAGGACCGCACCCAATCCTTGCAATGAGGCATCACAGAATATCTGGAAAGGCTTTGATGTATCTGGAGGAACCAAGACTGGTGTGGAAGTGAGCTTCTCTTTGAGTGTTTCAAAGCTTGCTTGACATGCAGGAGTCCAAAGGTATTTCTTGCCTTTCTTGAGGAGATCGGTAAGAGGCTTCGCAATCTTTGAGAAGTTTTGAACGAATCGCCGGCAGTAACTGGCCAAACCAAGGAAACTCCGGACTTCTTTGACATTTATGGGTGGAAGCCAGTCCATAATTGTCTTAATAGTTTCTGGGTTGACGGCGATGCCCTTGGCAGAGATGACGTGACCAAGGTAGGTGACTTGAGGCAGCCAAAACTCACACTTGGAGAACTTTGCATACAGACGGTTCTCACGAAGCTTGTTTAGGACACACCGAAGGTGTTCTTCATGTTCTTCTTTTGACTTAGAATAGTTTCATCCAGATAGACCACAACAAACTTATCAAGATACTCCATGAAAACCGAGTTCATAAGCCTCGAGAAGGTGGCAGGTGCATTGGTGAGACCGAAAGACATGACCGTGTACTCATACAAGCCATAGCGGGTGGTGAAAGCTGTTTTAGGAACATCTTCCTTGCGAATCTTGATTTGATGATAACCACTTCTCAAATCAAGCTTAGAGAATACCACAGCTCCAGCTAGCTGATCGAAGAGATCATTAATCCGCGGAAGGGGATATTTATTCTTGATTGTTTTAGCATTGAGTGCCCGATAGTCAACACAAAGTCTATCAGTCTTGTCTCGCTTGTTCACAAAGATGGTTGGACTAACCCAAGAAGAAGTACTGTGCTGAATGAAACCCAACTTCTCTTGTTCATCCAACTGACGTTTGAGTTCAGCCAACTCAGCAGGACCCATTTTATAAGGCCGCTTGGAGATAGGAGCGATACCAGGTTCAAGTTCAATCACAAACTCAACCTCACGATCCGGAGGCATACCTGGCAACTCTTCAGGAAAGACATCTGGAAACTCACAGACTACAGGAACACTTTGAATACCTTCCATAGCATCATCATTCAAAGCCGCCAAAGAATAAAGCTGAATTGCAGGAGTCAAACTTGGAGAATAGACTATATGGCCTTCAGGAATTTTCAGAGAAACCGAACGTTCAGCACAATCAATCATAGATGCATTTGCTGTTAACCAATCCATGCCCAAGATAACATCAATATCAGAATTGCTCAGAATAATTAAGGAAGTCGGAAACGAAGAGCCACCAATCTCAGTTTGATTGCCATGGCTGATATGAGCAGCCCTCATGTTTGACCCAGGAGATTGTACCACAAGACGATGTAATAAAGGAACCATAGCCAGATCTTGCTCATGTGCAAACTTGTGAGAAACAAAAGAATGCGAAGCACTAGAATCAAACAATACTCGTGCAGGAACTGAGTTAACAGGAAGCATACCCATCACAACTCCAGGAGCATGCTCAGCTTGAGTGGCTTTGACACAGTTGGCACGAGCAACCGTAGACCCAGGCTTAGTGTTGATGTTGAGAGCCCGAGGTGGAGGTGCACGAATCGTAGGAGCACTTGCCGCAGGTCTTGGAGGTGGTGGTGGAAGAGCTTTGTTGTTCATTGGACAATTCCAGAGCTGATGCCTAGTGTTTCCACAAGTATAGCAAGCACCAGGTGGACGTGGAGCAACATAGCCAGGGACTCCGCCAGGCGCTCTAGGGTAGTTGTGGTTGTAGCCCCTGGGAGCCGCAGTGAAGGAGTTTGGTGGCCTTGGTGCGTAGCTTGACGGTCTTGGTGGAGCAGGGAGCGACGGTGGGGTGTTAGGAACCCAGACACGACGCTTAGAAGGAGCTGTCATAACAGAAGAGCTTGCTGTATCACGGCTGCGTTTCTTTGACTCCTCAAACACTTGCCTACTTGCTTCTTCCTGCAGAGCTATGTGTTGGAGTTCTAGAAAAGACGTCGGCCTTGCATGAGTGATTGTATATTTGATGGAAGCATTGAGGCCTTGCCAAAACCTCTTTTGCTTCTTCTTGTCATCAGAGATCTCATCGCCACCATAACGAGAAAGGTTCATGAAGTTTCTGATGTAGGTGTTGACATTGTCAGTGCCCTGCTTGAGGTTGAGAAACACTTCCTTCATCCTTTCCATGACAATTTCTGATAGATATTGCTCTTTGAAAGCAGCAGTGAATCGCTCCCAAGTGGGCTGAAAACCAGAGAGATCTGCCTTGAGGTAATTTTCCCACCAGAGAGCTGCATCTCCCTTCAGAAGGTGAGTGGCACATTTGACCCATTCTTGCTCGGGAACATTCGTAGTCATCAGCAACCTTGACACTTCACGAAGCCAATCATCCGCATCAAGTGGCTGATCAGACACCTCAAATTGGCGTGGGTTGAACTTGAGAAAACTCTTGATGTCTCCTCGCTTGGGAGGTGGAGGTAGCGGAACAAACTCATTCCTCCTCACACTTTCCTCGAAGCGCTGCTGGTTCTGCTGGTAGTGCCCAAAGCATTTGCAATACTTGCCAAAGCAGCCCCTAGTTCAGGCGGTATGTCCTCCTCAGAACGGCGTGGTGGTGCCATCCTGTGATTGATATAAAACACAAGTCAGTACTATAATGGAGAATAATAATAATCCAAAATAGTACCAAAATGGAATTAATCATGATTAAAGGATACAATTCACTGAGATGATATTAAAATATCGACAACGTTCAAGACAACTAGAAGATTTTAAGCATAACGCACACGACTGAACAAGGAGTGTGGTACACAAACTAACAAAGAAAATTTTTCCGCAAATTTCGGCATTAAAATACCACTATATGCGCAAAACCACTTCACGAATCAAGATTAGTAACTCTACTAGTTCAACATATAAGAGCAAATGATAACAGTAGTGGTATGTTCGTGACTCCATCCCGCACTCAAATCATTACTCCGCACATGAATCAGTAAAACACATATCCCAACACCTTCTTCTTAAGATGAAACTAAAGATTGGTAACTACGAAAAAGAACACCCCAACAAGATAACGTCGGATAACAAAGAGTAAGATAGATCGCATCGGTATACAACGAATCAGATAGATCGCGTCGGTTTACAAAGGCCTATCGGTATGGAATGTACCAATAGTTGATAACCAAAAGGCAGATAGTGATAACATTTGGATGCAACAGATAGACAAGGAATTCACACACACACACACACACAACCTATGGTACTACGGAACCCAGAACACGTGAATCCTAGTTTGAATTTTAGAAGAGGATTGAAAACGTTACACTTCCTTACCAGAAAAGGGTGGGTGGGTGGGTAAGAAGAAAAATGGAAGCAGTCCTACTCTCACGTTTTGTTTTTCCCTAGTATACATAACTACCAAAATATTTACTAGACTGACAACGACCATTTTGGCTGAGACCCTGAAGGGCGGGATGGCTTTGATACCAATTGTAACTACCTCGGTGAATTACGCTCTTAGTTGCATGCCTGGATGAACGAAAGTGGTTAAAATAGTACGGTGGGGCCCAGGGCCACTCACGGTAGACCTTTCGGCCGTCCTAACCACTTTCAGAACATCGGGACAAGAACGAGCGGCGTAATCGGCAGGCGAAGGGATCAACTACATACACAAATGAGTATGTATGCAAGCCACATACAACAGTCCTCAGAGCCATTCCATCTAAAAGAAATAGAAATATTGCAACGCCATACGACAAGATTCAAATATCCTAGATAGAGATAATAATTTAGGATAGCTCCTCATACAACACACATCAGAGTATTAGGCGGAAGCGGAAAACAAGATCCGAGTACGGATAAGAAGCAAATCGGCATAAGATGCCCCATAAATAAGCACATCCCGCCCACAGATCTCACGGATCCCCGTTCCCGGAATCTCTACACCGAATGATCGTTGCCAACATCATCTGTCTCCTCCACCCAGTATCCATATTGCGGGTACACCTGCTCATCGGAATCAAACAATTTATCGTGTGAGACCCTAGGGGTACTCAGCAAGTCTTTATGCCGCTAAAGGGGAGACAACCTGGGGTGACGCGATTGCAGCAAAAGATAATATCTAGCAATTCTATAGATACTCGCTAACCATCCGCCTAACCAATGATAGACGGATGTCCATGAATTAAGAACAACAGTTATAACAGTATAATTAACAGATCCATCCTCCTCCTCGCTTACCAACGAGGAAGCGGACGAACAACCCCCATCATCCGTTAGCAGTTTTATTAACCATTCCATGAGCATTGCACTATTTACTAGTCAAGTACTTAGTCAAATTAAAAGCGGTACTTTAGTTATACATGTCTATGATCGAGAAACTGTGCTCCAAGTCGTCCATAACCGCGGACACGACTTTCAGAAAGATTTACCCTGCAGGGGTGCACGAATAGCAACACACACTCGATCAACCTCGAAAAAAACCAAATCAAAACCCAACGAGGCATTCACCACAAAGCAATCACAGGATTCAGAAATATTTCAGGGGGCCACCCCATTAAGCTACCCGCAACAGAGTTGGCCGGCTCCGAGACGGACCCAAGGTTTGTGTGGACGGCAGTAAACGACTGGGAACCCGAAAATGTGACTGAGCTTGTTGATACAGCGAAAACGTGTCACGATCCAGAACAGTACAGGTGCTCCTCGCACAATCTTAAATAAAGCAGTAACATGGCATAAGTACAGGATAGTAATAAAGCCCCAAACTAATTATGGCCCCAAGAAATAAGAATGAATCAAGCTCTGGCTCAGGGGGGTCCATAAGGCCTCCCGGATGTGGATAGTGCGAATAGTCAAGGAACAGGAATCAAGTACTCAGGGTCATACGGGACACAAGTGAGCATGAAAACCAAATAGCAGATATTGCTCACCGGTGCCTCTTTCATTAGTTATCCCATTACTACTTAGGTTAAGTTGTTTAGGTACCTCGTTATTCATCAGACACTCACATACCCTACACATGCTTTTCTACGACTCGCATGGCTCAAATAACTCCTGTAGTAATGGCTCATGGGATGGAGGAACAAGCTTCGGTGGGGTTTAAAAGTAAAGGCTATGCAGTACTTGGGATTCAATTTAATGCAATCGCGACTCAATGATGCAAGAGTAAGATAGAGCATGTGGTAGTGCTTGCCTGGCAGCTCAGTTGAAGCGAGAGATGGATCTGGGTAGTACTCATGTGATTCCTGGTAATTCTCCTGCTGGGCGTCTATTCGAAGAAGAACCAAACAAACAAGGGCCAACATAAATAAAGTGCACAAGCATATGAATTAAAATGCGATAAGAAAACAAGCATGCCATGATGAATGATGCACAATTTACATGGCATTAAAGTAGCATGGCAAAGGTGAGGTGCGGATATAAGAAATAAAGCATTTTATTATTTATTTAACCAAGTTTTATTGTCATAAACAGTTCAGATTTTTAATAATGACACGATGCATTCCTCAATTCATAACAAGGACTGCATAGATAGAACGGGCTCGTCGCGCTAATCGATTTGGATATATTATTTGCCAAATTTGGAGTTATAGATTTAAAGTTATTAATTTATTAAGAAAAGGGCATTTTATTGTAATTTTAATCATCTCGAAGTTTTAAAGTGCTCAAACAATAATTTGAAGGGCATATTTGAATTCCTCACATTTTTCTGATTCAAAAACATATATTATTTGTATTGTTTGGATTTATATTTGATAAGTTATTTAAAATCTGGTTTGAATTTTGAATTTAAACATTTACTGAAAAAGTTTAATTAAAACAGAAAAGCAAAAAACATTTTGCACTCAGGCAAACCCAGCACAGACGCTGACGGTGGGCCACTGCTGACTGGGGCCACGCACGCGAAAAAATTCCTTTTGCTACCGCGGGCTTTGCTAGCCCAGGCGGCTGACATGCGGGCCCGGCGGAGAAGTAGGTCCCACGTGACAGCGAGGGGCATGGGTGGTCCACGTGGCGCAGCGAGGGGAGTGCGGGTTGAGGCCTGGAAAGCTGGGGGGGTTTCTTGCAATTCTATACCGAGGCTGACTAGTGGGGTCGCTAGGACGGCGAGGGACCTAGGCGTGATCGACAGAAGTTGCGGGGGGCTTTTCACAAAACTGCCACGCGAGCTCTGAACTGAATCTGACGCTGCTCTCTGAATCGCGGCGACGACTGACGACGGCGAGGTTTTCCGGCGAGGGTGGCGTCGCAACCACGGCGAGGTAGATATTGCCGTAAAAACGAAAAAGAAAGAGGGAAGCTCCAGCTACGGCTCTTGTTCAGGAAGTATCGGCGGCGGCGGGCTGCACTGGTCGGGGCGTCTCGGGGAACAGAGGGGGGAACGCAGGTCTGGCTGCTCACCGGCGGGGCAGATCACCGGCGGGGGTCACAATCGGGCGGCGCTAGGCACGCGGTATGGGGGGAAACGGGAGAGGAACGAGGGGGCGCTCACCTTGATCAGGGCAGGAGGTGGTCGGAGCGGTGGGGTTCTGTTCACTGGCGAGGGGCAGCTGCGGGCGAGCTTGGCGTCTCCCAGCAGGCGGAATCGACACTCCCCGGCGAGTTCCCGGTCACCGGCGAGGGCGGCAACGACAACGTGGCCCTCAGACTGGCGGCGGTACACGGAGAAGAGGAAGAGGGGAACGGAGCAGGTAGCTAGGGTTAGGAAAAAGGCGGCTCGGCGCGAGGATAAGGAGGAGGGGCTAGCGTGCGGGAGGCATGGGCTGACACGGCAGACGGCGGGGGAACGGCCACCCGCTCCTCTCCGTCAGAGCAGAGGAGAGAGGAGGGGCGAGACAGCGTCAGACGAGGGGGGAAGAGGAACAGACCGAGGCGACGGCGCTGTCCGGCTCGAACCGGTACAGGCTGGGAAGGCAAGCTGGGCCGCGGCTGGGGAAGTGGGCCGGGAGAGGCTGCGTCGGTGGGCTGCTGCTCTGGTACTGCTGCTGGGCTGCAAGTAAGGCTCTTCTCCTTTTATTTCTTTTTATTTTATTAACTGTTTTGATTTTTGTTTTGTTGCAGGTTCAAACAAACTCAAAAATACCCCTTTTTGGAAGTTTTTGTAAATTTGAAATAAAAGAGAGAGAGCTGGCTTTGGAGTGAGGTGGGGCCTAGAGGTTGGGCACAAGTTGGTGGTGAGGGAAAACACTACAAGAGAGAGGGAGAGAGGGTGTTAAGATCAAAGGGAAAAATCCCACTTGTTCATACATGAAGGGAAAAAGGGTTTTTGGTTGGGGAACATGGGGATGGTGGAAAAATGGAGAGATTCCACAAATAATGAACCACTAAAACAAAAAGAAACAAACGGGCTAAAGGTGGTGATGATGGTTGCATGGCCCATGCAAGTATTAAATGCCATGTTTTATTTTGTGAAAACAATAATAATAATATGGCATTATTCTTATGCATTCCCAAGAAGTGGAAATAAAGGCCAAGCAAAAGAAAGTATAGTTGAATCCATCCCATCCCACATGAGCTAGGATAATACCAAAAGAAAAAGAAAAGCCCATAGGTAAATGGAATGGTGGAATTATAAGGTGGTGAAAAGAAAGGTGATGGATTTGAATAAAAGATATGCCCTCAACTCAACTTGGGCATTTAAACAATATATCAATAACCAAATACAATATCAAGAGGCAAATACAAATAATAATGCATATGAGAGAAGAACCAAAGGAAGAGGGTTTTATATGATGCTCAAATGCAAGGTGGCATGATGACATGAGCATGATATAATTATGATGCACAATTATATATATAGGAAGTAGCCATTATCTTACTAGACCAAGTAGCATTACAATTGTTCGACAATTGGGATGCTACAAGATGCTTATGCAGCGTGCTAGAATTCGTGAGTCCATTGAGATGACCATGCAGCGATTCTTAAACAATTTGAAGTTACCAATCAAGAGCATTGTTCGTCATCACAAGTATGAGACCTTGAATGAGTTGTTGCATCATGCTAGAGAGGCCGAATCCCAATTGGCAGAAGAGGCGAAGTCACGATCTCGTTTTCCATCCTCCAGCAGATTTTCGGCCAGACCTACTCCTCCTACAGCTGCGTCACCAGCTGCCGTTCCGTTTACACCATCGACCAAACCAGCAAGTACACCTTCGTTTGGGTCTAATGCTCGGAAACCTGCTGCTCCTGCTGCTAGCTCAGGTTCCAACATGTCTACTGCACGTACTCGTGATGTGGTGTGCCATACTTGTGGAGGTAGAGGTCACTACAAGAAAGATTGTCCAAACAGCAAGGTTATGTTTGTTAATGAACAAGGTGAAGTAGAAAGTGGAGATGAAGCTTCTGATGATGATATTGATGATGGCGAGGTTGGTGCTGATGCATATGCTGAGCGTGCTCCAACTATTGTCGTATCTTCACGTGTACTTAGTGTGCAACCGGTTGAGGAATCCCAGTGTTGCAACTTGTTCCAAACAAAAGCTCTAGTTGGACCAAATAAAGCTTGCAAGGTCATTATTGATGGAGGTAGCTGCAGAAATCTTGCAAGTAAGGAACTATGTGCCAAACTGAATTTGACATACTTACCTCATCCAAGCCATACTACATAAAATGGTTGAGCAACAATGGTGAGATGAAGGTAAATCATATGGTACGAGTGAATTTTCAAATAGGGCCATACAAAGGTTCTATTGATTTTGATGTGGTTCCTATGACTGTTTGTCATCTACTATTGGGTCGGCCTTGGCTCTATGATCGCCATGTGCAACACAATGGCCGAGCCAATACATATCACTTGGAATTCAAAGGAAAGAAGATTACTATGCAGCCAATGACACCACAAGAAATTTTGAATGATTCTCACCAGAAGATAGAGGTGAACTTGAAGGAAGATACTACCACTCGGCGAGACTGTGTCACAACTATTCCTGATGTAATTGAGCCTAAGTTGAGTGATATAACGAAAAGTGAGAGAGTGCCTGGGTTATTGATATTAGCCACCAAGGAGGATATGAGAGAGTTTCGTGGGGATCCTACAACCATGCCACTTGTGCTCATGTATAAGGGTCAGGTATTAGTTTCTAACGACATGACCCCTATTTCTCTTGGTGTCTCTTCTGTTTTGCAGGACTTTGGGGATGTGTTTCCAGAAGACGTACCCGCAGGTTTACCTCCATTGCGTGGTATAGAACATCAAGTGGACTTGATTCCTGGCGCAACACTTCCCAACCGTGAACCCTACAGGACTAATCCCGAAGAAACTAAGGAAATTCAGAAGCAAGTACAAGCGTTGCTAGATAAAGGGTACATTCGTGTTTCTCTTAGCCCTTGTGTTGTTCCTGTTATTTTAGTCCCTAAGAAAGATGGTACTTGGCGCATGTGTGTTGATTGTAGAGCGATTAATAACATCACTATTCGATATCGTCATCCTATTCCACGCTTAGAGGATATGCTAGATGAATTGAGTGGTGCTGCTGTTTTCTCTAAAATTGACTTGCGTAGTGGTTATCATCAAATTAGGATGAAAGAAGGGGATGAATGGAAAACTGCTTTCAAAACTAAATTCGGTTTGTATGAGTGGTTAGTTATGCCTTTTGGTCTTACTAATGCACCTAGTACTTTCATGCGTTTGATGAATCATGTTTTCAGAGAATTTATTGGTCGTTTTGTGGTTGTTTACTTTGATGATATACTTATATACAGCCACACCGAATCTGAACATTGCACTCATATTAGACAAGTTTTGCAAGTGTTACGTGATAATAAACTGTATGCTAATCTTGAGAAGTATACATTTGCAAAAGATAAGGTCATATTCCTAGGATTTGTTGTTTCTAAGCAGGGAGTAGAGGTAGATCAATCTAAAATTGAATCAATTCAGAATTGGCCTACTCCAATGAATGTAAGTGAAGTGCGTAGTTTCCACGGTCTAGCTGGTTTCTATAGGCGCTTTGTGAAAGATTTTAGCACCATTGTTGCACCATTAAATGATTTGACAAAGAAAGGTCTTCCTTTTGTATGGGGCGCGGCCCAAGACATTGCCTTTGATGCATTGAAACGTTTGCTTACTTCTGCACCATTGCTTGCATTACCTGATTTTTCGAAGCAATTTGAAGTTGAATGTGATGCTAGTGGTATAGGCATAGGTGGTGCCTATAGCTTATTTTTCTGAGAAATTGACTGGTGCTCGTTTGAATTATTCTATCTATGATAAAGAATTGTATGCACTTGTTAGAGTTCTTGAGGTTTGGCAGCAATATTTGTGGCCAAAGGAATTCATCATACATTCTGATCATGAAGCTTTGAAATACTTGAAAGCTCAATCAAACTTGCATAGAAGATTAGCTAAGTGGGTTGAGTTCATTGAGTCTTTTCCTTACATCATTAATTATAAGAAGGGAAAAGAGAATGTTGTTGCTGATGCTCTATCTAGGAAGAACATGCTATTAACCAATCTTGATGTTAAAATTCCTAGATTAGAAGCTATTTGTGCACTTTATGCAACTGACCATGATTTTGCTGAACCATATCGTTTGTGTGCTCTTAGAAACGCATGGGATAAGTATCATATACATGATAGATATTTGTTTCAAGCTAACAAACTATGTATTCCAGAATCGTCGTTGCGTTTGTTCTTAGTGCAGGAATCACATTCTGGTGGTTTGATGGGTCACTTTGGGCGTGAGAAGACATTGCTCATGCTTGCTGATCATTTTTTTTGGCCCAAGATGAGGCGTGATGTGTACAGATTTGTGAGCAGATGCATTACTTGTCACAAGTCTAAATCTAAGCTGGAGCCTCACGGTTTGTATACACCTCTCTCTGCACCGACTACTCCATGGGAAGACATTAGTATGGATTTTGTGCTAGGTCTACCTAAAACACAGAGAGGTCATGATTCTATATTTGTGGTAGTGGATAGGTTCTCTAAGATGGCTCATTTTATTGCCTGCCACAAAAGCGACGATGCGTCGCATGTTGCTAACCTGTTTTTTAGGGACATCGTTACATTACATGGCGTACCAAAGACGATTGTTTCTAACCATGATGTGAAGTTCATGAGCTACTTTTGGAAGACCTTATGGGGGAAGCTAGGAACGAAGCTGCTGTTCAGTACTACATGTCATCCCCAAACAGATGGTCAAACGGAGGTGGTGAATAGAACATTGTCACAGCTGCTAAGGACCATGCTTAAAAAGAATCTGCAGGAGTGGGAAGAGTGTTTGCCACATGTTGAGTTTTCTTAAAACAGGGTTGTGCGTTCAACTACTCAGCTTTGTCCTTTTGAGGTGGTGTATGGTTTCAAGCCATTGACGCCACTTGATATGTTGCCTCTGCCCTTACATGAGAGAGTTGATATGGAGGCATCAAAACTTGCTGATTATGTGAAGAAAATACATGAGAAGACTCGAGAGGCTATTGAGAAGAAAGGCAAGAACATTGCTGCTGCAAGGAATCAAGCAAGGAAAGAAGTGTTGTTCGAGCCTGGAGATATGGTTTGGGTGCATCTACGCAAGGATAGGTTTCCATTACTTCGAAAGTCCAAATTGAAGCCACGTGCTGCTGGTCCTTACAAGGTGTTAGCCAAGATTAATGATAACGCCTACTCGGTTGATATACCTATTGTGAATTTTGGTGGAGTTAGCAACAGCTTCAACGTTGCTGATTTGTCACCATATGCTGGAGAAGACCTTGGAGCGTCGATGATGAGGACATCCGTACTATTCCACTATCTCCTACTCCTATTCACAATGAAGATGTTGCTGCAAACAACAAGTCCAATGAAATCAGGATTGGACCCATTACAAGAGCTCGTGCAAAGCTGATTGAGCAACAGGTGAATTCACTCTTAATTGAACCTGATGTTTTACTTAATGAGAACTTTATACTACCTAAGTCTATGCATCTTTGTATGATCAGGTTTATTGATAACACAAGCGTTGCGCGAGGAGGAGGAGAGTTGCAGTAAGAAGGACAAGCGCTGATTTCCAATATCAACAAGTGCGCGAGGGAGGAGCGGGAGGCAGGCGCACTAGGACGCAATAAGGAAAATACGTATGAGCAAGAGAGAGAGATGGCGCACCAAGAATTACATGTTTGAGGTGTTCCACGATGTTTGGACTGCGTGCCAATAAGGCCGAACCCATATATGGGTCGGTATGTATCAGTTTGAGTCGAACCGAGTCAATTTGGGCCAAGTTATGGCTGTTTTTAGGCCCGTTTAGAGGGGAGGACGCCCCAGTCCTCATATAAACCTCCATAGCCGTCATAAGTTATGTTTTAGACCACGTTAAAATATTTTGGAGTTGTTTCTTTCATAGAACCTCTGGAATTACCCTGTGTTCGAATCTACCAACTATAATTGAGTGTGATCTGTTGTTCCATTGGGAATTAGTAGATTGCAGACTACCGTTCATGGTCACGGCTGCGTGCACAAGAGTGTGGTGTTGTGAATATCCTACAAGGTTCGAGAGCTATTGCATTGGCATCAGGGATCGAGCGGGAGAGATCATAGCTACGCACTAGTTATCTATCATCCACCATCACCATCGACAAGAGCTTGCTGAGAAGATCGGGCCACCCCATATCATCTTGGTATCAGATTTCCTCGTTGCCTCGGTAAGCAATCCACAATCCATCCGTAGATTAGAGAGTGTTTTTCATCCTATACAGAAAAAGCTTCACAAAAAGAGTTGCCATAGCCTGGATTACATCGTATTCGAGTAATAGTTGCTGGCCGCGTTCCTCTATTAGATTAGATCTAGATCTGTTCTTCGTAGATTTGTTTTCTAGTTGTTCTAGTTGTTTTCCACCATCTTTTTCCGCTACCATCAAGTCAGATCCGATCCAAGTAAAGAGTCCTAGTTGTGTACTACTTGGCAAGTCTGAACAAAAAAAAACAAAAAACAAAAAAAAAATCGGCTCACTGCCTCACGCCTGACCGCAGACAAGTCTGTGCTCCAGCGTAACCAAAAAAAATTCCGAAAAAAAATAAAAAAATAAATCGAACTGTCGCCTTACCACAGACCAGTCTGTGCTAGTACGAGAAAAAAAATATTCTGCCGCCATCCTGCCGCGGCAGGATTTTAGGCCGTTTTTCTGCCGTGGCAGAGACCAATTCTCAGGTCAAATGTTTTTCTTTTTTTGTTTTATTTTTTTACTGAGTCCACATAGCGTACCTATCCTTGTGAGCCTTAGTAAGCCTTTCTTTGTGTCTATAACTATTCTACGAGACTAACGTGCTTAGTGCTCTGCGGGCTGCTCAGTTAGCAATCTTGTGCCCGTTTCGTTGAGACATTGCTAGCGTCTCTCCTTGTGCATTGCAACACGAGCATTCCTCCGACATACCTTACTTTTTTGAGCTCATTTTCATAGTTGCAATTGCACCATTTATCTCCACCGTGTGTGTTTCCGTGGGTCTATGTCATACGATCAGCACTAGGACTTATTTGCGGTGTAGATAGGATACCATACCTATAGCTCCACCATAAATAACCTGTGTGCCCTGTGATCGTTCTCTATACCTTTGATATTCACTTCATCACTTCAGTGCATCAGTCTTTGATTACGTTTGGTAGAGCATCTCTATTCACTTTGGAACGGTAAGATCTTCTTTCTTATTAGTTGTGAGTGAGTTGTGAGAGTTTCCACCATACTGATTTTGATTTTTGCACTAACTTACTAATCATGTCTTTGAGTGATGATGAAATTGTGTCACAGAAAAAGCAGGTGGAGGAGCTTGTTACTTGGAGAGAGTCTATTGATAGAAATATCACCGACATACAAGATGCTGTGGAGAATAATACTGGAGCCATCAATAATATTCAGACACAGCTGACTGCTATGAATGTCAACTTTGCCACTTTGCAGCGTTCCATTGAGGCAATTCAGGCAACACTCCAGCCCGGACTGGCACAACATGATGATGGGTTTGAGGACTTTTATGAGGGGAGTGCGGTTGATGCGGCTCCACATCGTGGCAGGAGACGTGCAAATCCCCCTGCACCTGCGGCTGCTCCTCTGTATGGCCGTGGGTATGCTCCTCTTGGACGTGCCCAGCGTGCTTACAATCCAGCTGATGATAGTTTGGGCAAGCCCAAGTTCTCAATTCCTTCGTTCAATGGCTCGCTTGATCCTGAGGATTATATTACTTGGGAGTTGAAGATTGAAAAGCTCTGGCGTTTATTTGATTACCCAGAAGACAAGAAGGTTAAACTTGCTGCATCAGAATTTGATGGTTACGCTTTGCGTTGGTGGGAAGCTATTGTGCAGAATAGACGGAACGACAATGAACTTCCTGTGAGGGATTGGCGTGAGATGAAGGACATCATGGCGGATCGTTTTGTTTCCTCCAATTATTTGCATTCTGTGTTTGACAAGCTCACACAGTTGAGGCAAGGCACAATGACAGTTGATGAGTACTACATGGAGATGGAGATGCTTATGCAGCGTGCTAATGTTCGTGAATCACGAGAGATGACGATGCAACGTTTCCTCAACAATTTGAAGCTTCAAATCAAGAGTATTGTGCGTTATCACAAGTATGAGACAATGAACGAGCTGCTGCACCATGCTAGAGAGGCCGAGTCCCAGCTGGCTGAAGAGGCAAAGTCACGTGCTCAATTTCCATCTTCTAGTAGATTTTCGGCTAGATCTACACCTCCCACTGTCATTCCACCAGCTGCTGTTCTGTTTACACCATCGGTCAAACCAGCAAGTACACCTTCGTTTGGTTCTAATACCCAGAAACCCGCTGCTCCTGCTGCTAGCTCGGGTTCCAACATGTCTACTGCACGTACTCGTGATGTGGTGTGCCATACTTGTGGAGGCGGAGGTCACTACAAGAAGGATTGTCCAAACAACAAGGTTATGTTTGTTAATGAACAAGGTGAAGGAGAAAGTGGAGATGAAGCTTCTGATGATGATACTGATGACGGCGAGGGTGGTGCTGATGCGTATGCTGAGCGTGCACCAACTATCGTCGTGTCTTCACGTGTACTTAGTGTGCAACCGGTTGAGGAATCCCAGCGTTGCAACTTGTTCCAAACAAAAGCTCTAGTTGGACCAAATAAAGCTTGCAAGGTCATTATTGATGGAGGTAGCTGCAGAAATCTTGCAAGTAAGGAATTATGTGCCAAACTGAATTTGACATACTTACCTCATCCAAGCCATACTACATACAATGGTTGAGCAACAATGGTGAGATGAAGGTAAATCATATGGTACGAGTGAACTTTCAAATAGGGCCCTACTAAGATTCTATTGATTTTGATGTGGTTCCTATGACTGTTTGTCACCTACTATTGGGTCGGCCATGGCTCTATGATCGCCATGTGCAACACAATGGCCGAGCCAATACGTATCACTTGGAATTCAAAGGAAAGAAGATTACGATGCAGCCAATGACACCACAAGAAATTGTGAATGATTCTCGCCAGAAGATAGAGGTGAACCTGAAGGAAGATACTACCACTCGGCAAGATTGCGTGACAACTGTTCCTGATGTAATTGAGCCTAAATTGAGTGATATAACGAAAAGTGAGAGAGTGCCCGGTTTATTAATATTAGCCACTAAGGAAGATATGAGAGAATTTCGTGAGGATCCTACAGCCATGCCACTTGTGCTCATGTATAAGGGCGAGGTATTGGTTTCTAACGACATGACCGCTATTTCTCTTGGTGTCTCTTCTGTTCTGCAGGACTTTGGGGATGTGTTTCCAGAAGATGTACCCGCAGGCTTACCTCCATTGCGTGGTATAGAACATCAAGTGGACTTGATTCCTGGCGCCACACTTCCCAACCGTGCACCCTACAGGACTAATCCCGAAGAAACTAAGGAAATTCAGAAGCAAGTACAAGCGTTGCTGGATAAAGGGTACATTCGTGTTTCTCTTAGCCCTTGTGTTGTTCCTGTTATTTTAGTTCCTAAGAAAGATGGTACATGGCGCATGTGTGTTGACTGTAGAGCGATTAATAACATCACTATTCGATATCGTCATCCTATTCCACGCTTAGAGGATATGCTAGATGAATTGAGTGGTGCTGCTGTTTTCTCTAAAATTGACTTGCGTAGTGGTTATCATCAAATTAGGATGAAAGAAGGGGATGAATGGAAAACTGCTTTCAAAACTAAATTCGGCTTGTATGAGTGGTTAGTCATGCCGTTTGGCCTTACTAATGCACCTAGTACTTTCATGCGTTTGATGAATCATGTTTTGAGAGAGTTTATTGGTCGTTTTGTGGTTGTTTACTTTGATGATATACTCATATACAGCCACACCGAATCTGAACATTGCACTCATATTAGACAAGTTTTGCAAGTGTTACGTGATAATAAACTGTATGCTAATCTGGAGAAGTGTACATTTTCAAAAGATAAGGTCATATTCCTAGGATTTGTTGTTTCTAAGCATGGAGTAGAGGTAGATCAATCTAAAATTGAATCAATTCAGAATTGGCCTACTCCAATGAATGTAAGTCAAGTGCGTAGTTTCCACGGTCTCGCTGGTTTCTATAGGCGCTTTGTGAAAGATTTTAGCACCATTGCTGCACCATTAAATGATTTGACAAAGAAAGGTGTTCCTTTTGTATGGGGCGCGGCCCAAGACATTACATTTGATACATTGAAACGTTTGCTTACTTCTGCACCATTGCTTGCATTACCTGATTTTTCGAAGCAATTTGAAGTTGAATGTGATGCTAGTGGTATAGGCATAGGTGGCGTTTTGATGCAAGAGGGACGACCTATAGCTTATTTTTCTGAGAAACTGACTGGTGCTCATTTGAATTATTCAATCTATGATAAAGAATTGTATGCACTTGTGAGAGTACTTGACGTGTGGCAACATTATTTGTGGCCAAAGGAATTCATCATACATACTGATCATGAAGCATTGAAATACTTGAAAGCTCAATCAAACTTGCATAGAAGATTAGCTAAATGGGTTGAGTTCATTGAGTCTTTTCCTTACATCATTAATTATAAGAAGGGAAAAGAGAATGTTGTTGCTGATGCTCTATCTAGGAAGAACATGCTATTAACCAATCTTGATGTTAAAATTCCTGGATTAGAAGCTATTTGTGCACTTTATGCAACTGACCATGATTTTGCTGAACCATATCGTTTATGTGCTCTTAGAAACGCATGGGATAAGTATCATATACATGATGGATATTTGTTTCGAGCTAACAAACAATGTATTCCAGAATCATCGTTGCATTTGTTCTTAGTGCAGGAATCACATGCTGGTGGTTTGATGGGTCACTTTGGGCGTGAGAAGACGTTGCTCATGCTTGCTGATCATTTTTATTGGCCCAAGATGAGGCGTGATGTGTACAGATTTTTGAGCAGATGCATTACTTGCCACAAGTCGAAATCCAAGCTGAAGCCTCACGGTTTGCATACACCTCTCTCTGCACCTACTACTCCATGGGAAGACATTAGTATGGATTTTGTGCTAGGTCTACCTAAAACTCAGAGAGGTCATGATTCTATATTTGTGGTAGTGGATAGGTTCTCTAAGATGGCTCATTTTATTGCCTGCCACAAAAGCGACGATGCGTCGCATGTTGCTAACCTGTTTTTCAGGGACATCGTGAGATTACATGGAGTACCAAAGACGATTGTTTCTGACCGTGATGTGAAGTTCATGAGCTACTTTTGGAAGACCTTATGGGGGAAGCTAAGAACGAAGTTGCTGTTCAGTACTAGATGTCACCCCCAAACAGATGGTCAAACGGAGGTGGTGAATAGAACATTGTCACAGCTACTAAGGACCATAATTAAAAAGAATCTGCGGGAGTGGGAAGAGTGTTTGGCACATGTTGATTTCGCATACAACAGGGTTGTGCGTTCAACTACTCAGCTTTGTCCTTTTGAGGTGGTGTATGGCTTCAAGCCATTAACGCCACTCGATATGTTGCCTCTGCCATTACATGAGAGAGTTGATATGGAGGCATCAAACGTGCTGATTATGTGAAGAAAATACATGAGAAGACTCGAGAGGCTATTGTGAAGAATGGCAAGAACATTGCTACTACAAGGAATCAAGCAAGAAAAGAAGTGTTGTTCGAGCCTGGAGATATGGTTTGGGTGCATCTACGCTAGGACAGATTTCCACTACTTCGCAAGTCCAAGTTGAAGCCACGTGGTGCTTGTCCTTACAAAGTGCTAGCCAAAATTAATGATAATGCCTATTCAGTTGATATACCTATTGAGGAGTTTGGTGGTGCTAGCAACAACTTCAACCTTGCTGATTTATCACCATATGCTGGAGAAGACCTTGGAGCGTTGAGGTCGACGCCTTTTGAAGGGGGGGGAGATGATGAGGACATCCATACTATTCCACTATCTCCTACTCCTATTCACAAGGAAGATGTTGCTGCAAAGAACAAGTCCAATGAAATCAGGATTGGACCCATTACAAGAGCTCGTGCAAAGCTGATTGAGCAACAGGTGAATTCACTCTTAATTGAACCTGATGTTTTACTTAATGAGAACTTTATACTACCTAAGTCTATGCATCTTTGTATGATCAGGTGTATTGATAACACAAGCGTTGCGCGAGGAGGAGGAGAGTTGCAGCAAGAAGGACAAGCACTGATTTCCAATATCAACAAGTGCGCGAGGGAGGAGCGGGAGGCGGGCGCACTAGGACGCAATGAGGAAATCATGTATGAGCAAGAGAGAGAGATGGCGCACCAAGAATTACATGTTTGAGGTGTTCCACGATGTTTGGACTGCGTGCCAATAAGGCCGAACCCATATATGGGTCGGTATGTATCCGTTTGAGTCGAACCGAGTCAGTTTGGGTCAAGTTATGGCTGTTTTTAGGCCCGTTTAGAGGGGAGGACGCCCCAGCCCTCATATAAACCTCCGTAGCCATCACAAGTTAGGTTTTAGACCACGTTAAAAACGAGTCCTTTTGCCTAGACGTCAAGATATCAACGAGTCTCCCATCTTGCTGTGCCGGTTCGAGAGAGAGTCCTCCGCCCGACGCCGATCCTAGGGATTGCGCCGGACCGGTCACCGCCGGCGTGAGCTATTGGTGTTTATCGTGGTTTTGTGTGTGTGTTCATCGCGTTCTTCATGCGTGTGTTCGTCGTGTTCAACCTTTCCTCCTTCCCCCGCACTCCACCCTCGATTGAAAGGGAATCGTGAAAGATCGAGCCACCCTAGAGGTTTGCCCTCAACAATTACCCTGTGTTTGAATCTACCAACTATAATTGAGTGTGATCTGTTGTTCCATTGGGAATTAGTAGATTGCAGACTACCGTTCGTGGTCACGGCTGCGTCCGCAAGAGTGTGGTGTTGTGAATATCCTACAAGGTTCGAGAGCTGTTGCATTGGCATCAGGGATCGAGCGGGAGAGATCATAGCTACGCACTAGTTATCTATCATCCACCATCACCATCGACAAGAGCTTGCTGAGAAGATCGGGCCACCCCATATTAGTCGAGGTCGACGCCTTTTGAAGGGGGGGAGATGATGAGGACATCCCTACAATTACACCTACCCCAATTGCTAATGAAGATGTTCCAATTGCAAAGAAGGATCAATCTAATGAGATAAGAATTGGACCAATCACAAGAGCTCGTGCCAAGCTACTAGAACAACAGGTGAACTTGTTCCTTAATGTGCTTGGTGTTTTAGTTAATGAGAATTTTATACTACCTAAGTCTTTGAATTATTGCATGATCAGGTACTTAGGAGAAGAAGGTAAAGCACGGAGCGAGGAGCTAATGGAACAATGCGTGTTGATCAATGAAGAATGCGCGAGGGAGGAGAGGGAGGAAGCGCAAGGAGCTGTCCAAGACGAAGATCAACAAGAGGAGGACGTTCTCTGCCGCGGCAGAGAAAAGCATCGTTTCTCTGCCACAGCAGGCTGCTGTGGCAGGAAAACCGAGTCCTACTCTGCCACGGCAGGCTGCCGCGGCAGAGAAAGCGACTACAACTCTGCCACAGCAGAGCTAGTTTGATCGAACCCAAGTTGGGTCAGTTTGTATCCCTAGGTGGGTGGAACCGACTCGGATCCACCCTTAGGCCGCCGCCTCCCAGACCCTTAAATAGATGGGGGCGCACTAGTTTAGTTTTTAGACCACGTTAAAATATTTTGGAGTTGTTTCTTTCATAGAACCTCTGGAATTACCCTGTGTTCGAATCTACAAACTATAATTGAGTGTGATATGTTGTTCCATTGGGAATTAGTAGATTGCATACTACCGTTCGTGGTCACGGCTGCGTGCGCAAGAGTGTGGTGTTGTGAATATCCTACAAGGTTCGAGATCTGTTGCCCTGGCATCAGTGATCGAGCGGGAGAGATCATAGCTACTCACTAGTTATCTATCATCCACCACCATCATCGCCATCCTCTTACTGAGAAGATCGAGCCACCCCATATCAGTCAAGCTATGATGGTGATTTCTCTTCAAGGCCAAGAGCAAGGAAAGAAACACCGCGTCATCACGCAAGGGCATTAGTGCTCCAACAAGAGCAACCACAAGAGCAACCGCAAGTGCAACCGCAAGTCTACCACCATCGACCGCGACACATACTTGACACAACAAGTGATGACTCCAATTTGGAGAATCAAGCTCGTCATCGACGTGAAGCTCTCCAAGATCCTCCTCCTCGCCATCAACGTCATGAACGTCCACACCGACACCATGGTCATCACGAGGTGCCTCCTCCACCTCAACAAAACTTGGAGCGTCAAGTGATACAAGTTGAGCGGCGCCCACCACGTCAAGAGGCTCACGACCATGATCTTCGCCGTGAGGCCCATGTGCCTAATCAACGTCACCAACCGAGGAACGAGTTTCCCCTTCGTCATCAACCACGTCAAGAGGCTCCACCCCCTCGCCGCCATGAGGCCCAAGCGCCTCAACACCGTCAACAACCGTGCCAAGAACAAGAGCAAGCTCCTCCACAACAATATCAAGAGCAAGCTCCGCAACAAGGCAACAAGTTCCACCTCCTCAACCACAAGATCGTCAACAAGCTCGTCACAATGATCGCATGGAAGATGAAGACCATCATCAACATGGCAACAATCGCTACCGTGACCGCAATGAGGAAGAAACATTTGGCAAGCTCAAGTTCACAATTCCCAAGTTCACTGGATCTAATGACCCCGAAGAATACCTCTCGTGGGCACTCAAGGTCGACAAGATCTTCCGCATGCACAACTATAGCAATTAGAATATGGTCTCCATGGCTTCGCTTGAGTTTGATGATTACGCCAACCTTTGGTGGGAACAAGTTCAAGTTGCTCGTGATGCAAGACAAGAGCCGCCAATCACAACTTGGCATGACATGAAGGCTCATATGAGATCCCGCTTTGTCCCCACGCACTACACGCGTGACCTCTTCAACAACACTCAAGCGCTTCGTCAAGGGACAAAGACCACGGAAGAGTACTTCAAGGAAATGGAACTCAACTTGATTCGTGCCAACATTGATGAACGCATGGAGCAAACAATGGCACGCTTCCTTATTGGCTTGAATCGCCCAATCAAGCGCATTGTCGAGTTCCAAACATACAACACCATGGTTGAGCTTGTGCACATCGCAACAAAGGCTAAACGTCAAGTGCAAGAGGATATCAAGTACAACAAGCCCAACACGTACTTCACCTACAAGCAAGCTTCAACCGCTACACCAACAACTCTCAATGGAAGCTCCTCAAGTACCTCCACGCCTTCCTTCAAGCCCACACTTCCTCAAGGAAAACTGCCCCCAAGTGGAAAACAAGCAAAGAGTGATACACCTTTCAATGGTGAATGCTACAAGTGTGGAGGTAAAGGACACAAGTCGGCCGAATGTGGAAACAAGAAAGTCTTGTTCATCCATGACAATGGTCATGAAGATGAATTTGATGCTCGTGTCAAGGAAGCAATGGCAAGGCAACGAGTGGAAGATGATCAAGAACTCCTCATGTGTGAACATGACGCAAGTCCATCGCTTGTCGTCACAAGGATCTTGACCACTCAAGCACAAGAGCATGAAGACCAACGCTCCAATATCTTCCAAACACGAGCCAGCATCAATGGCAAATCTATCAAGGTGATCATTGACGGAGGGAGTTGCCACAACCTTGCTAGCACCGAGTTATGTGAGAAGCTTAACCTCACCCTCCATCCGCACAAGCACCCTTACCACGTGCAATGGCTAAGTGACCAAGGGTCCGTGAAGATCAAGCATATCGTATCGGTCTTCTTTGCCATTGGTCCTTACAAAGATACAGTGGAGTGTAATGTGGTTCCTATGACAATTTGCCACATGCTTCTTGGTCGACCATGGCAATTTGATAAGGCTGCTCAACATGATGGTCGCACCAATATATACACCTTCAAATGGCTCAAAAAAACATGTGTTTTGCAACCGATGACTCCTAGCCAAATAATTGCGGACAATGCAAAGGCTTCAGCGAGGGCGCAAAGCACAACACCTACTTGTGAGAAGAGCGGATCATCAAAGTAGGTGGTGCCCTTTGGTGTGGCACGCTTGGCCTTGACGATAATGGTTTCTTGATGATGCGCCTCTGCTAGCTTGGCGTAGTAGTCCTCCATCTCCAAGCGGTGGAGGTATTCTTCATGGCTCATGGAACAGCCCTCGAAGTGGGTGAAGCTCGCCATGTCCTCCATGCTTGGTGAGGCGTTGTCGTTGAAGCACTCGAAGTCGTCCATGCTTGGGGAGTCATTGTTGGTGTAGTGCTCCATATCACCCAAGCATGTGGAGCCATTGTTGGTGTAGTGCTCCATGTACTCCATGCATGAGGAGCCATTGTCGATGTAGAGCTCCAAGTCCTCCATGCTTGAGGAGCCATAGTTGATGACGTGCTCCATGTCTTCCATGCATGTGGAGCCATCATAGGTGCAATGCTCCGAGTCCTCAAAGCATGCGGAGCCATTGTCGGTGTAGTGCTCCGTCATGTCCTCTATACTTGTGGAGTCGTTGTCATGGTGGCTCATCATGGATTCTTCATATATAGCATCCTCTATTCCGGAGTCCCTAGACATGATTCACAAGACCAAGTGGTGTATATGGAAGTGGTAGGGGGTTAGGAATGCAACGCCAAACCTTACTTTACCTGGGAAGATAGTATGGTGCAAGTGGCAACACTTGAGAGCAATCAAAACCGAGCAAAGTGAAGTTCATGCGGAACACCAGAACCAACTAACCACTAAAAAACACACACAAGTGCCTCATAGAATAGGAAGCGCAAGCTCTATGATCATCAAATAGGTGGTACTTATTGTGCATATCTTGTAGCCTACCAATTTTATTGCAATCGAACTAGCGTCTCTCCTTGTACTTGTGCGACATGAGCTTATAGTCTTCGCTAGGTAATCATTTGGTTCTTAGCTCACTTTCTACGTCACACAAGTCCCATTTATCCCACTGTGTGTGTTTCCTTGTACATATTTCCTCTTGTGGATTGACTTGTTTTGCTTTGTGATCATCGTGGTTCTTTACTTTCCATTACAACATCTTGAGTTCGGATTGTTCTTGGACACGCCACCTTCCATACCCATCCACCATAAGCTTTGTGTGTGTTTTTTTAGTGGTTAGTTGGTTTTTGTGTTTCGCGTGAACTTCACTTTGCTTGGTTTTGATTGCTCTCAAGTGTTGCCACTTGCACGATACTATCTTCCAAGGTAAAGTAAGGTTTGATGCTGCATCCCTAACCCCTACCACTTCCATATACACCACTTGGTCTTGTGAATCATGTCTAGGGACTCCGGAACCGAGGATGATATCTATGAAGAATCCATGATGAGCCACCACGACTACGACTCCACAAGTATAGAGGACATGATGGACCACTACACCGACAATGGCTCCGCATGCTTTGAGGACCCGGAGCATTGCACCTATGACGGCTCCACATGCATGGAAGACATGGAGCACGTCATCAACTATGGCTCCTCAAGCATGGATGACTTTGAGCTCTACATCGACAATGGCTCATCATGCATGGAGTACATGGAGCACTACACCGACAATGGCTCCACATGCATGGAGTACATGGAGAGCAATACACCGACAATGGCTCCACATGCTTGGGTGATATGGAGTACTACATCAACAATGACTCCCCAAGCATGGATGACTTCAAGTGCTACAACGACGACGCCTCACCAAGCATGGAGGACATGGCGAGCTTCACCCACTTCGAGGGCTCTTCCATGAGCCATGAAGAATCTCCACCGCTTGGAGATGGAGGACTACTACGCCAAGCTAGCAGAGACGCATCATCAAGAAACCATGACCTTCAAGGCCAAGCATGCCACACCAAAGGGCACCACCTACTTCGATGATCCACCTCCAAGGCGTCAAGCGTTACCACCTACATGGTGTCATGGGTCACCATCTCCAAGGCAGCGAGCACCATCACCTCCAAGGCAGCGAGCGCCATCATCTCCAAGGCTCCAAGAACCACCATCTCCAAGACGCCAAGAAAGGCCACCTCGAAGGCGTCAAGTGCATCTACCTCCAAGGCATCAAGTGCCATCTACTCCAAGAAGAGTGGCGCCCAAACCTCATCTTCCAAAAGAGGCGCCACAAAGCAATAATCTTCATCGGCATACATCCTCTCATGATCATCATCAACATCAAGAGGATACAAGACGTCGTTCAAGGCATCTTCGCCATGAAGACGGAGAATACATGTTGAGCACCATCCATAATGCTCAACCAAGCTCAAGAAGACACCACCATCAAAAGAAGAGTGCCAAGGAAAAGGATCATCGTCGCGAGCGTCATGTGGATGACCAAGTGCTTCTCCAACATAAACCTTCGGCAAGGCACGCCAATGACCTCCGTCGACACCATCATAAGGCACCTTCAACTACTAGTGCCACCACCAAAATTGCACCAAGAGCAAGCTCTCCTCCACGCCATGAAGCTTCAACGCCAAGACTCCAAGTTTAAGAGGAAGCATCCAACTATAAGAGCTTCAATGCAACTTCTTCTTCAAGCACTCCAAGAATGTCATTCAAGCAAGAGATGGACCTCTACTTCGCCAAGTTGGACGAGGCCGTCAAAACATGACCCCCCAAGAAATAGAAGAAAACAAGTTGCTTTGCCAACAAGAGGATGCAAGAGCGAAGATGGCGTCAAAGACCAATACTTCCAATTTGAATGCCACCACCACAATGGCACCCAAAGTACAAGGCGACGACAAGGTCGAGAATGGTGAGCATGGGATTTCCCCTTCACCAAAGGAGGCACATGGAGTTGAGAGAACTGAGCCTACCCCCATATGCTTGAGTGATGATGTGGTACCAATCCCATGTGAGTATGAGATCCACTTAGCCCACTTGAGTGAAAACAAGAGTGAGATGAGTGACTCCACCATACGTGAGATTGAGTGCTTCCACTTGGAGGGCATGAGTGATACACCTAGTGAGTTGAGAGTGGTAGTTGATAGGTCATGTGAGACCACTTTGATTGCTAACGACTTACCCTCTACCTCTAGTGTGTTTCCTCATGATGTGCTAGGTTCCATGGATAAAGAAGCGCCAATCTTGGAGATGATGATGCCTCCGACCGATAATATGTACATGGTGGATGAAGATGATGCCATCCCCATACATGATGAAGAAGTCGTCCACATGGAGGCCAATGCTACCATAACACCCACTTCATATGAGAGGTATGAACAAGGTAAAAATAAGGGTGTTGGTGATGCCATGATCCCACTAGTGGACATGATGACTTGTGATGATTGGCATGCTATGGATGATGTTTGTGATATCACATATTCTTCATTGATATTTCCATGTGATACTTTGCCTTTGCATAATGTTGAGCATGTGAAATTATTTGATTGTGATGATGTTGCCATAGACATGCCATGCTCTAAACGTTACGTTGATGATATCATTGCTTGCACTTTGTTGAACAATTGCTCTTTCCAATGTTTTGCTTGCAATGATGTTACCAATGGCACCCCTCGAACCATGCTTTGTCATGAATGTTTTACAATCTCTCCTGTTGCTTGCAGTAAGTTGAATAATTGCTCTTTCACTTGTCTTGATTGCAACAATAATTCTCATATGGTTTATATTGAGATGGCCCCCATAGCTTTCTCAAATTTTGGAGATTTTGATGATTGCCATGATAAGCATGTTCCCCACTTGCATACTCACCATGCATATTTTTCATACTTGATTGACACTAATGGTGATGTGCACAAGAAGAGATATGTCATGATGGATGATGTGTTTCTCAACCATGCAGACACGTTCTTCCTTTTGTGCTTGATGTGTGTAGGTACCCGCAAGAGAATGTCAACCTCAGTTGAGCACGAGTTGACAAAAAGAGCTCTAGAGAGCATCCCCCATGCGAGTTCAAGATCGAACCCAGCTCTGATACCACATGTTATGGGGTAACCCCGTGGGTGGCCCGATCTTAACGGATCTCGTGGTCAAATCGATGGCAAAGCGAGGGGAAAGGGAGAAGGTAGTGGAAGCGGACGCACACCTCGCGAAGAACACGATGAACACACCCAAAACACACACGATACAAGGCCAATTGCTCTCATCGGTGGCCACCGGTCCGATAAAATCCTCGTAAGGAAAGATCGGTCAACGTGCTCCTGTCAATCCCAAGCGTGTTGAGGGTAAACCTCTAGGGTGGCCCTTTTTCTTCACGATTCCCTTTCAAATCGAGGGTGGAGTGTGGGGGAAGGAAGGAAGGATGAACACGACGAACACACGCATGAATAACGCGATGAACACACACACGCAAAACCACGATAAACACCAAAAGCTCATGCCGGCGATGACCGGTCCGGCGCAATCCCTAGGATCGGCGTCGGGCGGAGGACTCTCTCCCGAACCGGCACGGCAAGATGGGAGACTCGGTGAGATCTTGACGTCTAGGCAAAGGGACACCGATGCCTAGGCCTTGTACAACACGGAGGCACGATGCAAACTCCAACGAGGTTTGGGGATATTGGTGCTCCTTAGTCAAGGAGCATGAGGCAAGAATTAGATAGATCCACAAGGGGTTTCCACTAATTCCAATATCATGCCTAGGGTTTACAATGGAGGTGGGGATCTATATATAGGCCAGCCACTTAAACAGGGGTACTTTAGGAATAAAAGACAAGTTCTGGACGGACTAAGGGGTACATGGGCCGAAGGCCCAAAGGCCTTTTCATGCCTGGCAACGATCGGACCGGAGACTCTAGTGTGGTGGACCGGAGACTCCGGTCTAGGCCGGATATTCCGGTGTAGCCTCCGGAGGGGCCTTCAGATTGTCCCAGGGCCCAGTGCAAGGGGTCAGACCAGAGAGAGGGCCGGAGTCTCCGGTGTCTTCAGACCGGAGACTATGGCAGGCCGGAGACTCCGGTCTGAGCAGCTCCAGCGGCTTTTGCTTCACGTTCTGCCTCTTGTTCTCCATCCTTGGGTGCTTGGTGATGTGTCGAAGCTTCATACCTGATGATGCATAGAGTATTTGCATGAAGTAGCACACCATCCAAGGAGGTATCAAATTGGCACGAGGAGAGGAGCGAGTTCACCTTAGCTTGTCGGAGTTTGGCTCGGGCACGAGTCATGGGTCCACTTGGGGGACTTGTTGGTGTAGATGTAGAAGCGTCCGTAGGACGGGCTGCATCAGCTCCCCCCCTTGGGAAAGAGTCGTCCTCGACTCTTCATGGATATCATCTTGAACATCTCCATGGTAGGGTGAGAGATCCTTGACATCGAATGTATTGCTTGCAAGGTACTTGGAGCTTGGTATGTCGATGATGTATGCGTTGTTGTTGATTCTTTTGAGGACCTTGAAGGGACCATCTCCTCTTGGCTTGAGCTTGGAGTCACGTTCCTTGGGGAAGCGGTCTTTGCTTAGGTGTATCCACACAAGGTCACCTTCTTCAAAGATCATCTCCTTCTTGTCCTTGTTTAACCTTGAAGCTTGGCGAAGGACTTGTTGTTCGATAGTAGCTCTTGTTTCTTCATGAAGTTTCTTCATAGCTTGTGCGCGTTTCTCGACGTCTATGTTTGTGCGCTCATGTACAGGTAGTGGTAGGATGTCGAGCGCGGTGAGGGGCTCGAAACCATAGACGATCTTGAATGGACTCATCTTGGTTGTTGAGTGCTTGGCTCGATTGTAGGCGAACTCGGCATGTGGAATGCATTTCTCCCAATCCTTTAGGTTTTTCTTGATCAACACACGAAGGAGAGTTCCGAGGCTTCGGTTGACAACTTTGGTTTGGCCATCAGTTTGAGGATGTGATGCGGATGAAAAGAGGAGCTTGACGCCAAGCTTGGCCATGAGGGTCTTCCATAAGTAGCTCATGAATTTGACATCGAGGTCGGAGACGATTGTCCTTGGCACACTGTGAAGACGGACGATTTCCCTGAAAAACAGAGTTGCAACATGTGAAGCATCATCGGTCTTATGGCACGGTATGAAGTGTGCCATTTTGGAAAAACGATCCACAACAACAAATATGGAATCATGACCATGCTTATATCTAGGTAATCCTAACACGAAATCCATGCTAATGTCAGACCAAGGGGTATGAGGAATAGGCAATGGCATATAAAGACCATAAGGGTTAGCTTGAACACATGTCGTGCATCGTTGAATGTAGCGCTCCACGTCACGCTTCATCTTGGGCCAAAACTAGTGATTGGAGAGCATGTCCAATGTCTTGTCATGGCCAAAGTGACCCATGAGGCCTCCACCATGAGATTCTTGCAGAAGCAAAAGTTGAAGCGACGACTTCGGGATGCATAGTTTGTTTTGTTTAAATAGAAAGCCCTTATGCAAATAGAAATCATCAACTCTTTTGTCATTGGAGCACTTTGCGAAAATTGGTTCAAAGAATGGGTCGAAAGCATACAAAGATTTTATTCCCTCAAGACCCAACACGTTGATTTCAAGTCTCATAAGAAGGCTTGTATGTTTGCGAGACAATGCGTCCACAACTACATTATCTTTGCCTTTCTTATACTTGACAATGTACGGAAAAGACTCCATGAATTCAACCCACTTAGCGTGTCTCTTGCTCAAGTTAGCTTGGCCTTTGAGATATTTCAATGACTTGTGGTCGGAATGTATGATAAATTCCTTGGGCCAAAGGTAGTGTTGCCAAACTTGAAGGATACGAACTAAGGCAAAAAGCTCTTTGTCATAAATCAGATAGTTAAGGCGAGCACCATCAAGTTTCTCGCTATGGTAGGCTATAGGACGTCCGTTTTGCATAAGGACTCCTCCAATGCCAATACCACTAGCATCACACTCGAAGCTTTTGTGAAATCCAGTAAAGCAAGGAGAGGTGCTTCGGTGACCCTCTTTTTAAGTTCGTCAAAAGCTTTTTGTTGTGCTTTGCCCCACACGAAGGTGACATTCTTTTTGGTCAATTCATTAAGAGGACAAGCAATGGTCGATAGAGACTGGCCAACCCATGAAAACTTCAGAGTTCACTCACATTTGTTGGGATGGGCCAATCTCGTATGTCCTTTACCTTGGAAATATCAACTTCAATTCCCTTCGAAGAAATGACAAATCCAAGAAAAATCAACTTGTCTTTAGCAAAAGTGCACTTGGGAAGATTAGCATAAAGCTTTTCATGTCGAAGGATTTGCAAAACTTCTTTGACATGTGTTATATGGTCCTCAAGTGATTTGCTATAAACCAGAATATCATCGAAATAGACAACAACACTTTTTCGAATGAGAGAACGCAAGATGTGATTCATAAGGCGCATGAAGGTGGATGCGGAATTCGATAAACCAAAGGCCATAACCAACTATTCATAGAGACCAAGCTTGGTCTTGAAGGCGGTTTTCCACTCATCACCTTCAGCCATGCGTATTTGATGGTAACCACTACGAAGATCAATTTTCGAAAAAATAGTGTGATGTAGCCCAACATGTGGAAACCACCTTTGGTCCACATCATGCCACGCTAATCATCACTCCAAAGGTGAACTCCATCCATGCTTTGCCTTTCGTTGGTTATTGTGCGAATGGAATCCTACTTGAGACAAATGCCCATGATGTGACTAGGTCCATGAACATGATGCCAAGGAGATACAACAAGGATGGGTCTGGAGCCAAGACACCCAAGCAAGAGGCTTGTAAGAGAAGACGCAAGAAGCTGCTGAAGTAGGACCGGAGTCTCCGGACCAGCAGACCGGAGTCTCCGGTCTACCACACCGGAGTCTCCGGTCTACCACACCGGAGTCTCCGGTCTACCACACCGGAGTCTCTGGCCTGGTCCCCGGACCGAGCCCTGAACCTGCGCCTGGGACAGTCTGTGACCCCCTCCGGAGGCGACACCGGAGACAGACCGGAGTCTCCGGACCCCCACACCGGATACTCCGGACCGAGCATCGTGGGCCTACGTGCCTTAAGCTGGGCTTGGCCCATGTAACGCCCTAAACTTCCTGCTTATGTCTGTTTTACCCCTAGCTCGTGGTTGGCCTATATATATGCCCCCACCCCCTCCTTGAAACCCTAGAGATGATGATGAATTGAGGCATGTGCCAAACCCTAGATGGGAACCCCCTCTCATTAGTAGATCTATGAGTTGTACAAGGCCTTGGAGTCGGTGCCCTTCTCCAAGTTGTCAAGACCCTCCTCAAGTGTTTGGTCTCTCCCTATCAAGGATTCTAGTAGTGCTTGGTCTCTCCCCTTTGGGATTCTACTTGGTTGCTACTCTCTCCTTGATTTGGATTCTACCGTCCGCTTGCCGATCACTCCTTTGGTGATTCTACCGCAAGGTCTCTCGCCGAGGATTCTATTGGGTTGGTTGTTCGAACCAACGGGAGCAAATCGAATTGGGTGTGATTTGGCGTGTGTTTGTATCTTTACCTTGCATTAGAGTTGTGTTCATCGTGTTCATCGTGTTTTCCCTCACTTCCGCCTCAAATCCGTGAAGATCGGGCCACTCCAAGGGTAAATCCACAAGGAGACCCATAACAACTGGTATCAGCAGCTTTTGGTTGCCACGGATTTGACTTCGCCCTTCGATTTCCCACATAAACTAAAAAATACCAAAAATATAGCCCCAAATTGCTTTTGGATCGATCTCTCGTTTTGGTGAGTTTATTGTGGTTTTAGTCCAATAGAAACTTGTCTTTGGAGTTGGTCTACTTGTGCCCTGCGTTTCCCAGCCCAATTTGGTCGAAATTTTCTGGATTTGAGGGTTCAAGGGCCGAATTTCCGCTCAAGAACACGAGCTGTTCGTCGCGCAGACTCCAGACCAGAGTCTCCGGACCGGCAGACCGGAGTCTTCGGCCTAGACCGGAGTTTTCAGACTAGCAGACCGGAGTCTCCGGCCCACACCGGAGTTTCCGGACCAACAACACCGGAGTCTCCGGCCCTGACAAATTTTTTGACCCCCTTTTCCTTTTTTCACTGATTTCCTTTTGACGTTTGTGTTTCGTGTGCGTGTCTGTCAACTAACAAAAGCTTCCGCAACGCCTCGTACTCGACATCGACACCATGGAACTCGAACCATCCCTCCACCAATGGTTGCAAGTGACCACAAGGTATAACTTGCACCACCCTTGTTAACCCCTTCTTCCTTTGTGTGTTACCTAACCTATCGAGAGTAGCTCATCTTGTGTTTGCCGAAGCATTGTGCGCTTGCCCTTGCATAAGTCATAGTGTAGAGGCAATAGCAAAAACTTGACTCCATAGCATAGCAAAGAAAGAGGTACAAAAAAAGCTTATAAGCAAAAGAAAAAGAGAAAGATACCAATACAAAAGAGAGTCCAAAGCTTCTAAGCAAGAGTGCGAGCAAGAGCAAGGCAAGCGTACAAATCCGTTGCTTCTCCACCTTTTGGCAAACGGGCTACGGTCTCTCCTAGTGTTGGCACGACACCGAGCACTAGTCTTCGTTAGGACCAATTTTGTTCGTTGCTCATTTGCATAGTCGTGTTAGCCACATTAATCTCCACCGTGTGTGTATAGTCGTAGGTTCTCGTCACCCTTTTGACCTTTCCCTTTGACTTTGTTTTGGTTGGATTTTACCCACTTTTGACAATAACCTTTTCGTTTGGTTGTTCCATTTGCTATCCACCTTCCTACCCATCCACCATAGGCCTTTGTGTGTGTGTGTCTTGTGTATTCGCTTTGCTCTCGGCAAGAACAACCTTTCCAATTTTTGACATGGTGAGGCAAGGTAGCAAATACCATACCACCAATACCACCCTCGTTTCACTTGTGGTCACATAACATGTCTAGGGAAAGCGGAGAAAGTGGAGATGGCAACTTCAACAACCAAGATGGCTTTGCCACGCGCCACAACTTATGGGTGCAACGCCAAGAATTCAATGCCCAATTTGAGAGGCTTGAGAACCGGCTCGACGAAACTTTTCGAGAATTCGACTACCGTGACCGGCAATGCCAAGTGGAACACAATGCTCAATTCCAAGCTCTTCACCATGCTATTGCCAACCTCGGCAACCGTCATGGACACCACTCAAGCTCGTCAAGTTCGTCTCGCGCGCGCACCTCAATTCGTCATGGCGACTCCTCGCGCTCCCATTCTCATCATGGAGAACCCCACCACCACAATGGGGATCATCAAGCTCGTCATCACCATGTACAAGTGGTGGAGCCACAACATCAGCAACCGCACCATGCAAGACATCATCGACACCATGATCACCAAGCGCATCCACAACACCAAGAAGAACATGGTCGCCCTCCACAACAAGCTATGGTACAAGCGCCACCACCACCCCAAGAGCAAGAACGCCATGGTGAACACAACCGCGTTGATAGGCGCCAACACCTGAACCATGACCATCGCCATCAACAACAAGTTCATCAAACACCACAATGGGATACGAGTGATGATGACGAGGATGCACACCGCGCGCGATACAACAAGCGCTACGCTCAACCCCACCATCGTCATCAACAACCAATGAATGCAAATGATCCCGAGCAAAGGCGTAGAAGAGACTTTGCGCATCAAGCTCCTCCTCAACCGCGTCCTCGAGAAAATCAAGATCCTCCTCCACCACCACATGCAACAAGTGAAGCGAGCATAAGTCAAGATCGCCACAACTACCACCGTGAACATGAAGATGGCAAGTTTGGGAAGCTCAAGTTCATTATGCCCAAGTTCAAGGGAGAAGAAGACGCCGATGCATACATTGATTGGGAACTCAAAGTTGACAAGATCTTCCGAGTTCACAGCTACTCCGAAGAAAAGAAAGTTGCAATGGCATCCCTTGAGTTTGAGGACTATGCAAATGTTTGGTGGGAAGACTTCCAAAAGAACCACGAGAAGAATGAGGAACCTCCAATTGAAACTTGGACCGAGATGAAGGAAGTGATGTTCACACGCTTCGTCCCCGAGCATTATCGCCAAGAGCTCTTCGACAAGCTACAAAACTTTAAACAAGGCACCAAGTCAATTGAAGAGTTCTAGAAGGAAATGGAGAAAACAATGATGCGAGCTGATGTGAGAGAACTCGAAGAGCAAACCATAGCAAGGTTCCTCAACGGTTTGAGCCGCCCAATAATGATGATTGTTGACTTTCAACCGTACAAGAACCTCACCGAGCTCCTCCACCAAGCTACCAAAGCTGAGCGGCACTTGCAAAAGGAGAATGCATACGAGAGGCCCAAGCCATACTTTGCATCCATCAATGCAAATGCTACCGCAAAGCCAAATAACCAAGCAACGACCTCATCCAAGCAAGCAAAGACCGTGATAGCACCCTCCTCCAACACGACATCCGATAGTCAAGTCACTTGCTTCAAGTGTGGAGTGAAAGGTCACAAGTCATATGAGTGCACCAACTCACGAGTGATGCTTACAGATGAGAATGGTGCCACCTACTCCGTAAGTGAAGAGGAATATGAAGCTCTCACTCAACGAGCTATCGCAAGGACAGCCGCAATGGAAGAGGATGACACACTTGTATGCGAGCATGATCCGGGCCCCGCACTTGTCATAGCTCAACTCACGACAACAAACTCCATCCCAAGAGAGGACCAACGCCTCAATATCTTCCAAACTCGTGCTGGAATTGATGGAAAGTCAATCAAAGTGATCATTGATGGAGGTAGTTGCCGAAACCTCGCAAGTACGGAGCTTTGTGAGAAACTCAAGCTGCAATGCATAGAGCACCCTCAGCCCTATCTTGTCCAATGGTTGGATGACAATGGGGCCCTCAAGATAACATCCAAGGTCCAAGTCTCCTTCAAGATTGGCCCGTATGAAGACACCGTCGAGTGTGATGTCGTGCCAATGTCCGTGTGCCACATACTACTTGGAAGGCCATGGCAATACGATAAAGGAGCAATGCATCATGGTGCCACCAACCAATACTCCTTCAAGTGGAATGACAAGAGATTGGTGCTCCAACCCATGACGCCAAGCCAAGTCATCGCTTTCAACATGACACCCGTCAACAAGATAAAGCAGCTAAAGACCCTTGTGAGACGAGTGGTGAGAGAGTGAACCACCATCAAGAGAGTGAGTGCCACAAGCCAAAAATGAGTGGACAAATCATGAGTGCCACGACGTAAGCCATAAAATGTGAGAAGAGAGACTTGAGTGTGACCCATACTAACAATCATTCAAACAATTCTCTCTCTTTGTTGTCGGTTTTGCAAGGTACCCAAGATACACCAACAACTACAAGGATAAGGCTACAAGATCTCCAACCACAACATGATGGCAAGATGTACCACAAGCTCTTCCACAAGTTTGAGAATGGCTTCGACACCGGCGATCCGACCGTGTACAAGACCAAGGCCACGGACACACCTCCTTCCTTACATGATGAGCGAACATCGTCGAGGTCGACTCGTTTTCAAGCGGGGGGAGATGATGTAGCCCAACATGTGGAAACCACCTTTGGTCCACATCATGCCACACTAATCATCACTCCAAAGGTGAACTCCTTCCATGCTTTGCCTTTCGTTGGTTATTGTGCGAATGGAATCCTACTTGAGACAAATGCCCATCATGTGACTAGGTCGATGAACATGATGCCAAGGAGATGCAACAAGGATGGGTCTGGAGCCAGGACACCCAAGCAAGAGGCCTGGAAGAGAAGACGCAAGAAGCTGCTGAAGCAGGACCGGAGTATCCGGACCAACAGACCAGAGTCTCCGGTATACCACACCGGAGTCTCCGGCCTGGTCCCCGGACCGAGCCCCGAACCTGCGCCTGGGACAGTCTGTGACCCCCTCCGGAGGCGACACCGGAGACAGACCGGAGTCTCCGGACCCCCACACCGGAGTCTCCGGACCGAGCATCGTGGGCCTGCGTGCCTTAAGCTGGGCTTGGCCCATGTAATGCCCTAAACTTCCTGCTTATGTCTGTTTTACCCCTAGCTCGTGGTTGGCCTATATATATGCCCCCACCCCCTCCTTGAAACCCTAGAGATGATGATGAATTGAGGCATGTGCCAAACCCTAGATGGGAACCCCCTCTCATTAGTAGATCTATGAGTTGTACAAGGCCTTGGAGTCGGTGCCCTTCTCCAAGTTGTCAAGACCCTCCTCAAGTGTTTGGTCTCTCCCTATCAAGGATTCTAGTAGTGCTTGGTCTCTCCCCTTTGGGATTCTACTTGGTTGCTACTCTCTCCTTGATTTGGATTCTACCGTCCGCTTGCCGATCACTCCTTTGGTGATTCTACCGCAAGGTCTCTCGCCGAGGATTCTATTGGGTTGGTTGTTCGAACCAACGGGAGCAAATCGAATTGGGTGTGATTTGGCGTGTGTTTGTATCTTTACCTTGCATTAGAGTTGTGTTCATCGTGTTCATCGTGTTTTCCCTCACTTCCGCCTCAAATCCGTGAAGATCGGGCCACTCCAAGGGTAAATCCACAAGGAGACCCATAACAACTGGTATCAGCAGCTTTTGGTTGCCACAGATTTGACTTCGCCCTTCGATTTCCCACATAAACTGAAAAATACCAAAAATATAGCCCCAAATTGCTTTTGGATCGATCTCTCGTTTTGGTGAGTTGATTGTGGTTTTAGTCCAATAGAAACTTGTCTTTGGAGTTGGTCTACTTGTGCCCTGCGTTTCCCAGCCCAATTTGGTCGAAATTTTCTGGATTTGGGGGTTCAAGGGCCGAATTTCCGCTCAAGAACACGAGCTGTTCGTCACGTAGACTCCAGACCGGAGTCTCCGGACCGGCAGACCGGAGTCTCCGGCCCAGACCGGAGTTTCCAGACCAGCAGACCGGAGTCTCCGGCCCACACCGGAGATTCCGGACCAACAACACCGGAGTCTCCGGCCCTGACAAATTTTTTGACCCCCTTTTCCTTTTTCGACTGATTTCCTTTTGACGTTTGTGTTTCGTGTGCATGTCTGTCAACTAACAAAAGCTTCCGCAACGCCTCGTACTCGACATCGACACCACACCGGAGTCTCCGGTCCGACCGTCGCCAGGCATGAAAAGGCCTTTGGGCCTTCGGCCCATGTACCCCTTAGTCTGTCCAGAACTTGTCTTTTATTGCTAAAGTACCCCTATTTAAGTGGCTGGCCTATATATAGACCCCCACCTCCATTGTAAACCCTAGGCATGATATTGGAATTAGTGGAAACCCCTTTGTGGATCTATCTAATTCTTGCCTCATGCTCCTTGACTAAGGAGCACCAATATCCCCACACCTCGTTGGAGTTTGCACCGTGCCTCCGCGTTGTACAAGGCCTAGGCATCGGTGTCCCTTTGCGTAGACGTCAAGATCTCACCGAGCCTCCCATCTCGCCGCACCGGTTCGAGAGAGAGTCCTCCGTCCGACGGCGATCCTAGGGATTGCGCCGGAACGGTCACCGCCGGCGTGAGCTATTGGTGTTTATCGTGGTTTTGCATTCTTCGTGTGTATGTTCGTCATGTTCATCCTTCCCTCCTTGCCCCACACTCCACCCTCGATTTGAAAGGGAATCGTGAAAGATCGGGCCACCCTAGAGGTTTGCCCTCAACATATTGGTATCAGAGCCTCGTTGCTCACGATTTCCCCCACAATTTTTTCTTCTATCCACCAAATATTCGAAAATCCCCAAAAAACAACCCATATTTGCCTTTGGATCGATCTCTTGATTTGGAGTGTTATTTGGGGTTTTTATCTGACCAAACCTTGTCTTAGGAGTTAGTCCAGCTTTATCCTGCGTTAAACTAGCCCAATTTGGCGAATTTTTCGCGGATTTGAGGACCGAAGGCGTGGATTTCCGCTCAAGAACACGAGCAGTTCGCGGTCTGACTCCAGACCGGAGTCTCCGGCCTACACCGGAGTATCCGGCCTACCCACACAGGAGTCTCTGGCCTGGACCGGAGTTTTTGGCCTGAAACCCCGGAGTCTCCGGCCTGAAACCCTGGAGTCTCCGGCCTGACGCCTGATTTTGGTAGTTTTGCCTCGAATCTTGCATTGGCTAATTTCCTCTTGTTTATTTGTGCCCGTGTGCGTGTCGCCAACTAACAGCAAGCTTCCGCATCAACAAACCCCGCGCTCATCGACACCATGGCCCACGAACATCATCCCGCAACACCGACGCCAAGTTCATCATCAAAGAAGGTATAACTTGTGTCACCTTGTTAACCCCTATCTTCCTTTGTGTGTACCTATCCCATGAGAGTGGCTCATCTTGTGTTTGCTTGAGCATTGTGCATTTGTCCTTGGATAGTGAGAGTTCAAGAGCAATATCAAGTGTGACTAGGTAGCATCAAGGGAGAGCAAAAAAAACAAAAGAAAGAAAAAGATACAAAGAAAAAGAAAAAGAAAAATAGTCTCCCCTTGCAAAAGAGAGTCTCAAAGCTTGTAAGCAAGAGAGAAAGAAGAGCGTCGAAGACAAGTGCACAAATCCGTTGCTCATTTTTTTCCTCTTTGCAAACGAGCCATGGTCTCTCCTTGCATTGGCACGACAACGAGCTTAGTCTTCGTTAGGACATTTTGTTTGCTCATTTTCATAGTCGTGTCAATCCCAACTTTCTCCACGTGTGTGTACATAGTCGTAGGTTCCCGTCACCCTTTTGAGTTGTTGACCTTTGCCTTTGACTTGAGTTTTGTTGGATTTTACCCACTTTTGACTATCCCTTTTCTTTTGATTGGTTCTTTGGCTTTCCACAATCCTAACCTACCACAAACAAGCTTTTGGGAGTTAGTTCTTTCTTTAGTGTGAGTTTTTCTTTGCAATTCCACCTTGCACGCTAATAGCTCTCACTTGTGGTTTCTAGTTTGGTGCAATCCCCAAGGTGAGGTACAAGGCTAACACCACCATATTCCACTTCCATATACAATACTTGTGCATTTTGCATGATGGATAGGCACGGTGAAGATCAAGGACCGTACATGACACGCGCAAGTCACTTCATCGTTCGACAAGAGTTCCGTGAACGTTGCCAAGCCCTTGAGACGCGACAAGATGAACAATTTGGCGAGACGCAAGCCGAGTTCAAGAACATTGACAACCGCTTCGACGGCCTCGAACGACAAATGAATGCAATGCATCACAACTTCGGCCACCAAAATGAAGAGCTTCAACGCTCCGTAGCCGAAACAAATGATAATCTTCGACGCCTCATTGACGGTATGTCAAGACCATGTTCACGCGCATCAAGCTCTTCAAGTTCTTCGCGTCGTCATGCACCTCTTCCACAAGATGTACATCCAAGTGCTCAAAGACGTAATGATGCCCCCGTGGTTGAAGATGGAACCTCTTCGAACTATGTACCTTCCCCGCGCCACGCTGCAACGTCAAGCTATGATGGTGACCTCTCTTCAAGGCCACGAGCAATGCAAGAAGCACACCATCATCACGCAAGGGCACTAGTGATCCAACAAGAGCAACCACAAGAGGAACCGCAAGCACAACCGCAAGTGCAACCGCAATTCTACCACCATCGACTGCGACACATACTTGACACAACAAGTGGTGACTCCAATTTGGAGAATCAAGATCGTCATCAACATGAAGCTCTCCAAGATCCTCCTCCTCGTCATCAACATCATCAACGTCCGCACCGACACCATGGTCATCACGAGGCGCCTCCTCCACTTCAACAAAACTTGGAGCGTCAAGTGATACAAGTTGAGCGACGCCCACCACGTCAAGAGGCTCATGACCATGTTCTTCACCGTGAGGCCCATGTGCCTAACCAACATCACCAACCGAGGAACGAGCCTCCTCTTCGTCATCAACCGCATCAAGAGGCTCCACACCCTCACCACCATGAGGCCCAAGAACCTCAACCACGTCAACAACCGCGCCAAGAGCAAGAGCCAGCTCCTCAACAACAATATCAAGAGCAAGCTCCGCAACAAGGTCACGAGAACCAAGTCCCACCTCCCCAACTACAAGATCATCAACAAGGTCACCAAGCTCGTCGCAATGACCGCAACGATGAAGAAACTTTTGGCAAGCTCAAGTTCACAATGCCCAAGTTCACCAGATCCAATGACCCCGAAGAATACCTCTCGTGGGCACTCAAAGTCGACAAGATCTTCCGCATGCGCAACTATAGCAATGAGAAGATGGTCGCCATGGCTTCGCTTGAGTTTGATGATTGCGCCAACCTTTGGTGGGAACAAGTTCAAGTTGCTCGTGATGCAAGGCAAGAACCGCCAATCACAACTTGGCATGACATGAAGGCTCACATGAGATCCCGCTTTGTCCCCACGCACTACACGCGTGACCTCTTCAACAACCTTCAAGCACTTCGTCAAGGGACAAAGACCGTGGAAGAGTACTTCAAGGAAATGGAACTCAACTTGATTCGCGCCAACATTGATGAGCGTATGGAGCAAACTATGGCATGCTTCCTTATTGGATTGAACCACCCCATCAAGCGCATCGTCGAGTTCCAAACATACAACACCATGGTTGAGCTTGTGCACATAGCAACAAATGCTGAACGTCAAGTGCAAGAGGATATAAAGTACAACAAGCCCAAGACGCACTTCACCTACAAGCAATCTTCAACCGCTACACCAACAACTTTCAATGGAAGCTCCTCAAGTACCTCCAAGCCTTCCTTCAAGCCCACACTTCCTCAAGGAAAACTGCCCCCAAGTGGCAAGCAAGCAAAGAGTGATACACCTTTCAACGGTGAATGCTACAAGTGTGGAGGTAAAGGACACAATTCGGCCGAATGTGGAAACAAGAAAGTCTTGTTCATCCATGACAATAGTGATGAAGAGTACTTGAGTGAAGATGAGTTTGATGCTCGTGTCAAGGAAGCAATGGCAAGACAACGAGTGGAAGATGATCAAGAACTCCTCATGTGTGAACATGACGCAAGTCCATCGCTTATCGTCACAAGGATCTTGACCACTCAAGCACAAGAGCATGAAGACCAACGGTCCAATATCTTCCAAACACGAGCCGGCATCAATGGCAAATCTATCAAGGTGATCATTGACAGAGGGAGTTGCCACAACCTTGCTAGCACCGAGTTGTGTGAGAAGCTCAACCTCACCATCCATCCGCACAAGCACCCCTACCACGTGCAATGGCTAAGTGACCAAGGGTCTGTGAAGATCAAGCATACCGTATCGGTCTCCTTCGCCATGGTCCTTACAAAGATATGGTGGAGTGTGATGTGGTTCCTATGACAGTTTGCCACATGCTTCTTGGTCGACCATGGCAATTTGACAAGGTTGCTCAACATGATGGTTGCACCAATGTATACACCTTCAAATGGCTCAACAAAACATGTGTTTTGCAACCGATGACTCCTAGCCAAATAATTGCGGATAATGCAAAGGCTTTAGCGAGGGCACAAAGCACAACACCTACTTGTGAGAAGAGCGGTGAGAGAGAGAACCACCTCATAGTGAGTGAGAGCCACAAGCCAAACTCGAGTGGAAAAAATAAGATTGTTCTCCTTGCCACCAAAAGTGAGATGGGAGATGTTTGGAACAACCCATCCATCTTGCACTATGTCCTCCTTTGCAAGGGACTAGCGCAATGATATGGGGTGGCCCGATCTTCTCAGCAAGCTCTTGTCGATGATATGGTGGATGATAGATAACTAGTGCGTAGCTATGATCTCTCCCGCTCGATCCCTGATGCCAGTGCAATAGATCTCGAACCTTGTAGGATATTCACAACACCACACTCTTGCGCACGCAGCCGTGGCTACGGAAGGTAGTTTGCAATCTACTAATTCCCAATGCAACAACAGATCACACTCAATTATAGTTGGTAGATTCGAACACAGGGTAATTCCAGAGGTTCTATGAAAGAAACAACTCCAAAATATTTTAACGTGGTCTGAAGACTAAAGCTAGAGCGCCCCCATCTATTTAAGGGTCTGGGAGGCGGCGGCCTAAGGGTGGATCCGAGTTGGTCCCGCCCACCTATGGATACAAACCGACCCAACTTGGGTTCGGTCAAGCTGACTCTGCCGTGGCAGAGTTGTAGTTGCTTTCTCTGCTACGGCAGCCCGCCGTGGCAGAGTAGGACTCGGTTTTCCTGCCGCGGCAGCCTGCCGTGGCAGAGAAATGATGCTTTTCTCTACCGCGGCAGAGAACATCCTCCTCTTGTTGATCTTCGTCTTGGACAGCTCCTAGCGCTTCCTCCCTCTCCTCCCTCGCGCATTCTTCATTGATCAACATGCCTTGTTCCATTAGCTCCTCGCTCCGTGCTACGCCTTCTTCTCCTAAGTACCTGATCATGCAATAATTCAAAGACTTAGGTAGTATAAAATTCTCATTAATTAAAACACCAGGTTCATTAAGAAACAAGTTCACCTGTTGTTCTAGTAGCTTAGCACGAGCTCTTGTGATTGGTCCAATCCTTATCTCATTGGATTGATCTTTCTTTGCAATTGGAACATCTTCATTAACAATTGGCGTAGGTGTAAATGTAGGGATGTCCTCATCATCTCCCCCCTTCAAAAGGCGTCGACCTCGACGCTCCAAGGTCTTCTCCAGCATATGGTGATAAATCAGCAACGTTGAAGCTATTGCTAGCACCACCAAACTCCTTAATAGGTATATCAACTGAGTAGGCATTATCATTAATTTTGGCGAGCACTTTGTAAGGACCAGCACCACGTGGCTTCAACTTGGACTTGCGAAGTAGTGGAAATCTTTCCTTTCGTAGATGCACCCAAACCATATCTCCAGGCTCGAACAACACTTCTTTTCTTGCTTGATTCCTTGCAGCAGCAATGTTCTTTCCTTTCTTCTCAATAGCCTCTCGAGTCTTCTCATGTATTTTCTTCACATAATCAGCACGTTTTGATGCCTCCATATCAACTCTCTCATGTAATGGCAGAGGCAACATATCAAGTGGCGTCAATGGCTTGAAGCCATAAACCACCTCAAAAGGACAAAGTTGAGTAGTTGAATGCACAACCCTGTAGTAAGCAAACTCAACATGTGGCAAACACTCTTCCCACTCCCGCAGATTCTTTTTAATCATGGTCCTTAGCAGCTATGACAATGTTCTATTCACCACCTCCGTTTGACCATTTATTTGGGGATGACATGTAGTACTGAACATCAGCTTCGTTCCTAGCTTCCCCCATAAGGTCTTCCAAAAGTAGCTCATGAACTTCACATCACGGTCAGAAACAATCATCTTAGGTACTCCATGTAATCTCACGATGTCCCTGAAAAACATGTTAGCAACATGCGATGCATTGTCGCTTTTGTGGCAGGCAATAAAATGAGCCATTTTAGAAAACCTATCCACTACCACAAATATTGAATCATGATCTCTCTGAGTTTTAGGTAGACCTAGCACAAAATCCATACTAGTGTCTTCCCATGGAGTAGTCGGTGCAGAGAGAGGTGTATACAAACAGTGAGGCTTTAGCTTAGATTTCGAATTGTGGCATGTAATACATCGACTCACAAATCTGTACACATCACGCCTCATCTTGGTCCAATAAAAATGATCAGCGAGCATGAGCAACATCTTCTCACGCCCAAAGTGACCCATCAAACCACCAGCATGTGATTCCCTTTATCCAGCAACGCTTGTACTTGCTTCTGAATTTCCTTAGTTTCTTCGGGATTAGTCTTGTAGGGTGCATGGTTGGGAAGTGTGGCGCCAGGAATCAGGTCCACTTGATGTTCTATACCACGCAATGGAGGTGAGCCTGCGGGTACATCTTCTGGAAACACATCCCCAAAGTCCTACAAAACAGAAGAGACACCAAGAGAAATAGGGGTCAAGTCGTTAGAAACGAATACCTCGCCCTTATACATGAGCACAAGTGGCATGGCTGTAGGATCCTCACGAAACTCTCTCATATCTCCTTAGTGGCTAATATCAATAAACCAAGCACTCCCTCACTTTTCGTTATATCACTCAATTTAGGCTAAATTACATCAGGAACAGCTGTCACACAATCTCGCCGAGTGGTAGTATCTTCCTTCAAGTTCACCTCTATCTTCTGGCGAGAATCATTCACAATTTCTTGTGGTGTCATTGGCTGCATAGTAATCTTCTTTCCTTTGAATTCCAAGTGATATGTATTGGCTCAGCCATTGTGTTGCACATGGAGATCATAGAGCCAAGGCCGACCCAATAGTAGGTGACAAACAGTCATAGAAACCACATCAAAATCAATAGAATCTTTGTATGGCCCTATTTGAAATTCACACGTACCATATGATTTACCTTCATCTCACCATTGTTACTCAACCATTGTATGTAGTATGGCTTGGGATGAGGTAGATATGTCAAATTTAATTTGGCACATAGTTCCTTACTTGCAAGATTTCTGCAGCTACCTCCATCAATAATGACCTTGCAAGCTTTATTTGGCCCAACTAGAGCTTTTGTTTGGAACAAGTTGCAACGCTGGGATTCCTCAACCGGTTACACACTAAGTACACGTGAAGATACGACAATAGTTAGTGCATGCTCAGCATCTGCATCAGCACCATCCTCGCCATCATCAATATCATCGTCAGAAACTTCATCTCCACTCTCTACTTCTCCTTGTTCGTTGACAAACATAACCTTGCTGTTTGGACAATCTTTCTTGTAGTGACCTCTACCTCCACAAGTATGGCACACCACATCACGAGTACGTGCCGTAGACATGTTGGAACCCGATCTAGCAGCAGGAGCAGCGGGTTTCCGAGCATTAGAACCAAACGAAGGTGTACTTGCTGGTTTGGCCGATGGTGTAAACGGAACAGCAGCTGGTGGCACGGCTGTAGTAGGAGTAGGTCTGGCCAAAAATCTGCTGGAGGATGGAAAACGAGCGTGTGACTTCGCCTCTTCTGCCAACTGGGATTCGGCCTCTCTAGCATGGTGCAATAGCTCATTCATGGTCTCATACTTGTGATGACGCACTATGCTCTTAATTGGCAACTTCATATTGTTTAGGAATCGCTGCATGGTCATCTCAATGGACTCACAAAATCTAGCACGGTGCATAAGCATCTCCATCTCCATGTAGTACTCATCTACTGTCATTGTGCCTTGCTTCAATTGCGTCAATTTATCAAAAACTGATCGCAAGTAGTTGGTTGGTACGAAACGTGCTTTCATGATTTGCTTTATCTCGCGCCAATCCATCACAAGAAGTTCATTAACCTCCCTCCTATGTTGCACAAGAGCATCCCACCAACGCAAAGCATAACCATCAAATTCAGATGCTGCAAGCTTGACCTTCTTATCTTCTGGATAATCAAATAAGCGCCAGAGTTTCTCAATCTTCAACTCCCATGTAAGGTAATCTTCAGGATCAATGGAACCATCAAACTTAGGGATCGAGAACTTTGGCTTGCCCAAACCATCATTAGCTTGGTTGGGCAACGTTGACCACGCCCAATGGGGACAAACCCATGACCATGAGCAGGTGCATGGACAGGGGGAATGGCACGTCCCCTGCCAACATGTGGAGCAGCATCTACATCGCTAGCCTCATCAAAATCATCAAAGGCATCATCATGTTGAGGCTCTTCCCTTCTATGTAACGCGGCTGCCAAACCCTCAATGGATCGCTACAAAGTGGTGACATTGACATTGAGCGTAGCCACTTGCGTTTGGATAGTATCAACCGTTCCAACATGCTGATCCAATCTCATATTCATATCCTGGAGATTCTTGTCAATGGCATCTGTCGAGTTAGTAAACACACGTGTCAAGTGAGACTTCAAAGCCTCATATTCATGCCAGTTAACAAGCTCCTCATCCTTCTTTTTCTGCATCACAACATCATCATCACTAGAAGACATGTTTAGTAGGTTAGTGCAAAAATCAAAATCTGTGTGGTGGAACTCTCACAGCTCACTCACAACTAATAAGAAAGGAGATCTTACCGTTCCAAAGTGAATAGAGATACTCTACCAAACGAAATCAAAGACTGATGCACTTGATGTAATGAAGTGAATATCAAAGGTATAGAGAACGATCGTTGGGCACACAGGTTATTTATGGTGGAGCTGTAGGTATGGTATCCTAACTACACCGCAAACAAGTCCTAGTGCTGATCGTACAAATACCCAAGAAACACACACATGGAGAAAAACGTGGCAATGCAACTATGAAGGGTGTTGCACTACACTCGAGAGACACTAGCAAAGCTCAACGTAAACAGGCACAAGATTGCTCAATCTACCGGTGCACAAAGATATCACTAGGCCTCTTTCTCAAATTCTCTTTTTCCCAATTTTTCTTTTTCTTTTGTATAGCTCTTTTTGCTTTTTCTGTTGCTATATTTTTTTTTGATTTTATAGATCACACACGGCCAATTACAAAGTACAGCACCAAAATCCTAAGAGCAGCCTGTAGGAGCGGAAACTAGTCTCAATGGGCAAGTTCCTACACCTATGTAATAGATTGGCTGTGGCTAAGGGTTTTGGAAAAGTGCAAATCGATCACACTTTGTAATTATGGTGTCGTGGCAGAAAAACAGCTCAAAATCCTGTCGTGGCAGAACAAATCCTGTCGAGAAAGATGCAGAAATCCTGCCGTGGCAGAGCGGCGGCAGCAAAACGGCCAGAAATCGTGCCATGGCAGAGCGGCGGCAGCGCGCGGCAGAGACAATGTGCCGCGGCAGAGAAGTTGTGCCACGGCAGAGTCACTGTCAGACTCGGGTTCGCGGCAGGGAAAGTGGCCTTATCCTTGCCGTGGCAGAATCGGTAAGTATTTTTTTACTAAGGCAAACCGACTCGGCCTGGAGTAAAACACAAGGACTCTAAACTAGATCGGATCTACTAGATGGTGGCGGAAACAATGGTGGACTCAACTAGACGGAAGAAAAACGATGAAAACAAAACAGATCTAGACTAATAGATGAACACGACCAGCAACTATGACTCGTCTATGATGCAATCTAGTCTATGGCAAATCTTTTTGTGGGCCTTTTTCAGTATAGGACTAAAACACTCTCTAATCTATGGATGGATTGCGGATTGCTTACCGAGGCAACGAGGAAATCTGATACCAAGATGATATGGGGTGGCCCGATCTTCTCAGCAAGCTCTTGTCGATGATATGGTGGATGATAGATAACTAGTGCGTAGCTATGATCTCTCCTGCTCGATCCCTGATGCCAGTGCAACAGATCTCGAACCTTGTAGGATATTCACAACACCACACTCTTGCGCACGCAGCCATGACCACGAACGGTAGTATGCAATCTACTAATTCTCAATGGAACAACAGATCACACTCAATTATAGTTGGTAGATTCGAACACAGGGTAATTCCAGAGGTTCTATGAAAGAAACAACTCCAAAATATTTTAACGTGGTCTGAAGACTAAAGCTAGAGCGCCCCCATCTATTTAAGGTTCTGGGAAGCGGCGGCCTAAGGGTGGATCCGAGTTGGTCCAACCCACCTATGGATACAAACCGACCCAACTTGGGTTCGGTTAAGCTGACTCTATCGTGGCAGAGTTGTAGTTACTTTCTCTGCTGCGGCAGCCTGCCGTGGCAGAGTAGGACTCGGTTTTCCTGCCGCGGCAACCTGTCGTGGCAGAGAAACGATGCTTTTCTCTGCCGCAGCAGAGAATGTCCTCCTCTTGTTGATCTTCGTCTTGGACAGCTCCTGGCGCTTCCTCCCTCTCCTCCCTCGCGCATTCTTCATTGATCAACACGCCTTGTTCCAATAGCTCCTCGCTCCGTGCTACGCCTTCTTCTCCTAAGTACCTGATCATGCAATAATTCAAAGACTTAGGTAGTAAAAAATTCTCATTAATTAAAACACCAGGTTCATTAAGAAACAAGTTCACCTGTAGTTCTAGTAGCTCAGCACGAGCTCTTGTGATTGGTCCAATCCTTATCTCATTGGATTGATCCTTCTTTGCAATTGGAACATCTTCATTAACAATTGGGGTAGGTGTAACTGTAGGAATGTCCTCATCACGCAAGGAACTAACGAATTAACCGATGTTCCTCCATCTTTGATGAGTGTTTTGCAGGAATTCAAGGATGTGTTCCCCGAGGAGCTTCCACATGGACTACCTCCTCTTCGCGGCATAGAACATTGCATTGACCTCATCCCCGGTGCACCACTTCCCAACCGCGCCGCTTACCGCACAAACCCGGAGGAGACAAAGGAGATTGAACGTCAAATCAACCAACTCGTCTCCAAAGGTTTGATCCAAGTTAGCACTAGTCCAAGTGCCGTACCCGTGATTCTTGTCCCAAAGACGGATGATACGTTACGGTTATGCATGGACTGCCGTCCAATCAATGCTATCACCGTGCGTTATCGACATCCCATAACACGTCTCGATGACATGCTTGATGAGTTGTGTGGAGCCACTATTTTTTCGAAAATTGATCTTCGTAGTGGTTACCATCAAATACGCATGGCTAAAGGTGATGAGTGGAAAACCGCCTTCAAGACCAAACTTGGTCTCTATGAATGGTTGGTTATGCCCTTTGGCTTATCTAATGCCCCATCCACCTTCATGCGCCTTATGAATCACATCTTGCGTTCTCTCATTGGAAAAAGTGTTGTTGTCTATTTCGATGATATTCTGGTTTATAGCAAATCACTTGAGGACCATATAACACATGTCAAGGAAGTTTTGCAAATCCTTCGACATGAAAAGCTTATGCTAATCTTCCCAAGTGCACTTTTGCTAAAGACAAGTTGAGGATTTGTCGTTTCTTCGAAGGGAATTGAAGTTGATGTTTCCAAGGTAGAGGACATAAGAGATTTGCCCATACCAACAAATGTGAGTGAACTCCGAAGTTTTCATGGGTTGGCCGGTTTCTATCGTCGCTTTGTGAAAGACTTTTCAACCATTGCTTGTCCCCTTAATGAATTGACCAAAAAGAATGTCACCTTCGTGTGGGCAAAGCACAACAAAAAGCTTTTGATGAACTTAAAAAGAGGCTCACCAAAGCACCTCTTCTTGCTTTACCGGATTTCACAAAAACTTTTGAGATAGAGTGTGATGCTAGTGGTATTGGCATTGGACGAGTCCTTATGCAAAACGGACGTCCTATAGCCTACCATAGCGAAAAACTTGATGGTGCTCGCCTTAACTATCCAATTTCTGATAAAGAGCTTTTTGCCTTAGTTCGTGTCCTTCAAGTTTGGCAACACTACCTTTGGCCCAAGGAATTTATCATACATTCCGACCACGAGTCGTTGAAATATCTAAAAGGCCAAGCTAACTTGAGCAAGAGACACGCTAAGTGGGTTGAGTTCATGGAATCTCTTCCGTACATTGTCAAGTATAAGAAGGGCAAAGATAATGTAGTTGCGGACGCATTGTCTCGCAAATATACAAGCCTTCTTACGAGACTTGAAATCAACATGTTGGGTCTTGAGGAAATAAAATCTTTGTATGCTTCCGACCCGTTCTTTGAACCAATTTTCGCGAAGTGCTCCAATGACAAGGGAGTTGATGATTTCTATTTGCATAAGGGCTTTGTTTTTAAACAAAACAAGCTATGCATTCCGAAGTCGTCGCTTCAACTTTTGCTTCTCCAAGAATCTCATGGTGGAGGCCTTATGGGTCACTTTGGTCGCGACAAGACATTGTCAATTCTCTGCAATCACTACTTTTGGCCCAAGATGAAGCGTGACGTGGAGCGCTACGTTCAGCGATGCACGACATGTGTTCAAGCTAAGTCGCAAGCTAACCCCTATGGTCTTTATATGCCATTGCCTATTCCTCATACACCTTGGTCCGACATTAGCATGGATTTCGTGTTAGGATTGCCTAGATCTAAGCATGGTCATGATTCTATATTTGTTGTTGTGGATCGTTTTTCCAAGATGGCACACTTCATACCATGCCATAAGACCGACGATGCTTCACATGTTGCAAATCTGTTTTTCAGGGAAATCGTCCGTCTTCACGGTGTGCCAAGGACAATCGTCTCCGACCGCGACGTCAAATTCATGAGCTACTTGTGGAAGACCCTCATGGCCAAGCTCGGCGTCAAGCTCCTCTTTTCATCCGCATCACATCCTCAAACTGATGGCCAAACCGAAGTTGTCAACCGAAGCCTCGGAACTCTCCTTCGTGTGTTGATCAAGAAAAAATTGAAGGATTGGGAGGAATGCATTCCACACGCTGAGTTCGCCTACAATCGAGCCAAGCACTCAACAACCAAGATGAGTCCATTCATGATCGTCTATGGTTTCGAGCCCCTCACCGCACTCAACATCCTACCACTACCTCTCCATGAGCGCACAAGCTATGAAGAAGCTTCATGAAGAAACAAGAGCAACTATCGAACAACAAGTCCTTCGCCAAGCTTCAAGGTTAAACAAGAACAAGAAGGAGATGATATTTGACGAAGGTGACCTTGTGTGGATACACCTAAGCAAGGACCGCTTCCCCAAGGAATGTGACTCCAAGCTCAAGCCAAGAGGAGATGGTCCCTTCAAGTTCCTCATACGAATCAACAACAACGCCTACATCATTGACATCTCGACCTCCAAGTACCTTGCAAGCAATACATTCAATGTCAAGGATCTCTCACCAACAAGTCCCCCAACAAGTCCCCCAGGTGGACCCATGACTCGTGCCCGAGCCAAACTCTTCCAAGCTAAGGTGAACTCGCTCCTCTCCTTGTGCCAATTTGATATCTCCTTGGATGGTGTGCTACTTCATGCAACTACCCTATGCATCATCAGGTACGAAGCTTCTACACATCACCAAGCACCCAAGGATGGAGAACAAGGAGCAGAACGTGAAGTAGAAGCCGCTGGAGCTGCTTAGACCGGAGTCTATGGTCTGCGCACACCGGAGTCTCTGGCCTGCCAAAGTCTCCGGTCTGAAGACACCGGAGACTCCGACCCTCTCTCCGGTCTGACCCCCTGCACTAGGCCCTGGGACAATCTAAAGACCCCTCCGGAGGCTGGTCCGAAAACTACACCGGATTCTCCGGTCTAGACTGGAGTCTCCGGTCCACCACACCGGAGTCTCCGGTCCGACCGTCGCCAGGCATGAGAAGGCCTTTGGGCCTTTGGCCCATGTACCCCTTAGTCCATCCAGAACTTGTCTTTTATTCCTAAAGTACCCCTGTTTAAGTGGCTAGCCTATATATAGACCCCCACCTCCATTGTAAACCCTAGGCATGATATTGGAATTAGTGGAAACCCCTTTGTGGATCTATCTAATTCTTGCCTCATGCTCCTTGACTAAGGAGCACCAATATCCCCACACCTCATTGGAGTTTGCATCGTGCCTCCGCGTTGTACAAGGCCTAGGCATCAGTGTCCCTTTGCCTAGATGTCAACATCTCACCGAGTCTCCCATCTCACCCCGCCGGTTCGAGAAAGAGTCCTCCGCCTGACGCAGATCCTAGGGATTGCACCAGACCGGTCACCGCCAGCATGATCTATTGGTGTTTATCGTGGTTTTGCGTGTGTGTGTTCATCGCGTTCTTCGTGCGTGTGTTCCTCGTGTTCATCCTTCCCTCCTTCCCCCGCACTCCACCCTCGATTTGAAGGGGAATCGTGAAAGATCAGGCCACCCTAGAGGTTTGCCCTCAACAGATAAGGTATGCTTGATCTTCACGGACCCTTGGTCACTTAGCCATTACACGTGGTAGGGGTTCTTGTGCAGATGGAGGGTGATGTTGAGCTTCTCACACAACTCGGTGCTAGCAAGGTTGTGGCAACTCCCTCCGTCAATGATCACCTTGATAGATTTGCCATTGATGCCGGCTCGTGTTTGGAAGATACTGGAGCGTTGGTCTTCATGCTCTTGTGCTTGAGTGGTCAAGATCCTTGTGACGACAAGCGATAGACTTGCGTCATGTTCACACATGAGGAGTTCTTGATCATCTTCCACTCGTTGCCTTGCCATTGCATCCTTGACACGGGCATCAAACTCATCTTCACTCAAGTACTCTTCATCACCATTGTCATGGATGAACAAGACTTTCTTCTTTCCACATTCGGCTGACTTGTGTCCTTTCCCTCCACACTTGTAGCATTCACCGTTGAAGGGTGTATCACTCTTTGCTTGTTTGCCACTTGGGGACAGTTTTCCTTGAGGAAGTGTGGGCTTGAAGGAAGGCTTGGAGGTACTTGATGAGCTTCCATTGAATGTTGTTGGTGTAGCGGTTGAAGCTTGCTTGTAGGTGAAGTACGTCTTGGGCTTGTTGTACTTGATATCCTCTTGCACTTGACCTTCAGCCTTTGCTGCGATGTGCACAAGATCAACCATGGTGTTGTATGTTTGGAACTCGACAATGCGCTTGATGGGGTGGTTCAATCCAATAAGGAAACGTGCCATAGTTTGCTCCATGCGCTCATCAATGTTGGCGCGAATCAAGTTGATTTCCATTTCCTTGAAGTACTCTTCCACGGTCTTTGTCCCTTGACGAAGCGCTTGCAGGTTGTTGAAGAGGTCACGCGTGTAGTGCGCGGGGACGAACCGGTATCTCATGTGAGCCTTCATGTCATGCCAAGTTGTGATTGGCGGTTCTTGTCTTGCATCACGAGCAACTTGAACTTGTTCCCACCAAAGGTTGGCGTAATCATCAAACTCAAGCGAAGCCATGGCGACCATCTTCTCGTTGCTATAGTTGTGCATGCGGAAGATCTTGTCGACTTTGAGTTCCCACGAGAGGTATTCTTCGGGGTCATTGGATCCGGTGAACTTGGGCATTGTGAACTTGAGCTTGCCAAAAGTTTCTTCATCATTGCGGCCATTGTGATGAGCTTGGTGACCTTGTTGATGATCTTGTAGTTGGGGAGGTGGAACTTGGTTCTCGTGACCTTGTTGCGGAGCTTGCTCTTGCTCTTGGCGCGGATGTTGACGTGGTTGAGGCGCTTGGGCCTCATGGTGGCGAGGGTGTGGATCCTCTTGACGCGGTTGATGACGAAGAGGAGGCTCGTTCCTCGGTTGGTGATGTTGGTTAGGCACATTGGCCTCACGGCGAAGAACATGGTCGTGAGCCTCTTGACGTGGTGGGCGTCGCTCAACTTGTATCACTTGACGCTCCAAGTTTTGTTGATGTGGAGGAGGCACGTCGTGATGACCATGGTGTCATTGTTGACGTTCATGACGTTGATGACGAGGAGGAGGATCTTGGAGAGATTCACGTCGATGACGAGCTTGATTCTCCAATTGGATTCATCACTTGTTGTGTCAAGTTTGTGTCACGATCGATGGTGGTAGACTTGCGGTTGCGCTTGCGGTTCCTCTTGTGGTTGTGCTTGTTGGATCACTAGTGCCCTTGCGTGATGACGGTGTGTTCTTGCCTTGCTCTTGGCCTTGAAAAGAAATCACCATCATAGCTTGACGTTGCGGCATGCCGTGGGGAAGGTACATAGTTCGAAGAGGTTCCATATTCAACCACGGGGGCGCCATTGTGTCTTGGAGCACTTGGAGGTAGATCTTGTTGCGGAGGTGCATGACGACGTGAAGAACTTGAAGCACATGAACGCGGTCTTGCCATTCCGTCGATGAGGCGTCGAAGATTGTCATTTGTTTCGGCGATGGAGCGTTGTAGCGACTCATTTTGGTGGCTGAAGTTGTGATGCATTGCTTGCATTTGCCTTTCGAGGCCATCGAAGCGGTTGTCGATGTTCTTGAACTCGGCTTGCGTCTCGCCAAATTGTTCATCTTGTCGCGTCTCAAGGGCTTGGCAACGTTCACGGAACTCTTGTCGAACGATGAAGTGACTTGCGCGTGTCATGTACGGTCCTTGATCTTCTTCATGGGGTGGTGGTTGGCTTGCCTCACTGTTCCTATCCATCATGCAAAACACACAAGTATTGTATATGGAAGTGGAATATGGTGGTGTTAGCCTTGTACCTCACCTTGGGGATTGCACCAAACTAGAAACCACAAGTGAGAGCTATAAGCGTGCAAAGTGGAAATGCAAAGAAAACTCACACTAAAGAAATAACTAACTCTCAAAAGATTTTTTGTGGTAGGTTAGGGTTGTGGAATGCCAAAGAACCAACCAAAAGAAAAGGGATAGTCAAAAGTGGGTAAAATCCAACAAAACTCAAGTCAAAGGCGAAGGTCAACAACTCAAAAGGGTGACGGGAACCTACGACTATGTACACACACAAGGAGAAAGTTGGGATTGACACGACTATGAAAATGAGCAAACAAAATGTCCTAACGAAGACTAAGCTCGTTGTCGTGCCAATGTAAGGAGAGACCGTGGCTCGTTTGCAAAGAAGAAAAGTGAGCAACGGATTTGTGCACTTGCCTTGGGCGCTCTTCTTTCTCTCTTGCTTACAAGCTTTGAGACTCTCTTTTGCAAGTGGAGACTATTTTTCTTTTCCTTTGTCTTTGTATCTTTTTCTTTCTTTTGTATTTTTTGCTCTCCCCTGATGCTACCTAGTCACACTTGATATTGCTCTTGCACTCTCACTATCCAAGGACAAATGCACAATGCTCAAGCAAACACAAGATGAGCCACTCTCATGGGATAGGTACACACAAAGGAAGATAGGGGTTAACAAGGTGACGCAAGTTATACCTTCGTTGGTGATGATGAACTTGGCGTGGGTGGTGCGGGATGATGTTCGTGGGCCGTGGTGTCGATGAGCGCGGGGTTTGTTGATGCGGAAGCTTGATGTTAGTTGACGACACGCACACGGTCACAAACAAACAAGAGGAAATTAGCCAATGCAAGATTAGAGGCAAAACTGTCAAAATCAGGCGTCAGGCCGAACACTCCGGGGTTTCAGGCTGGAAACTCTGGTCCAGGCCGGAGACTCCGGTGTAGGCCGGAGACTCCGGTGTGCAGGCCGGAGTCTCCGGTCTGGAGTCAGATCGCGAACTCCTCATGTTCTTGAGGAGAAATCCACGCCTTGGGTCCTCAAATTTGCGAAAAATTGGCCAAATTGGGCTGGGAAAATGTAGGATAAAGCTGGACCAACTCCTAAGACAAGGTTTGGTCAGATCAAAACCACAAATAACACTCCAAATCAAGATATCGATCCAAAGGCAAATTTGGGCTGTTTTTTGGGGATTTTCGAATTTTTGGAGGATAGAAGAAAAATTTGTGGGGGAAATCGTGAGCAACGAAGCTCTTGATACCAATATGTTGAGGGTAAACATCTAGGTTGGCCCGATCTTTCACGATTCCCTTTCAAATGGAGGGTGGAGTGCGGGGGGAGGAAGGAAGGATGAACACAACGAACGCACGCACGAAGAACGCGATGAACACACACACACTATTATGGGGTAACCCCGTGGGTGGCCCGATCTTCACGGATCTCGTGGTCAAATCGATGAGAAAGCGAGGGGAAAGGGAGAAGGTAGCGGAAGCGGATGCACACCTCGCGAAGAACACGATGAACACACGCAAAACACACATGATACAAGGCTGATTGCTCTCATTGGTGGCCACCGGTCCGATAGAATCCTCTTAAGGAAAGATTGGTCAACGTGCTCCCTCGATCCCATGTGGAGAGGGAAGAACACCTTGGAGAGGGTCTTGACGTCTTGGCAAAGGGACACCGATGCCAAGGCCTTGTACAACGAGGGAGGCGCGATGCAAACTCCAACGAGGTGGTGACGATAGTCGATCCCCTTTGGTAGAAGGGGATGAGGCAAAACTAGAGATTCCACAAAGGGGGTTTTCTTTAGTCTATCATCTATGCCTAGGGTTACATGAGGGGGTGGGGGCACTATATATAGGCCATCCACTAGTTCAAGGGTACTTTAGGAATAAAAGGGGAAAGTCTGGGCGGACTAAGGGGTACATGGGCCAAGGGCCCAGCTGACGGCACGCAGGCCCATACGTTCAGGCCAGAGACACCGGTGTGGGCCGGAGACTCCGGTCTATCTCCGGTGTCGTCTCCGGAGTGGCAGGCAGACTGTCCTCAAGTTCGATCTGGGGGTCAGTCCGGAGATGGGTCCGGAGACTCCGGGGTCAGCAGGCCGAAGACTCCGGTGTCTTCAGGCCGGAGACTCCGGTGTGGCCGGAGACTCCGGTGCTTCAGCTGCTGCTTCTTCCGTCTTCTCTTCCAAGCCTTCGTCTTGTCGGGCTTGGTGCTTCAGGCTTCCTCCCATGCCTCCGTACTTGTCGGTATGAACCTATAATGGATATGGGACGGAGTATGAAGTAGTATACCATTCAAAAGGGTAGGAAGTGGGATCGCATAGAGGAACTGATTCACCTTTGGAGTCCATGACGACTTGGCATAAGTTGGAGACCATGATGTGGTAGTGATCGAAGGTCGGGCTACATCATCTCCCCTCCCTTCAAAAAGAGTCATCCTCGACTCTACATGCTCATCACAAAGTAGAAGATGTTGAGAGACCTTCTTGATCCTGGGGTTCACCATATAGTCGTCCTTGGGAAGATTGCATTGACAACACCTCAATGTTCCTTCACCTTCAATGAAGCCTACAAAGCTCACGACAAAAGCAAAGCAACACTCAAATCATAGCCAATTCATGAAGATTATAGCATGAGTCCTCAATTAGAGTGAAGTCACTTTAGGATGTAGAGATGACTCGTTGAAGTGCAGCCATAGGTAACTCTCTACGGTTCGTCTTGTCAACTCTTTGTCCATAGAGGTTGACGCGTACGCAATTGTACCTTCACACAACAAACTACAAGCAAAATATGTTTGATGAGGATATATACAGGGATTATGATGATTCTGACTACCTGAACTGGAAGGAAATATTGAGTCAAATCAATAATGACTATCAGGTGAATTCATTCCTAATTGAAACTGATGTTTTACTTAATGAGAACTTTATACTACCTAAGTCTATGCATCTTTCTATGATCAGGTTTATTGATAACACAAGCGTTGCACGAGGAGGAGGATTGCTGCAGCAAGAAGGATAAGCGCTGATTTCCAATATCAACAAGTGCGCGAGGGAGGAGCGGGAGGCATGCGCACTAGGAGGCAATGAGGAAATCACGTATGAGCAAGAGAGAGAGATGGCGCACCAAGAATTACATCTTTGAGGTGTTCCACAATGTTTGGGGTGCGCGCCAATAAGGCCGAACCCATATATGGGTCGGTATGTATCAATTTGAGTCGAACCGAGTTAGTTTGGGCCAAGATATGGCTGTTTTTAGGCCCGCTTAGAGGGGAGGACGCCCCAGCCCTCATATAAACCTCCGTAGCCGTCACAAGTTAGGGTTTAGAGCACGTTAAAATATTTTGGAGTTGTTTCTTTCATAGAACCTCTGGAATTACCCTGTGTTCGAATCTACCAACTATAATTGAGTGTGATCTGTTGTTCCATTGGCTATTAGTAGATTGCATACTACCGTTCGTGGTCATGGCTGCGTGCGCAAGAGTGTGGTGTTGTGAATATCCTACAAGGTTCGAGATCTGTTGCACTGGCATCAAGGATCGAGCGGGAGAGATCATAGCTACGCACTAGTTATCTATCATCCACCATCATCATTGCCATCCGCTTACGGAGTATGAAGTAGCATACCATTCAATAGTGTAGGAATTGGGCTCGCATAGAGGAATCGATTCACCTTTGGAGTCCATGACGACTTGGCATAAGTTGGAGACTTTGATGTGGTAACGACCGTAGGTCGGGCTACATCAAAAACAAGTCAAAGAGCAATTATTCAACTTATTACAAGCAACGGGAGAAATTGTAAAACATCCATCACAAAGCATGGTCTGAGAGGTGCCATTGGTAACATCATTGCAAGCAAAACATTGGAAATAACAATTGTTCAACAAAGTGCAAGCAATGATATCATCAACGTAATGTTTAGAGCATGGCATGTTGATGACCCACAAGTATAGGGGGTGTATCGCAGTATTTTCAATAAGTAAGAGTGTCGAACCCAACGAGGAGCAGAAGGTGTTGTGGTATCAGCAGCTTTTGGTTGCCACGGATTTCCCCTCGATTTGGTCATTTTACCCATAAATTCGAAAATTCCACCAAAAACAGCCCCGATTCGTGTTTTGGATCGGTCTGTGATTTGAGTGTGTTTTGGTAGGTTTTGATCCATGGATTACTTGCTAAACTTGTGGATCTACCTTCCCCTGCGTTCCCATGGCCTAATTCCTTGATTTCCCCCACCAATTTGGTGTTTTCGTTCGAGTTTTTCTGCCAAAATCGCGTCCCGGACGAGTTCTGCACGTCCTGGAACCTCCGGACTGGAGATTCCGGCCCTCGGACCGGAGACTCTGGCCCAAACCGGAGATTCCGGCCCCCAGACCGGAGATTCCGGTCCAGACTGGAGTTTCTGGCAAAGTCTCCACCCCCCACTGCTGACAGCAAATCTGTTTCACCGTTTTGGGCATAACTTTTGCATACGAACTCGGATTTTGGTGTTCTTTAGCTCGTTTTGAAGAGGAGAAAGAGCTCTACATCATCATCTCCGTGGTTCATGCTATTTACTCCTTACAAATTCTGTGAGCAAGGCGGAATCCACCAATAAAGGGTAAAGATCAGCGACGAAAGGTATAAAAATTCCGCGACTTCTCCCCACTTGCATCCCTTTATGAGCTACACTATCTTTGCATTCAACAAACACCTATTGAGACTAGTTCCTCCTATGATTTCTTGGGCTATGCACATTTGATACCTTGTAGAATTCCGAGCAAAAGTTGTGAGCGCGCTATCTCATATAGTTATCTTCTATAGTTGTTGGCACAAGGAAGGGGCAAGTGAAAAAGAAAAGAAAAAGAGAAAAAAATAGAAAGATAAAAAGAAAAGAAAGAAAGAAACAAGTGCCTCATAGAATAGGAAGCGCAAGCTCGATGAACATCATATAGGTGGTACTTATTGTGCATATCTTGTAGCCCACCAATATAATTGCAATCGAACTAGAGTCTTTCCTTGCACTTGTGCGACACGAGCTTATAGTCTTCGCTAGGTTATCATTTGGTTCTTAGCTCACTTTCTTTGTCACACAAGTCCATTTTATCCCACCGTGTGTGTTTCCTTGTACATAATTCCTATCTTGTGGATTGACTTGTTTGCTTTGTGATAATCGTGGTTTTTTACTTGCCATTACAATATCTTGATTTCGGATTGTTCTTGGACACGCCACCTTCCATACCTATCAACCATAAGCTTTGTGTGTGTGTTTTTAATGGTTAGTTGTTTTTGGTGTTCCGTGTGAACTTCACTTTGCTTGGTTTTGATTGCTCTCAAGTGTTGCCACTTGCACGATACCATCTTCCAAGGTAAATTAAGGTTTGACGTTGCATCCCTAACCCCTACCACTTCCATATACACCACTTGGTCTTGTGAATCATGTCTAGGAACTCCAGAGCCGAGGATGATTTCTATGAAGAATCCACGATGAGCCACCATGCATATGCCTCCACAAGCATGGAAGACATGATGGAGCACTGCACCGACAATGGCTCCACATGCTTGGGTGATATGGAGTTCTACAACAACAATAACTCCCCAAGCATGGACGACTTCACGAACGACAACGACAAGCTCCTCAAGTCGCGTCGACCAAGACAGAGCCTCCACCTCGAGAGCACCAAGGTCCACCATCAAATGGACAACTTCAAACGCGACATGGACAACAACTTCGTCAAAACCATGAGCATGATGGCCAAGACAAATCATGCTTTGCGCTTATTACAACGCCTCACCAAGAAGAGTGCCAAGGACAAGGAGCATCGTAGCGAGCATCATGTGGATGACTAAGTGCGCCATCTACATCAACCTTTGGCAAGGCACGCCAATGACCTCCGTCGACACCATCAAAGGGCACCTTCAAATACTCGTGCCACCACCAAAATGGCACAAAGAGCAAGCTCTCCTCCATGCCATCAAGCTTCAATGCCAAGACTTGACGTCCTAGATGACGCATGCACCTTCATGGATGAGGAAGACGAAGACCTCTACTTTGCCAAGTTGGACAAGTATGTCAAGAGGATTACACAAGCCAAGGTGCAAGACGGCGATGACAAGATCAAGATTGGTGAGCATGGGAGTTTCCCTTCACCAAAGGAGGCGCATGGAGTTGAGAGAACCAAGCCTATCCCTATGTGCTTAACTGATGATGTGGTACCAATCCCATGTGAGTATGAGAGCCACTTAGCCCACTTGAGTGAAAAAAAGAGTGAGATGAGTGACTCCACCATATGTGAGATTTAGTGCTTCCACTTGGAGGGCATGAGTGAAACACCTAGTGAGTTGAGAGTGGTAGTTGATAGGTCATGTGAGACCATTTTGATTTCTAACAACTTACCCTCTACCTCTAGTGTGTTTTCTCATGATTTGCTAGGTTCCATGGATCAAGAAGCGCCAAGCTTGGAGATGATGATGCCTCCAACCAAGAAGATGTACATGGTGGATGAACATGATGCCATCCCCATACAAGAAGAAGAAGTCGCCCACATGGAGGCCAATGCTACCACTACACCCACTTCATATGAGAGGTATGAACAAGGTAAAAATAAGGGTGTTGATGATGCCATGATCCCACTAGTGGACATGATGACTTGTGATGATTGGCATGCTATGGATGATGTTTGTGATATCACATATGACTCATTGGTATTTCCATGTGATCCTTTGCCTTTGCATAATGTTGAGCATGTGAAATTATTTGATTGTGATGATGTTGCCATAGACATGCCATGCTCTAAACATTATGTTGATGATATCATTGCTTGCACTTTGTTGAACAATTTCTCTTTCCAATGTTTTGCTTGCAATGATGTTACCAATGATAACCCTCGGACAATGCTTTGTCATGGATGTTTTACAATTTCTCCCGTTGCTTGCAATAAGTTGAATAATTGCTCTTTCACTTGTTTTGCTTGCAACAATAATTCTCATATGTATTCTATTGAGATGGCCCCCATAGCTTTCTCAAAATTTGGAGATTTTGTTAAATGCCATGATAAGCATGTTCCCCACTTGCATACTCACCATGCATCTATTTCATAGTTGATTGACACTCATGGTGATGTGCACAAGAAGAGATATGTCATGATGGATGATGTATTTCTCTACCATGCACACACATTCTTCCTTTTGTGTTTGATGTGTGTAGGTACCCGCATGATCATGTCAACCTCGGTTGAGCACGAGTTAACAAAAAGAGCTCTAGAGAGCATCCCCCAAGTGAGTTCAAGATCGAACCCAGCTCTGATACCTTTTGCATGCTTTGCATCTTTCATGTGACAAATTGCTCTTTCCTATGGTTTGATTGCAAGCATGTTGATGGTATTCTTTCACCTTGTGACAATCATGTCTCGTTGCTTTTGGATATTGATGTTTTGTGTATTGCCACAGAAATGTTGAACAATTTCTCTTTCCAATGTTCTGTGTGCAACCATAATGCCATTTTGAGCATGTATTATCATGAGAGCTTCCAAGTCTCTCGTATTGTTGTTGCAACAAAATAAGGACCACTTGCTCTTTCATTTGGTATGTTTGCAAACATGTTGCTTGTGTTTCCGCTTGCGATACTCACACCCCCATGATCTTGGCTTTGATGATATGTGTATGGCATCCAACATATTGAATAATTGTTCTTTTCAATTGTTGGTTTGCACACATAATGTTGTTGCTTTGGATATTCTTCCTCATGTGTTTTTGCCGAATTCTCCTAGCTTTGCATCAAAGATGTTGATCAATATTTTAGTCAATTGCTTTGAGTGCCACACTAAGATGTTATATGGAGTTTTTGAGTTCCCACATTTGGATGATGTTCAAACAATTCCCATGCACTTTGACCTTGCATATGCATTCCATTTGCTATACTTGAGTTGTGCTAATAGTGTTGTGAACAATAATGGACATGCCGCAAATGACATGCTCCTCTATCACACACAAACATATGTTGCTTGGTCTTTGTTGTATCAAGGTACAATTGCATACGCGTCAACCTCTATGGACAAAGAGTTGACAAGACGAATCGAAGAGAGTTACTTAGGGCTACCCTTCAATGAGCTATCTCTACATTATAAGGTGACTTCCTTCTACTTGAGGACTCATGCTATAATCTTCATGAATTGGCTACTCTTTGAGTGTTGTTTCGCTTTTGTTGTGAGATTTGTAGGCTTCATGGAAGGTGAAGGAACATTGAAGTGTTGCCACATCAAGCTTCTCAAGGACGACTATATGGTGAACCCCAGGATCAAGAAGGTCTCTCGACATCATCTTCTTAGTATGAGCATGAAGAGTCGAGGACGACTCTTTTTGAAGGGCGGAGCTGATGCGGCCCTTCCTACACCACCGAGTCCCCCAAGTGGACCGATGACCCGTGCCCGAGCCAAACTCCTTCAAGATAAGGTGAATTCGCTCCCCTCATCATGTGACTTTGACATACACCTACATGGCTTGCTACTTCATACCACTACTCTGTGCATCATCAGGTACGAACCCCCGCTGCATCGACCCACGAGCCCTGAAGCTGCACCTGCCCTGAAGCTGACTGAGCCGGAGTGTCCGCCCGGAACCAGCCGGAGTGTCCGGCACGACTCGGCCGGAGTGTCCGGCCTGCCCCAGTCCCAACCTGGCATCAAAGAAGTTGATCAATATTTTACTCAATTGCTTTGAGTGCCACACTAAGATGTTTTATGGAGTTTTTGAGTTCCCACATTTGGATGATGTTCAAGAAATTTCCATGCACTTTGACCTTGCATATGCATCTCGTTTGCTATACTTGAGCTGTGCTAATGGTGTTGTGAACAAGAATGGGCATGCCACATATGACATGCTCCTCTATCACACACAAACATATTTTTCTTGGTCTTTGTTGTGTGAAGGTACAATTGCATACGCGTCAACCTCTATGGATAAAGAGTTGACAAGACGAATCGAAGAGAGTTACCTATGGATGCCCTTCAACGAGCCATCTCTACATCCTAAGGTGACTTCCTTCTACTTGAGGACTCATACTATAATCTTCATGAATTGGCTACGCTTTGAGTGTTGCTTCGCTTTTGTGGTGAGCTTTGTAGGCTTCATTGAAGGTGAAGGACCATTGAGGTATTGTCAATTCAATCATTCCTAGAACGACTATATGGTGAACCCCAGGATCAAGAAGGTCTCTCGACATCTTCTACTTTGTGATGAGCGTGTAGAGTCGAGGACGACTCTTTTTGAAGGGAGGGGAGATGATGTAGCCTGACCTTCGGTCGTTACCACATCATTGTCTCCAACTTATGCCAAGTCGTCATGGACTCCAAAGGTGAGTCCGTTCCTCTATGCGAGCCCACTTCCTACCCTCTTGAATGGTATACTTGATATGGGGTGGCCCGATCTTCTCAGTAAGCGGATGGCGATGATGATGGTGGATGATAGATAACTAGTGAGTAGCTATGATCTCTCCTGCTCGATCCCTGATGCCAGTGCAACAGCTCTCGAACCTTGTAGGATATTCATAACACCACACTCTTGCGCACGCAGCCGTGACCACGAATGGTAATATGCAATCTACTAATTCCCAATGGAACAACAGATCACACTCAATTATAGTTGGTAGATTCGAACACAGGGTAATTCCAGAGGTTCTATGAAAGAAACAACTCCAAAATATTTTAACGTGGTCTAAAAAACTAAACTAGTGCGCCCCCATCTATTTAAGGGTCTGGGAGGCGGCGGCCTAAGGGTGGATCCGAGTCGGTTCCACCCACCTAGGGATACAAACCGACCCAACTGGGTTCGATCAAACTGGCTCTGCCGTGGCAGAGTTGTAGTCGCTTTCTCTACCGCCGCAGCCTGCCATGGCAGAGTAGGACTCGGTTTTCCTGCCGCGGCAGCCTGCCGTGGCAGAGAAACAATGCTTTTCTCTGCCACGGCAGAGAACGTCCTCCTCTTGCTGATCTTTGTCTTGGACATCTCCTTGCGCTTCCTCTCTCTCCTCCCTCGCGCATTCTTCATTGATCAACACGCATTGTTCCATTAGCTCCTCGCTCCATGCTTTACCTTCTTCTCCTAAGTACCTGATCATGCAATAATTCACAGACTTAGGTTGTATAAAATTCTCATTAATTAAAACACCAGGTTCAATTAAGAAACAAGTTCACCTGTTGTTCTAATAGCTTGGCACGAGCTCTTGTCATTGGTCCAATCGTTATCTCATTAGATTGATCCTTCTTTGCAATTGGAACATCTTCATTAGAAATTGGGGTAGGTGTAATTGTAGGGATGTCCTCATCATCTCCCCCCTTCAAAAGGCGTCGACCTCGACGCTCCAAGGTCTTCTCCAGCATATGGTGACAAATCAGCAACGTTGAAGCTGTTGCTCACTCCACCAAAATTCTCAATAGGTATATGAACCGAGTAGGCGTTATCATTAATCTTGGGTAACACCTTGTAAGGACCAGCAGCATGTGGCTTCAATTTGGACTTTCGAAGTAATGGAAACCTATCCTTGCGTAGATGCACCCAAACCATATCTCCAGGCTCGAACAACACTTATTTCCTTGCTTGATTCCTTGCAGCAGCAATGTTCTTGCCTTTCTTCTCAATAGCCTCTCGAGTCTTCTCATGTATTTTTTTACATAATCAGCACGTTTTGATGCCTCCATATCAACTCTCTCATGTAAGGGCAGAGGCAACATATCAAGTGGCGTCAATGGCTTGAAACCATACACCACCTCAAAAGGACAAAGCTGAGTAGTTGAATGCACAGCCCTGTTGTAAGCAAACTCAACATGTGGCAAACACTCTTCCCACTCCCGCAGATTCTTTTTAAGCATGGTCGTTAGCAGCTGTGACAATGTTCTATTCACCACCTCCATTTGACCATCTGTTTGGGGATGACATGTAGTACTGAACAGCAGCTTTGTTCCTAGCTTCCCCCATAAGGTCTTCCAAAAGTAGCTCATGAACTTCACATCACGGTCAGAAACAATCGTCTTTGGTACGCCATGTAATCTCACGATGTCCCTGAAAAACAAGTTAGCAACATGCGACGCATCGTCGCTTTTGTGGCAGCCAATAAAATGAGCCATCTTAGAGAATCTATCCACTACCACAAATATAGAATCATGACCTCTCTGTGTTTTAGGTAGACCTAGCACAAAATCTATACTAATGTCTTCCCATGGAGTAGTCGGTGCAGAGAGAGGTGTATACAAACTGTGAGGCTTCAGCTTAGATTTAGACTTGTGACAAGTAATGCATCTGCTCACAAATCTGTACACATCACGCCTCATCTTGGGCCAAAAAAAATGATCAGCAAGCATGAGCAATGTCTTCTCACGCCCAAAGTGACCCATCAAACCACCAGAATGTGATTCCTGCACTAAGAACAAACGCAACGACGATTCTAGAATACATAGTTTGTTAGCTCGAAACAAATATCCATCATGTATATGATACTTATCCCATGCATTTCTAAGAGCACACAAACGATATGGTTCAGCAAAATCATGGTCAGCTGCATAAAGTGCACAAATAGCTTCTAATCCAGGAATTTTAACATCAAGATTGGTTAATAGCATGTTCTTCCTAGATAGAGCATCAGCAACAACATTCTCTTTTCCCTTCTTGTAATTAATGATGTAAGGAAAAGACTCAATGAACTCAACCCACTTAGCTAATCTTCTATGCAAGTTTGATTGAGCTTTCAAGTATTTCAAAGCTTCATGATCAGAATGTATGATGAATTCCTTTGGCCACAAATAATGTTGCCAAACCTCAAGAACTCTAACAAGTGCATACAATTCTTTATCATAGATAGAATAATTCAAACGAGGACCAGTCAATTTCTCAGAAAAATAAGCTATAGGCCGACCCTCTTGCATCAAAACGCCACCTATGCCTATACCACTAGCATCACATTCAACTTCAAATTGCTTCGAAAAATCAGGTAATGCAAGCAATGGTGCAGAAGTAAGCAAACGTTTCAATGTATCAAAGGCAATGTCTTGGGCCGCGCCCCATACAAAAGGAACACCTTTCTTTGTCAAATCATTTAATGGTGCAGCAATGGTGCTAAAATCTTTCACAAAGCGCCTATAGAAACCAGCGAGACCGTGGAAACTACGCACTTGACTTACATTCATTGGAGTAGGCCAATTCTGAATTGATTCAATTTTAGATTGATCTACCTCTACTCCCTGCTTAGAAACAACAAATCCTAGGAATATGAGCTTATCTTTTGCAAATGTACACTTCTCAAGATTAGCATACAGTTTATTATCACGTAACACTTGCAAAACTTGTCTAATATGAGTGCAATGTTCAGATTCGGTGTGGCTGTATATAAGTATATCATCAAAGTAAACAACCACAAAACGACCAATAAACTCTCTCAAAACATGATTCATCAAACGCATGAAAGTACTAGGTGCATTAGTAAGACCAAACGGCATAACTAACCACTCATACAAACCGAATTTAGTTTTGAAAGCAGTTTTCCATTCATCCCCTTCTTTCATCCTAATTTGATGATAACCACTACGCAAGTCAATTTTAGAGAAAACAGCAGCACCACACAATTCATCTAGCATATCCTCTAAGCGTGGTATAGGATGACGATATCGAATAGTGATGTTATTAATCGCTCTACAATCAACACATATGCGCCAAGTACCATCTTTCCTAGGGACTAAATAACAGGAACAGCACAAGGGCTAAGAGAAACACAAATGTACCCTTTATCCAGCAACGCTTGTACTTGCTTCTGAATTTCCTTAGTTTCTTCGGGATTAGTCCTGTAGGGTGCACGGTTGGGAAGTGTTGCGCCAGGAATCAAGTCCACTTGATGTTCTATACCACGCAATGGAGGTAAACCTGCGGGTACGTCTTCTGGAAACACATCCCCAAAGTCCTGCAAAACAGAAGAGACACCAAGAGAAATAGGGGTCATGTCGTTAGAAACTAATACCTCACCCTTATACATGAGCACAAGTGGCATGGCTGTAGGATCCCCACGAAGCTCTCTCATATCCTCCTTGGTGGCTATTATCAATAACCCAGGCACTCTCTCACTTTTCGTTATATCACTCAACTTAGGCTCAATTACATCAGGAACAGCTGTGACACAGTCTCATCGAGTGGTAGTATCTTCCTTCGAGTTCACCTCTATCTTCTGGCGAGAATCATTCACAATTTCTTATGGTGTCATTGGCTGCATAGTAATCTTCTTTCCTTTGAATTCTAAGTGATATGTATTGGCTCGGCCATTGTGTTGCACATGGCGATCATAGAGCCAAGGCCGACCCAATAGTAGATGACAAATAGTCATAGGAACCACATCAAAATCAATAGAATCTTTGTATGGCCCTATTTGAAAATTCACTCGTACCATATGAGTTACCTTCATCTCACCATTGTTGCTCAACCATTGTATGTAGTATGGCTTGGGATGAGGTAAGTATGTCAAATTCAGTTTGGCACACAGTTCCTTACTTGCAAGATTTCTGCAGCTACCTCCATCAATAATGACCTTGCAAGCTTTATTTGGTCCAACTAGAGCTTTTGTTTGGAACAAGTTGCAACGCTAGGATTCCTAAACCGGTTGCACACTAAGTACACGTGAAGATACGACAATAGTTGGAGCACGCTCAGCATATGCATCAGCACCAACCTCGCCATCATCAATATCATCATCAGAAGCTTCATCTCCACTTTCTACTTCACCTTGTTCATTAACAAACATAACCTTGCTGTTTGGACAATCTTTCTTGTAGTGACCTCTACCTCCACAAGTATGGCACACCACATCACGAGTACGTGCAGTAGACATGTTGGAACCTGAGCTAGCAGCAGGAGTAGCAGGTTTCCGAGCATTAGACCCAAACGAAGGTGTACTTGCTGGTTAGGTCGATGGTGTAAACGGAACGGCAGCTGGTGACGCAGCTGTAGGAGGAGTAGGTCTAGCCGAAAATCTGCTGGAGGATGGAAAACGAGATCGTGACTTCGCCTCTTCTGCCAAATGGGATTCGGCCTCTCTAGCATGATGCAACAACTCATTCATGGTCTCATACTTGTGATGACGAACAATGCTCTTGATTGGTAACTTCAAATTGTTTAAGAATCGCTGCATGGTCATCTCAATGGACTCACGAATTCTAGCACTCTGCATAAGCATCTCTATCTCCATGTAATACTCATCAACTGTCATGGTGCCTTGCTTCAGTTGCGTCAATTTATCAAAAACTGATCGCAAGTAGTTGGTTGGTACGAAATGAGCTTTCATGATTTGCTTCATCTCGCGTCAATCCCTCACAGGAAGTTCATTGTCCTCCCTCCTATGTTGCACAAGAGCATCCCACCAACGTAGAGCATAACCATTAAATTCAGATGCTGCAAGCTTGACCTTCTTGTCTTCTGGATAGTCAAATAAACGCCAGAGTTTTTCAATCTTCAACTCCCATGTGAGGTAGTCTTCAGGATCAATAGAACCATCAAATTTAGGAATTGAAAATTTTGGCTTGCCCAAACCGTCATCATCTTGGTTGGGCACACGTGGACCACGCCCAAGATGGGCAAACCCATGACCATGAGCAGGTGCATGGACAGGGGGAATAGCACGTCCCCTGCCAACATGTGGAGCAGCATCAACAGCGCTACCCTCATCGAAATCATCAAAGGCATCATCATGTTGAGGATCTTCCCTTCTATGTAAGGCGGCTGTCAAACCCACAATGGATTGCTGCAAAGCGGTGACATTGACATTGAGCGTAGCCACTTGCGTTTGGATAGTATCAAGTGTCCCAACATGCTGATCCAATCTCATATTCATGTCTTGGAGATTCTTGTCAATGGCATCTGTCGTGTTAGTAAACACACGTGTCAAGTGGGATTTCAAAGCCTCATATTCATGCCAATTGACGAGCTCCTCATCTTTCTTTTTCTGCAACACAACATCATCATCACTAGTAGACATGATTAGTAGGTTAGTGCAAAAATCAGAATTTGTATGGTGGAAACTCTCACAACTCACTCACAACTAATAAGAAAGGAGATCTTACCGTTCCAAAGTGAATAGAGATGCTCTACCAAATGAAGTCAAAGACTGATGCACTTGATGTGATGAAGTGAATATCAAAGGTATAGAGAACGATCGCAGGGCACACAGGTTATTTAAGGTGGAGCTATAGGTATGGTATCCTATCTACACCGCAAACAAGTCCTAGTGCTGATCAGACAAATACCCAAGAAACACACACGTGGAGAAAAATGTGGCAATGCAACTATGAAGGGTGTTGCACTACGCTCGAGAGACACTAGCAAAGCTCAAGGTAAACAGGCACAAGATTGCTCAATCTACCGGTGCACAAAGATATCACTAGGCCTCTTGCTCAAATTCTCTTTTTTTCACAATTTTTCTTTTTCTTTTGTATAGCTTTTCCTTTTGCTATCTTGCTCTTTTTTTTAGATAGATAACACACGGCCAATTACAAAGTACCGCACCAAAAATCCTAAGAGCAGCCTGTAGGAGTGGAAACTAATCTCAATAGGCAAGTTCCTACACCTATGTAGTAGATTGGCTGTGGCTAAGGTTTGGAAAATTGCAAAATTTCACAATTCTTTTATATGGCTGCCGCGGCAGAAAAACGGGGAAAAACTATGCCGTGGCAGACTCGGTAACTTGGAAAATATACTCGGTAACTTGGAAAGTATACTCGGTAACTTGGTAAGTATATATATATATATATATATTTTTAATTCCGATTCGGCCAAGAGTAGATGACCAGGACTCTTAGAGTAGATCGGATCTGACTTGATGGTGGCGGAAAACAATGGTGGAAAACGACTAAAAACAAAGAGGACACAAATCTACGAAGAATAGATCTAGATCTAAACTAAAGGATGAACACGACCAGCAACTACTACTCGTCTACGATGCAATCTAGTCTATGACAACTCTTTTTTGTGGGGCTTTTTCTGTATAGGACTAAAACACTCTCTAATCTATGGATGGATTGCGGATCGCTTACCGAGGCAACGAGGAAATCTGATACCAAGATGATATGGGGTGGCCCGATCTTCTCAGTAAGCGGATGGCGATGATGATGGTGGATGATAGATAACTAGTGAGTAGCTATGATCTCTCCCGCTCGATCCCTGATGCCAGTGCAACAGATCTCGAACCTTGTAGGATATTCATAACACCACACTCTTGCGCACGCAGCCGTGACCACGAACGGTAGTATGCAATCTACTAATTCCTAATGGAACAACAGATCACACTCAATTATAGTTGGTAGATTCGAACACAGGGTAATTCCAGAGGTTCTATGAAAGAAACAACTCCAAAATATTTAAACGTGGTCTAAAAAACTAAACTAGTGCGCCCCCATCTATTTAAGGGTTTGGGAGGCGGCGGCCTAAGGGTGGATCCGAGTCGGTTCCACCCACCTAGGGATACAAACCGAGCCAACTGGGTTCGATCAAACTGGCTCTGCCGTGGCAGAGTTGTAGTCGCTTTCTCTACCGCGGCAGCCTGCCGTGGCAGAGTAGGACTCGGTTTTCCTGCCGCGGCAGCCTGCCGTGGCAGAGAAACAATGCTTTTCTCTGCCACGGCAGAGAACGTCCTCCTCTTGTTGATCTTTGTCTTGGACAGCTCCTTGCGCTTCCTCCCTCTCCTCCCTCGCGCATTCTTCATTGATCAACACGCATTGTTCCATTAGCTCCTCGCTCCGTGCTTTACCTTCTTCTCCTAAGTACCTGATCATGCAATAATTCAAAGACTTAGGTAGTATAAAATTCTCATTAATTAAAACACCAGGTTCATTAAGAAACAAGTTCACCTGTTGTTCTAGTAGCTTGGCACGAGCTCTTGTGATTGGTCCAATCCTTATCTCATTAGATTGATCCTCCTTTGCAATTGGAACATCTTCATTAGCAATTGGGGTAGGTGTAATTGTAGGGATGTCCTTATCAATACTACTTCATAGTCCGTCCCATATCCATGATAGGTTCATACCGACGAGTACGGAGGCAAGGGAGGAAGCCTAGAGCACCAAGCCCGACAAGACGGAGGCTTGGAAGAGAAGACGGAAGAAGCAGCAGCTGGAGCACCGGAGTCTCCAGCCACACCGGAGTCTCCGGCCTGAAAACACCGGAGTCTCTGGCTTGCAAACCCCGGAGTCTCCGGACCCATCTCCGGACCGACCCCTAGATCGAGCTCGAGGACAGTCTGTCTACCACTCCGGAGACGACACCGGAGACAGACCGGAGTATCCGGCCCACACCGGAGTCTCCGGACCCCACACCGGAGTCTCTGGCCTGAGCATATGGGCATGCGCGCCGCCAGCTGGGCCCTTGGCCCATGTACCCCTAAGTCCGACCAGACTTTCCCATTTTATTCCTAAAGTACCCTTGAACTAGTGGCTGGCCTATATATAGTGCCCCCACCCCCTCATGTAACCCTAGGCATAGATGATAGACTAAAGAAAACCCCCTTTGTGGAATCTCTAGTTTTGCCTCATCCCCTTCTACCAAAGGGGATCAACTATCGTCACCACCTCGTTGGAGTTTGCATCGCGCCTCCCTCGTTGTACAAGGCCTTGGCATCGGTGTCCCTTTGCCAAGACGTCAAGACCCTCTCCAAGGTGTTCTTCCCTCTCCGCGTGGGATCGAGGGAGCATGTTGACCGATCTTTCCTTGCGAGGATTCTATCGGACTGGTGGCCACCGGTGAGAGCAATCGGCCTTGTATCGTGTGTGTTTTATGTGTGTTCATCGTGTTCTTCGCGAGGTGTGTGTCTGCTTCCGCTACCTTCTCCCTTCCCCTCGCTTTCCCATCGATTTGACCACGAGATCCGTGAAGATCGGGCCACCCACAGGGTTACCCCATAACATGCTGGCTAGTGGTATGGATCAAGAATTCTCTGCAAATACTTAGCAAACGGATTTTTAGGGGGTTTTCGATAAAGCAAGTAAACAAAGTACGAGTAAATAAAAGATAGTAGGAATAAATGCAGCAAGTGGCCCAATCCTTTATGCAGCAAAGGACAAGCCAGTTGTATTACTTAAGATGACCAAACGTTCTCGAGGACACATGGGAAGACTGTCAAGTGCTTTCACTTCGTATAGTTGATTAATCTTCTCTAGCTTGCTAAGTGTTGTGTGGGTGAACCTGTGCTAATGACCGACCTTCCTAGGACTAATACATACTTGTGATTATACCCCTTACATACATCCATAAGTACAAGAAACTCTAATTAAGGTAAAAACCTAACCAGAGTTTTAAACTCTAAGACCCTTACGTCCCTTGTGCAATGGTTTCCTAACGGGGGTTCAGGTTTCTGTCACTCCGGCAACCCCTACGATTAGTAGCCAAATACACAATGCATTCCCCTAGGCCCATATAGGTGAAGTGTCATGTAGTCGACGTTCACATGACACCACTAGAAGAAGTACACCACAACTTAAATATCAAACCATTGAATCTTTCTCAACACAACTCCACTACTAACCACATGACTTCTCCCATGTCCTCAAGAACAAAACGAACTACTCACAGGACATCATATGGATCATGATCAGAGATGGAATAATGATGTATAACAATCTGAACATAAACAATAATTCAATGGTTCACTCAATAGCATCAACTACAAAGAGTAATCAACACCGGGAAAGTTTCCCCTATGAACTAATGCAAGATTCAACCCAATTGTTACAGCAGTATGGAGATGATGATGAGGGTGCTGATGGTGATGATGGTGGTGATGATGATGATGATGATCCCGATGAAGTCCAGCTTGATGGTGGTGTCGATGGCGTCGATCTCCCCTCTCCGGGAAGGAATTCCCCTGGCAAAAATCTGTCTGCCGAAGATATCTTTCTCTCTCGGTGTTTTCTGCCCTGCAGAGGCGGCGAAATCTTTCTATGGTCGCTCCCCGAGTCTTAGGGTTTCGGGAGGAATATATACACCAGAGGGGAGAGCCTGGAGTGGGCCAGGGCGGCCACACCACCTGCTGGCGCGGCCTAGGGCTGCCCGCGCCAGGGGGTGGTGTGGGCCCCCTGTGGCCCATCTCCAGCCCCCCTTTTGGCTTCCTTCGTCTTTAGGAAAAATAGGATTTTTCGTATATTTTCCTGGATTTTCTGATCTTCGCGAATTTTGCCTCCAAACAGCACCTTTTCCATCAGAATCCTGACTGCAGCAGTCCATGCTCCAAAAGTCATCAACCATGCAAAAACAGATGAAATAACATAAGTATCATCTCTCAATACGAAATATATCAATGAATAATAGTGAATTATGACATAGAATAGTGATGCAAAATGGACGTATCAACTCCCCCCAAGCTTAGACTTCGCTTGTCCCCAAGTGAAACTAAGCTCAATAAACATGACCTCGGGTTTATGGAGTGAAGAGTCGATAAAAGAATACGGACAAGAAGCATCACATTCATCAATACATAGATCATAATAGAAGACAACTCACTATTATATAACTCAACTTGCAATAAGCAAAGGAAACACAATAAAGATACATGAAGTGAATCATAATTGGTAATGGCAAACTTAGCTCTTGGTCGAAGAATAGTTGATAATTTGCTGGAGTTCACAAATAGCTGGTTTTCAATGCTAGCTTTCAAAGTAGTAATCATCAAGATAAGAGCAATGTGCAAAACAAGGAACATAAGACATGATTGAATAAATCATCATATGAATGAATGAAACACAACAACTCAAAATACTTGCTGAGATAGAAGGGAATAGGTTTACTGACTCAACTACAAAGTAAAAGAAAGGCCCTTCAAAGAGGGAAGCAGGGATTGCAAGTCTCATAAAGAGCTCCCAAAAATTATGATACTTACTAGCTTTCAGTTCTCATTGCCCCTATCATAGGCATCTTTTGGTGATTAAGGTTAAAGTGACACAACTAAGAGGATATGCTTGACAATTTATAAGTTGAAATCTCATGCCCCTTACTTATGAGTACCAAACCTCATGCTACTCAACTTCAGTCACGAGTAAGCTCTTGTCATTGTAAATACATGTGTATCATTGAGATCCGCCAATGGGGTACCCCTTGCACATGACACAGGGGCTATCCCATAATCAAAATGACAAGGCAAGCAGACAGTGAGCATCTCAGCGATCTTTTTATTTGCTATTTGCATAGGTTTTTATTGAGGATGCTTCATAGAATGCTCACTATAGTTATGCTGCAAGTTTCCACCATGATTAGGCATGGCTTAGGCTAGCAGCCCAGGCGTTTCTCTAACACACATATAAACTCCATGATCTTATAAGTTCCACTTTTATTTCACACCGCCGGGATCCATAGGCAAAAGAATCATGATATCAACTTGGAACAAAGTACCATGGTAGTGTTGAAAGCGTTCCCCATGATGCATGGTTCTGCTAACTTCAACTCATAAAGCGCAAGCATATACGCAACAAAGAAGGACCCAATGGTTCAAGTTTATTAAGTGCAAGAAAAGTAAAGTGTGCCATCAAGTTTGTGAGAGCTTTAATCACTAATTTTCACATAACAAGTTTAATTTGGGAGGTAGACAAAACAAGAATTTACTTGGAATAGCAATAATGCTACTAGGTAGGTATGGTGGACACGAATGGCAAAGGTTTTGGTTTAAAGGAGTGGATGCACGAGAAGAATTCCCTCTCAGTACAGGTTTTTGGCTAGCAAGGCTAGGTAGCAAGTACAAGAGTTGAAGAAACAAACAAACATACAAGCGATAAAGACAAACATGCAATCTTCCTTGGAAGCACAAAAGATCTTAATACTAAACTTATGAGCAAATCAAGAAAGAAAGATGATGAAATTATATTTATTTAGAGTACTTTTATCCTTTTTCTTTCAACTCTCAAAAATAGTGTTGCTACTGACCGAGCCAGGTTTGCCAAAACCAACTAAATTAACTCAATGATCCCAAAGCTATACCAATACTGACAACAAGATCAATCGTATAACCACGAATTGAAAACTAGTATAAGCTATGTAAAAGAGTAAATGATAGAACTTCTCATTAATATTCCATAACGGCAACTCACACAAAGGGATGCATATCTAACGAGAGAGGGGACACTTCCATAATGCAAACCATCCTACACAATAACTTCTCTATTCATGATATGACTCTACTAATAAGGTAAAAAGATAGAAGATAGAGATGTGATACCGTGGCACTCCCCCAAGCTTGGAACAAACCAAGGGGATGCCAAACCTGATGACGAATTACTCCTTCGGTGGTGGTGGTATCCTCTTGATGAGCTCTTTGATCAATTTCCCCAAGTCTTCAATCTCAAAGGTGAGATTGCGAATAAGCTGCGAGTTTTGCTCAATGCGGCTCATGATCATGTCGAGTTGCGAATTCCAGCTCTTGTGATTCTTTCCCCACTCTTCCTCCTTGAAGTCTTCTTTTCCTGCATGGCTAGAACGAGGCAAATCCCAATTGGAGGGTAATTTATCCTTGGGCATATTCAGGTATTGATACTCATGGATAAGGGTATGGAAAGGATTCTTGGCGCGTGGAGGAAGTGTCCGGGAACCAAACTATGACGAGGAGCTTTCCCCCCAGTCTGCATCCATGTAGTCCTTCTAGCCCCGGTAGGTTTCGTCACCACTCCAATGTTTGCAATGGTAGTGCCAGTGTGCTTTGCCTTCTCTTCACCTTCACTCTTGATCTCCTTCTCCTGCCCGGGGTTTTGGAGGTCTTCCTCCATAGGCTCCTTCCCTTTATCCTTGGCGGACACCATTGTGCTTCTAAGCTTTCAAGAATAGTTCCTGGCAGAATCAGATCGAAAAAAAACACGACGAAAACATGATATACGAACCTCGGGAGATCCGGGGGATTATATATTATGGAGTTTCACGACAAAAGGAAGGTACTGGGAGAAAACGAGCCGGAGGCGGTGTCCGGGGTGGACTCACCACCTGGTGGCGCGGCCAGGGGAGGGCCCGCGCCACAGGGTGGTGTGAGCCACCCTGGCTCCGTTTCCGTCCCTTTTTCACTTCATAACTTCCCTTATTGTCTAAAAACTGCAAAAATATAGTTGGATTGTATTTTCGCAGAACTTTTCTTACCAGATCTGTTACCTATTTGAAAACGGTCTGAATTTGGTATCTAGTAGATTCTTCCGGAGTCACCACTTGAATAACATCAATATCTTCATCTTCATACACTTATTACTTGAGTCATAAAATCTTTCTCTTCCTTGTTACACCATTATCTCCACTACCTAGAAATTTCTTTCACACAAAACTCCACACATTTCTCATTAGCAACATTAGTATATATGAAGTGACAAAACCTTTTGAGTCCAACTTCAACTGAAAACCATCAAAACATAAGATACTGTAGCAACTCCTTTAGAAAACCCAAAAAGAATTCAAAAAGGAAATCGAATAAAGAAGCAAATGCAAGAGTGGCAAAATCTGTCAAAACATACCAGCAGGTAAAGATCAATTTTTTAGAAAATCTTCTGTTGCTCAAATGAAAAAGTGCAAAACTAACGAAAGGTAAATAATAACCTGGGGAAGAAGCACAAAAAATTACAGCTCAATCCGACATACAGACATCTCTCATGAATTTTTACGGTGAAGCACAAAAATCTGTTTCGGGACAGCAACTTACCCAAATATTACTTCTCTCTCATTAGAGGTTGATCTTGACACAAGAACCAAACAAAACGGATAAGGAACGGTTATTACCGAAGTAATAACTTCCAAGACTCAAAGAAACAAAAACAAACTGAAAGAAAAAACAAATGGGTTGTCTCCCAAAAAGCTCTTTCTTTATAGCCATTAAGATGGGCATGATAATTTTGAAGATGCTCACTCAGGAATATGAATTGAAGTGAAAGAGAGCATTAAGAAGCAAAAACACACACACACATTTAAGTCTAACCCACTTCCTATGCAAGGGAATTTTGTAGACAAACAAGTTGTTGAGACCAGAGGCTACTAGCATAGGAAGGCAAAAGAAGTGCAACATAAAAACTTTCAGCATAAAATGAGGAAACTTGATATTATTGAGATGCATAAGAACACTTTTCCCTCTTTCATAGTAACTTCCAGTATCATGCATAAACTTAACAATATAACTATCACAAGGACCATCGTAACAATGATCACTTATCCTATCAGAAAACACAGGAATACTAGCTCTCATAACACTACTTTCTGAAACAATATTAGAGGTATCCTTACAAAGGATAGTGTGTCCCTCTTCTTCATATTTAGTAACAATGATGAGGATATATACATGGATTATGATGATTCTGACTGCCTGAACTGGAAGGAAATATTGAGTCAAATCAATAATGACTATCAGGTGAATTCATTCCTAATTGAACCTGATGTTTTACTTAATGAGAACTTTATACTACCTAAGTCTATGCATCTTTGTATGATCAGGTTTATTGATAACACAAGCGTTGCGCGAGGAGGAGGAGAGTTGCAGCAAGAAGGACAAGCGCTGATTTCCAATATCAACAAGTGCGCGAGGGAGGAGCGGGAGGCATGCGCACTAGGAGGCAATGAGAAAATCATGTATGAGCAAGAGAGAGATGGCGCACCAAGAATTACATGTTTGAGGTGTTCCACGAAGTTTGGGACTGCGTGCCAATAAGTCCGAACCCATATATGGGTCGGTATGTATCAGTTTGAGTCGAACCGAGTCAGTTTGGGCCAAGTTATTGATATGGGGTGGCCCGATGTTCTCAGTAAGCGGATGGCGATGATGATGGTGGATGATAGATAACTAGTGCGTAGCTATGATCTCTCCCGCTCGATCCCTGATGCCAGCGCAACAGATCTCGAACCTTATAGGATATTCACAACACCACACTCTTGCGCACGCAGCCGTGACCACGAATGGTAGTATGCAATCTACTAATTCCCAATGGAACAACAGATCACACTCAATTATAGTTGGCAGATTCAAACACAGGGTAATTCCAGAGGTTCTATGAAAGAAACAACTCCAAAATATTTTAACGTGGTCTAAACCCTAACTTGTGACGGCTACGGAGGTTTATATGAGGGCTGGGGCGTCCTCCCCTCTAAACGGGCCTAAAAACAGCCATAACTTGGCCCAAACTGACTCGGTTCGACTCAACCTGATACATACCGACCCATATATGGGTTCGGCGTTATTGGCACGCAGTCCAAACATCGTCGAACACCTCAAACATGTAATTCTTGGTGCGCCATCTCTCGCTCTTGCTGATACGGGATTTTCTCATTGCCTTCTAGTGCGCATGCCTCCCGCTCCTCCCTCGCGCACTTGTTGATATTGGAAATCAGCGCTTGTCCTTCTTGCTGCAACTCTCCTCCTCCTCGCGCAACGCTTGTGTTATCAATAAACCTGATCATACAAAGATGCATAGACTTAGGTAGTATAAAGTTCTTATTAAGTAAAACATCAGGTTCAATTAGGAATGAATTCACCTGATACTCATTATTGATTTGACTCAATATTTCCTTCCAGTTCAGGCAGTCAGAATCATCATAATCCATGTATATATCCTCATCATCCTCCCTTTCTTCATGAAAAGCTGGCCTCGGCTTTGGGTAAGCTGAAAGTGGGAGAAACAAAAAGAACAACGTGTACGCAAAGTATATGTATATATAACATGTTGTATTATCGTTGTTCACATGAAAAGTATGTCCAGTATACATCAAGCAACTTAAATTGCAGGTATAAGTGAAGTACAAAGAATCATGATCATGGTGAAAAACAACTAAATAGATAGTCATGTTCTTCAATATTAAATTCAGTTTTCTCAAAGAAGATCTATGATCAAATTTGTGAACAAGATCAAACCAATTCAATATGTCTGAAAACCAAATTGAATCATGACATGCTTCAACTGCGCTACTCTGATTATTATGAACATGATCATGTTGTCTAGTATGTAAAATGCAACTCAATTTGCAAATATCAAGGAAGTCTAAAGTAGTAACAAAACTAGACAAAGACTTTTGGGACGAACATAGTGAATATGAAAACTTGGATCCTATTCTAGCAAGATTAGAACAATCCAACATAGGTAAAATTACTTGTGTTGGTTGCAATATATCAACTAGACCAGAATGTATTTCCATAATATCTGGAACATGAGCTATTGTCCCATAGCAAACATTTTGTGATGTATGGCTGAAAACAACATGTTTCAGTTCAGCGATTCTATCACAAGTAATGCATATGTGATCCACAAGAAAATTTTCATGCATGCTATATTCACCAATCAGATTGAAAGTGAAACAAGGAGAATATGTGCTAGAATTTAGAAATGAAATTTCAGAAATCTTATCCATAGCACAACTCATACTCATAGGTTCATTTAGCATGATGGAATACACAATATCAGCAGGTGGTCTTCGAGCAAGTATTTCCTTATGTGTTATCAGTAACACATGATCAAAATTTGAATTTGGTAAACTATCACATGGTGCTGAAACAGTAGTGCAAGGCAAATCACAAGGAGGCTTCAGTAAAGGAATAGACTCACAATATGTCGCACATGTTGGCTGAAGCTCCAAAACAGTACCAATGTCATCAGCAATCTCCTCAGTTGTAGTAGGTACTAAAACATCCGCCGCAAGTGACAATGCACAGTCCAACGATGTAGGTTGTAAAATAGATTGCTCCCTTTCTTGAAAAACAACCTGCATAGCACAAGAAACAATACCAGGAGTAGAGATGATTACATTAGTAGAAATATCCTCACATGTATTAGCATCTACTGCACAGATGTTTTCTTTTTCTCTCATACTCTTAGAATGGATGCTCTCAACCTCACGTTTAGTGGAATCACACAGCTCACTTTTGATAACACTCTCACTCAGCTTGGCTATGTGGCTCTCATTCTCACATGGGTTGTAATGCACACCATGTTCAAGATGACAAATAATAGAATTGTCACCATATCATCTTGGTAGGGTGGCCCGATCTTCACAGTAAGCGGATGGCGATGATGATGGTGGATGATAGATAACTAGTGCGTAGCTATGATCTCTCCCGCTCGATCCCTGATGCCAGCGCAACAGATCTCGAACCTTATAGGATATTCACAACACCACACTCTTGCGCACGCAGCCGTGACCACGAATGGTAGTATGCAATCTACTAATTCCCAATGGAACAACAGATCACACTCAATTATAGTTGGCAGATTCAAACACAGGGTAATTCCAGAGGTTCTATGAAAGAAACAACTCCAAAATATTTTAACGTGGTCTAAACCCTAACTTGTGACGGCTACGGAGGTTTATATGAGGGCTGGGGCGTCCTCCCCTCTAAACGGGCCTAAAAACAGCCATAACTTGGCCCAAACTGACTCGGTTCGACTCAACCTGATACATACCGACCCATATATGGGTTCGGCGTTATTGGCACGCAGTCCAAACATCGTCGAACACCTCAAACATGTAATTCTTGGTGCGCCATCTCTCGCTCTTGCTCATACGGGATTTTCTCATTGCCTTCTAGTGCGCATGCCTCCCGCTCCTCCCTCGCGCACTTGTTGATATTGGAAATCAGCGCTTGTCCTTCTTGCTGCAACTCTCCTCCTCCTCGCGCAACGCTTGTGTTATCAATAAACCTGATCATACAAAGATGCATAGACTTAGGTAGTATAAAGTTCTTATTAAGTAAAACATCAGGTTCAATTAGGAATGAATTCACCTGATACTCATTATTGATTTGACTCAATATTTCCTTCCAGTTCAGGCAGTCAGAATCATCATAATCCATGTATATATCCTCATCATCCTCCCTTTCTTCATGAAAAGCTGGCCTCGGCTTTGGGTAAGCTGAAAGTGGGAGAAACAAAAAGAACAACGTGTACGCAAAGTATATGTATATATAACATGTTGTATTATCGTTGTTCACATGAAAAGTATGTCCAGTATACATCAAGCAACTTAAATTGCAGGTATAAGTGAAGTACAAAGAATCATGATCATGGTGAAAAACAACTAAATAGATAGTCATGTTCTTCAATATTAAATTCAGTTTTCTCAAAGAAGATCTATGATCAAATTTGTGAACAAGATCAAACCAATTCAATATGTCTGAAAACCAAATTGAATCATGACATGCTTCAACTGCGCTACTCTGATTATTATGAACATGATCATGTTGTCTAGTATGTAAAATGCAACTCAATTTGCAAATATCAAGGAAGTCTAAAGTAGTAACAAAACTAGACAAAGACTTTTGGGACGAACATAGTGAATATGAAAACTTGGATCCTATTCTAGCAAGATTAGAACAATCCAACATAGGTAAAATTACTTGTGTTGGTTGCAATATATCAACTAGACCAGAATGTATTTCCATAATATCTGGAACATGAGCTATTGTCCCATAGCAAACATTTTGTGATGTATGGCTGAAAACAACATGTTTCAGTTCAGCGATTCTATCACAAGTAATGCATATGTGATCCACAAGAAAATTTTCATGCATGCTATATTCACCAATCAGATTGAAAGTGAAACAAGGAGAATATGTGCTAGAATTTAGAAATGAAATTTCAGAAATCTTATCCATAGCACAACTCATACTCATAGGTTCATTTAGCATGATGGAATACACAATATCAGCAGGTGGTCTTCGAGCAAGTATTTCCTTATGTGTTATCAGTAACACATGATCAAAATTTGAATTTGGTAAACTATCACATGGTGCTGAAACAGTAGTGCAAGGCAAATCACAAGGAGGCTTCAGTAAAGGAATAGACTCACAATATGTCGCACATGTTGGCTGAAGCTCCAAAACAGTACCAATGTCATCAGCAATCTCCTCAGTTGTAGTAGGTACTAAAACATCCGCCGCAAGTGACAATGCACAGTCCAACGATGTAGGTTGTAAAATAGATTGCTCCCTTTCTTGAAAAACAACCTGCATAGCACAAGAAACAATACCAGGAGTAGAGATGATTACATTAGTAGAAATATCCTCACATGTATTAGCATCTACTGCACAGATGTTTTCTTTTTCTCTCATACTCTTAGAATGGATGCTCTCAACCTCACGTTTAGTGGAATCACACAGCTCACTTTTGATAACACTCTCACTCAGCTTGGCTATGTGGCTCTCATTCTCACATGGGTTGTAATGCACACCATGTTCAAGATGACAAATAATAGAATTGTCACCATATCATCTTGGTAGGGTGGCCCGATCTTCACAGTAAGCGGATGGCGATGATGATGGTGGATGATAGATAACTAGTGCGTAGCTATGATCTCTCCCGCTCGATCCCTGATGCCAGCGCAACAGATCTCGAACCTTATAGGATATTCACAACACCACACTCTTGCGCACGCAGCCGTGACCACGAATGGTAGTATGCAATCTACTAATTCCCAATGGAACAACAGATCACACTCAATTATAGTTGGCAGATTCAAACACAGGGTAATTCCAGAGGTTCTATGAAAGAAACAACTCCAAAATATTTTAACGTGGTCTAAACCCTAACTTGTGACGGCTACGGAGGTTTATATGAGGGCTGGGGCGTCCTCCCCTCTAAACGGGCCTAAAAACAGCCATAACTTGGCCCAAACTGACTCGGTTCGACTCAACCTGATACATACCGACCCATATATGGGTTCGGCGTTATTGGCACGCAGTCCAAACATCGTCGAACACCTCAAACATGTAATTCTTGGTGCGCCATCTCTCGCTCTTGCTCATACGGGATTTTCTCATTGCCTTCTAGTGCGCATGCCTCCCGCTCCTCCCTCGCGCACTTGTTGATATTGGAAATCAGCGCTTGTCCTTCTTGCTGCAACTCTCCTCCTCCTCGCGCAACGCTTGTGTTATCAATAAACCTGATCATACAAAGATGCATAGACTTAGGTAGTATAAAGTTCTTATTAAGTAAAACATCAGGTTCAATTAGGAATGAATTCACCTGATACTCATTATTGATTTGACTCAATATTTCCTTCCAGTTCAGGCAGTCAGAATCATCATAATCCATGTATATATCCTCATCATCCTCCCTTTCTTCATGAAAAGCTGGCCTCGGCTTTGGGTAAGCTGAAAGTGGGAGAAACAAAAAGAACAACGTGTACGCAAAGTATATGTATATATAACATGTTGTATTATCGTTGTTCACATGAAAAGTATGTCCAGTATACATCAAGCAACTTAAATTGCAGGTATAAGTGAAGTACAAAGAATCATGATCATGGTGAAAAACAACTAAATAGATAGTCATGTTCTTCAATATTAAATTCAGTTTTCTCAAAGAAGATCTATGATCAAATTTGTGAACAAGATCAAACCAATTCAATATGTCTGAAAACCAAATTGAATCATGACATGCTTCAACTGCGCTACTCTGATTATTATGAACATGATCATGTTGTCTAGTATGTAAAATGCAACTCAATTTGCAAATATCAAGGAAGTCTAAAGTAGTAACAAAACTAGACAAAGACTTTTGGGACGAACATAGTGAATATGAAAACTTGGGTCCTATTCTAGCAAGATTAGAACAATCCAACATAGGTAAAATTACTTGTGTTGGTTGCAATATATCAACTAGACCAGAATGTATTTCCATAATATCTGGAACATGAGCTATTGTCCCATAGCAAACATTTTGTGATGTATGGCTGAAAACAACATGTTTCAGTTCAGCGATTCTATCACAAGTAATGCATATGTGATCCACAAGAAAATTTTCATGCATGCTATATTCACCAATCAGATTGAAAGTGAAACAAGGAGAATATGTGCTAGAATTTAGAAATGAAATTTCAGAAATCTTATCCATAGCACAACTCATACTCATAGGTTCATTTAGCATGATGGAATACACAATATCAGCAGGTGGTCTTCGAGCAAGTATTTCCTTATGTGTTATCAGTAACACATGATCAAAATTTGAATTTGGTAAACTATCACATGGTGCTGAAACAGTAGTGCAAGGCAAATCACAAGGAGGCTTCAGTAAAGGAATAGACTCACAATATGTCGCACATGTTGGCTGAAGCTCCAAAACAGTACCAATGTCATCAGCAATCTCCTCAGTTGTAGTAGGTACTAAAACATCCGCCGCAAGTGACAATGCACAGTCCAACGATGTAGGTTGTAAAATAGATTGCTCCCTTTCTTGAAAAACAACCTGCATAGCACAAGAAACAATACCAGGAGTAGAGATGATTACATTAGTAGAAATATCCTCACATGTATTAGCATCTACTGCACAGATGTTTTCTTTTTCTCTCATACTCTTAGAATGGATGCTCTCAACCTCACGTTTAGTGGAATCACACAGCTCACTTTTGATAACACTCTCACTCAGCTTGGCTATGTGGCTCTCATTCTCACATGGGTTGTAATGCACACCATGTTCAAGATGACAAATAATAGAATTGTCACCATATCATCTTGGTAGGGTGGCCCGATCTTCACAGTAAGCGGATGGCGATGATGATGGTGGATGATAGATAACTAGTGCGTAGCTATGATCTCTCCCGCTCGATCCCTGATGCCAGCGCAACAGATCTCGAACCTTATAGGATATTCACAACACCACACTCTTGCGCACGCAGCCGTGACCACGAATGGTAGTATGCAATCTACTAATTCCCAATGGAACAACAGATCACACTCAATTATAGTTGGCAGATTCGAACACAGGGTAATTCCAGAGGTTCTATGAAAGAAACAACTCCAAAATATTTTAACGTGGTCTAAACCCTAACTTGTGATGGCTACGGAGGTTTATATGAGGGCTGGGGCGTCCTCCCCTCTAAACGGGCCTAAACTGACTCGGTTCGACTCAAACTGATACATACCGACCCATATATGGGTTCAGCGTTATTGGCACGCAGTCTAAACGTCGTGGAACACCTCAAACATGTAATTCTTGGTGCGCCATCTCTCACTCTTGCTCATACGTGATTTCCTCATTGCCTCCTAGTGCGCATGCCTCCCGCTCCTCCCTCGCGCACTTGTTGATATTGGAAATCAGCGCTTGTCCTTCTTGCTGCAACTCTCCTCCTCCTCGCGCAATGCTTGTGTTATCAATAAACCTGATCATACAAAGATGCATAGACTTAGGTAGTATAAAGTTCTCATTAAGTAAAACATCAGGTTCAATTAGGAATGAATTCACCTGATAGTCATTATTGATTTGACTCAATATTTCCTTCCAGTTCAGGCAGTCAGAATCATCATAATCCATGTATATATCCTCATCATCCTCCCTTTCTTCATGAAAAGCCGTCATCGCCTTTCGGTAAGCTGAAAGTGGGAGAAACAAAAAGAACAACGTGTACGCAAAGTATATGTATATATAACATGTTGTATTATTGTTGTTCACATGAAAAGTATGTCCAGGATACATCAAGCAACTTAAATTGCAGGTATAAGTGAAGTACAAAGAATCATGATCATGGTGAAAAAGAACTAAATAGATAGTGATGAGGATATATACATGGATTATGATGATTCTGACTGCCTGAACTGGAAGGAAATATTGAGTCAAATCAATAATGAATATCAGGTGAATTCATTCTTAATTGAACCTGATGTTTTACTTAATGAGAACTTTATACTACCTAAGTCTATGCATATTTGCATGATCAGGTTTATTGATAACACAAGCGTTGCGCGAGGAGGAGGAGAGTTGCAGCAAGAAGGACAAGCGCTGATTTCCAATATCAACAAGTGCGCGAGGGAGGAGCGGGAGGCATGCGCACTAGGAGGCAATGAGGAAATCATGTATGAGGAAGAGAGAGAGATGGCGCACCAAGAATTACATGTTTGAGGTGTTCCACGATGTTTGGGGTGCGTGCCAATAAGGCCGAACCCATATATGGGTCGGTATGTATCAGTTTGAGTCAAACCGAGTCAGTTTGGGCCAAGATATGGCTGTTTTTAGGCCCGTTTAGAGGGGAGGACGCCCCAGCCCTCATATAAACCTCCGTAGCCGTCACAAGTTAGGGTTTAAACCACGTTAAGATATTTTGGAGTTGTTTCTTTCATAGAACCTCTGGAATTACCCTGTGTTCGAATCTGCCAACTATAATTGAGTGTGATCTGTTGTTCCATTGGGAATTAGTAGATTGCATACTACCGTTCGTGGTCACGGCTGCGTGCGCAACAGTGTGGTGTTGTGAATATCCTACAAGGTTCGAGATCTGTTGCGCTGGCATCAGGGATCGAGCGGGAGAGATCATAGCTACGCACTAGTTATCTATCATCCACCATATCATTGACAAGAGCTTGCTGAGAAGATCGGGCCACCCCATATCAATAATATTGTTGGGGAGCTCATGAATGGGACATTTGAGCATTAGTAACTTCAATCTCCCCCAAGCCTGAGCTGTACTCTCTCCATCAAGAGGCCAAAAGTTGTATATTTGATTTCGATCTTTATGAATCTCACTAGGAGGATAAAATTTTGAATAAAGAGAGGCACTATTTCCTCCCATTCTAGAGATTGACCATTCTTCAGAAGCTTATACCATTCCTCAGCTCTTCCTTTTAGTGATAATGAAAATAACTTCTTCATAACTTGATCTGTAGTAATACCTGCACACTTGAACAACCCGCATAATTCGTGTATAAAGAGCAAATGATCACCGGGATGGACAGTTCCGTCCCCAACATAGTAGTTATCCATAACAAGATAAATAATTCTTGTAGGTATTTTAAAACATCATTCTCAACAGGTGGTAGTAGCATTACCAAATAAGAAACTCAGTGAATTATCCATAACGAAAATAAAGCAACTAATAGAAGTAAACAATACTCAAAGTAGAAGTTTCCTTTACCAGTTCCACTCTTCAATAGCACACCACTCCCCGGCAACGGCTCCAGAAAATAGTCTTGATGACCCACAAGTATAGGGGGTGTATCGCAGTATTTTCGATAAGTAAGAGTGTCGAACCCAACGAGGAGCAGAAGGTGCTGGCTAGTGGTATGGATCAGGAATTCTCTGCAAATACTTAGCACGCATTTTGAGGGGTTTTTCGATAAAGCAAGTAAACAAAGTATGAGTAAATAAAAGATAATAGGAATAAATGCAGCAAGTGGCCCAATCCTTTATGCAACAAAGGACAAGCCGGTTGTATTACTTAAGATGACCAAACGTTCTAGAGGACACACGGGAAGACTGTCAAGTGCTTTCGCTTCGTATAGTTGATTAATCTTCTCTAGCTTGCTAAGTGTTGTGTGGGTGAACCTTTGCTAATGTACCGACCTTCCAAGGACTAATACATTCTTGTGATTATACCCCTTGCAAACATTCGTAAGTACAAGAAAGTAATTAAGGTAAAAACCTAACCATGGCTTTAAACTCTAAGACCCTTATGTCCCTTGTGCAATGGTTTCCTAACGGGGGTTCAGGTTTCTGTCACTCTGGCAACCCCTACGATTAGTAGCCAAATACACAATGCATTCCCCTAGGCCCATATAGGTGAAGTGTCATGTAGTCAACGTTCACATGACACCACTAGAAGAAGTACACCACAACTTAAATCTCAATCCATTGAATCTTTCTCAACACAACTCCACTACTAACAACATGACTTCTCCCATGTCCTCAAGAACAAAACGAACTACTCACAAGACATCATATGGATCATGATCAGAGATGGAATAATGATGTATAACAATCTGAACATAAACATTAATTCAATGGTTCACTCAATAGCATCAACTACAAAGAGTAATCAACACCGGGAAAGTTTCCCCTATGAACTAATGCAAGATTCAACCCAATTGTTACAGCAGTATGGAGATGATGATGATGGTGCTGATGGTGATGATGGTGGTGGTGATGATGATGATGATCCCGATGAAGTCCAGCTTGATGGTGGTGTTGATGGCGACGATCTCCCCTCTCCGGGAAGGAATTCCCCCGGCAGAAATCTATCTGCCGAAGAGATCTTTCTCTCTCGGTGTTTTCCGCCCCGCAGAGGCGGCGGAATCTTTCTCTTGTCGCTCCCCGAGTGTTAGGGTTTCTGGAGGAATATATACGCAAGAGGGGAGAGCCTGGAGTGGGCCAGGGCGGCCACACCACCTGCTGGCGCGGCCTAGGGCTGCCCGCGCCAGGGGGTGGTGTGGGCCCCCTATGGCCCATCTCCAGCCCCCCTTCTGGCTTCCTTCGTCTTCTAGAAAAATAGGATTTTCCGTATATTTTCCCGGATTTTCTGATCTTCGCAAATTTTGCCACCAAACAGCACCTTTTCCATCAGAATCCTGACTGCAGCGGTCCATGCTCGAAAAGTCATCAACCATGCAAAAACATATGAAATAACATAAGTATCACCTCTCAATACGAAATATATCAATGAATAATAGTGAATTATGACATAGAATATTGATGCAAAATGGACATATCACATGTCTATGGCAATATTATCACAATCAAATAATTTCACAGGCTCAACATTATGAAAAGGAGAAGTATCACATGGAAATACCAATTAGTCATATGTGATATCACAAACATCATCCATAGCATGCCAATCATCACAAGTCATCATGTCCACTAGTGGGATCATGGCATCATCAACACCCTTATTTTTACCTTGTTCATACCTCTCATATGAAGTGGGTATTGTGGTAGTGTTGGCCTCCATGTGGGCGACTTCTTCATCATGTATGGGGATGGCACCATCTTCATCCAAGTTTGGCGCTTCTTGATCCATGGAACCTAGAACATCATGAGGAAACACATCAGAGGTAAAATCAAAGTGGTCTCACATGACCTATCAACTACCACTCTCAACTCACTCGGTGTATCACTCATGCCCTCCAAATGGAAGCACTCAATCTCACGTATGGCGGAGTCACTCATCGCACCCTTGCTTTCACTCAAGTGGGCTAAGTGGATCTCATAGTCACATTTGATTGGTACCACATCATCACTCAAGCATACGGGAATAGGCTCGGCGCTCTCAACTCCATGCGCCTCCTTTGGTGAAGGGAAAATCCCATGCTCACCATTCTTGACCTTGTCGTCGCCATCGTGTGGGGTAGGCCCTTGTCTTGGAGCTTGCTCATCCTTTGCCATGGCATCCTTGGCTTGTGTAGCCATCCTCTTGACGCACTTGTCCAACTTGGCGAAGTAGAGGTCTTCGTCTTCCTCATCCATGAAGTTGCATGTATCATCTAGGTCATCAAGTTTGGGCACTAAAGCTTGATGGCATGGAGGAGAGCTTGCTCTTGGTGCCGTTTTGGTGGTAGCACGAGTAGTTGAAGGTGCCTTATGATGGTGTCAATGGAGGTCATTGGCGTGCCTTGCCAAAGGTTGATGTAGATGGCGCACTTGGTCATCCACATGACGCTCGCGGCGATTCTCCTTGTCCTTGGAACTCTTCTTGGTGAGGCGTTGTAATGATCGCAAAACATCATTAGTCTTGGCCATCATGCTCATGGTTTTGGTGAAGTTGTTGTCCATGTCGCGCTTGAAGTTGTCCATTTGGTGGTGGACCTTGGTGCTCTCGAGGTGGAGGCTCCATCTTGGTCGACGCGACTTGAGGAGCTTGTCGTTGTCGTCCTTGAAATCGTCCATGCTTGGGGAGTAATTGTCGTTGTAGAACTCCATATTACCCAAGCATGTGGAGCCATTGTCGGTGTAGTGCTCCATCATGTCATCCATGCTTGTGAAGGCATAGGCATGGTGGCTCATCATGGATTCGTCATAGATATGATCCTCGGTTCTGGAGTCCCTAGACATGATTCACAAGACTAAGTGGTGTGTATGGAAGTGGTAGGGGGTTAGGGATGCAATGTCAAACCTTACTTTACCTTGGAAGATAGTATCGTGCAAGTGGCAACACTTGAGAGCAATCAAAACCAAGCAAAGTGAAGGTCACGCGGAACACCAAAACCAACTAACCACTAAAAAAACACACACACAAAGCTTATGGTGGATAGGTATGGAAGGTGGCATGTCCAAGAAGAATCCGAAATCAAGATATTGTAATGGCAAGTAAGGACCAACGATGATCACAAAGCAAAACAAGTCAAACCAAAAGATAGGAATTATGTACAAGGAAACACATACGGTGGGATAAATGGGACTTGTGCGATGGAGAAAGTGAGCTAAGAACCAAATGATTACCTAGCGAAGACTGTAAGCTCGTGTCGCACAAGTGCAAGGAGAAACGCTAGTTCGATTGTAATAAATTGGTGGGCTACAAGATATGCACAATAAGTACAACCTATTTGATGTTCATCGAGCTTGCGCTTCCTATTCTATGAGGCACTTGTTTCTTTTTTTCTTTGTTTTTTTCTTCTTTTTCTTTTTCTATATTTTTTCTTTTTCTCTTATTTTTCACTTGCCTCTTTCTTGTGCCAACAACTATACAAGATAACTATATGAGATAGCACTCTCACAACTTTTGCTCGGAATTCTACATGTATCAAATGTGCATAGCCCAAGAAACCATAGGAGGAACTAGTCTCAATAGGTGTTTGTTGAACGCAAAGATAGTGTACCTCACAAAGGAAAGCAAGTGGGGAGAAGTGGCGGAATGTTTATATCGTCGCCGATCTTCACCCTTTATTGGTGGATTCCGCCTTGATCACGGAATTTGGATGGAGTAGATAGCATGAACCACAGAGATGATGATGTAGAGCTCTTTCTTCTCTTCAAAACGAGCTACAGAACACCAAAATCTGAGTTTGTCAGCAGAGGGGCAGAAACTCCGGTCTGGGAGACCGGCAACTCCGGTCTAGGGACCAAATCTCCAGTTCGGAGGTTCCAGTACATGTAGAACTCGACCAAGACGTGATTTTGGCGGAAAAAGTCGAACCAAAACACCAAATTGGTGGGGGAAATCAAGGAATTAGGCCATGGGGACGCAGGGGAAGGTAGATCAACAAGTTTAGCAAGTAATCCATGGACCAAACCTACCAAAACACACTTAAATCACAGGTCGATCCAAAACATGAATTGGGGCTGTTTTTGGTGGAATATTTGAATTTATGGGGAAAAGACCAATTCGATGAGAAATCCGTGGCAACCAAAAGCTACTGATACCAGATGTTATGGGGTAACCTCGTGGGTGGCCCGATCTCCACGGATCTTGTGGTCAAATCGATGGGAAAGCAAGGGGAAAGGGAGAAGGTAGCGGAAGCGGATGCACACCTCAAAAAGAACACGATGAACACACGCAAAACTCACACGATACAAGGCCGATTGCTCCCGCCGGTGGCCACCGGTCCGATAGAATCCTCGCAAGGAAAGATCGGTCAACGTGCTCCCTCGATCCCATGCGGAGAGGGAAGAACACCTTGGAGAGGGTCTTGACGTCTTGGCAAAGGGACGCCGATGCTAAGGCCTTGTACAACGAGGGAGGCGCGATGCAAACTCCAACGAGGTGGTGATGATAGTCGATCCCCTTTGGTACAAGGGGATGAGGCAAAACTAGAGATTCCACAAAGGGGGTTGTCTTTAGTCTATCATCTATGCCTAGGGTTACATGAGGGGGTGGGGGCACTATATATAGGCCAGCCACTAGTGTAGGGGTACTTTAGGAATAAAAGGGGAAAGTCTAGGCGGACTAAGGGGTACATAGGCCAAAGGCCCAGCTGGCGGCATGCAGACCCATACGCTCAGGTTGGAGACTCTGGTGTGGGGGTCCGGACACTCCGATCTGGGACGGAGATTCCGGTCGATCTCCGGTCCGTCTCCGGAGGGGCCTTCTGGCTATCCTCAAGACTTCGGTGCTCCAGCTGCTGCTTCTTCCGTCTTCTCTTCCAAGCCTCCGTCTTGTCATGCTTGGTGCTCTAGGCTTCCTCCCGTGCCTCCGTACTTGTTGGTGTTAACCTATCATTGATATGGGATGGAGTATGAAGTAGTATACCATTCAAGAGGGTAGGAAGTGGGTTCACATAGAGGAACGGATTCACCTTTGGAGTCCATGGCGACTTGGTATAAGTTGGAGACATGATGTGGTAACGACCGAAGGTCGGGCTACATCAGTATTGCACTATGTACTAGTTATTTCTTGGTCAAAATAAAGGCAGTACTTTAGTTATGCTTGTCTATGATCGAGAAACTATGCTCCAAGTCGTCCATAATCCCGGACATGGCTTTTAGAAAGATTTACCCTGCAGGGGTGCACAAATAGCAACACAGACACGATCAACCTCGGGAAGAACCAAATAAAAAGCAACGAGCCCTCATGACAATGCATTCCCATGATTCATAAAATATTTCAGGGGGGCACTCCAATAAGCTACCCGCAACGAAGTTGGCTGGCTCCGAGACGGATCTAGGGTTTGAGACAATGGTTGTAAACGACCGGGAACATGAAAGTGTGACTGGGCTTGTCGACACCGCGAACACATTCCGCATTCCTAAATAGTACAGGTGCTCCACGTGCAATAGTAAATAAAGTAGTAAAGCATGGAATAAGTACATGATAGTATTAAAGCCCCAAACTAGTTTGTAGCCCCAAGAAATAAAGTGCGAGTCAAGCTCAGGTGAAGGGGGATCCATAGAGTCTCCCTAATGTGGATAGTGAAGGGTAACGGGTAGGCTACACTAGCGTAAAATCAAAAATTTCTACCGCGTCAACCAGGAATACTATTGTCATAGATCACGGGATTACCGCTAGACGCGCAGGTGCGGAACTCGATGAAGCACGTTGCGGCAGTGTAGATGTTCTACGTCTCCTCCTCGTCCTCGTCCCACGAGCAGCTCCCCTTTGCGCGGCTCGTCCAAGTGCTACAGATGCAGCACCTCCGAGGTATCCACACGTCCGGAGTGGAAGTCGTCACACGCCAGACTGCTAGGTCTGCGCGTGCAACACAGGCGGAAGAGGAGTGGCGGCTGGGTGGAATGCTCTCACCTTTTCAGCTCGCCTCACTCCCTCTTATATAGGCATCCCTGGTGGGCTTCTACATTAGCAGCCCATTAGCAGCCTAAGCCTGGTCTAATTCGGATCCAATCCTCATTAGGCTTCCAGCCCCTAAAGTGTGTGACCCTATAGGTTCATACACGTATAGACATGACGCGAGTACACTTACTCCGTCAATAGTTGGTAGCGGCCTCTAGCAAGACGTGCCAACTCCTAAACGCATATAAAGATCATTCGGACGAACCATCACAAGGTTGAGTACATGTCTTTCCCTTTGCCTCACGATATTTGGTCTAGCTCTAAGCTGACCTCTCTTTCTCGATACTGTGATTCAGAATCCCTTTACTAGGTTAACTCTTAACCATATGTAGCACGGCCATGCATTTCTGGATCCGATCACTCGAGGGGCCCAGAGATATCTCTCTCAAGTAGAGAGGGGCAAATCCCATCTTGATTGACCGATGCCTTGTAGCATGTATCAGGACAAACCCGAAAGCTACCTTTATAACTACCCAGTTACGGAGTAGTGTTTGATAGCCCCAAAGTAGGTCGATCCACATCTCAAGTACATGCGACAATCTCAGGTCTAAGGACAAAACGTACACGATGTGTAGAGAGAGCTGCAAGTATTATTGCTAGTCTCATGTTGGGTCAGTCCAACCCCATGTTCATAACATGTGTCCACATCATTGGTTTGACATCTCCATGTCAATGACTTGCGAAACATAGTCATTAACCAATCGATGTGCTAGTCTAATATTCACGTGTGTCCTCGCATGAACTCCGACTAGGGACAATTATTAGATAACCATACAAGTAAAGAGTTTCACAAACAATTCACATAATTGCCAATCAATACAAGTTGCCTGGTATATGGATATTCAAGGAACATTATAATAACTCATGGATACACATGAAATACAATCATCTCTATGATTGCCTCTAGGGCATATTTCCTTCAGTCTCCCACTTGCACTAGAGTCAATCTAGAGAGTATCTAATACCTATTGCTCTTGTGTGCGCTTCATGCGCAGGCTGTGGGAGTGGCTTAGTCAAGGGATCAGCAACATTTGAGTCCGTATGTATTTTGCATAACATGACACTACCTTCATCAATGAACTCACGAATCAGATGGTAGCGCATGCGAATATGTTTGTTCTTCTGGTGCTGTCTAGGTTCTTCTGCTTGTGCAATAGCACCATTGTTGTCACAATAAACGTCCAAGGGATTGGACGAGCCCTGAACCACACCAAGAGCGATCAGGAAATTCCTAATCCAAACAGCTTCCTTTGCAGCCTCCGAGGCAGCAATATATTCAGCTTCTGTTGAAGAGGAGGCCACTGTATCTTGCTTGGAACTTTTCCAGCTCACAGCACCACCATTCATGACAAACACATAACCTGATTGCGATTTCGAGTCGTCTGAGTCATTAAGGTAACTCGCATCTGTGTAACCCTTTACACTGAGTTCAACCTCACCTCCATAAACTAGGAACATATCCTTAGTCCTTCTCAAGTACTTAAGGATATTCTTTACCGCTGTCCAGTGAATCTCACCTGGATCAGCCTGGTATCTGCTCGTAACACTTAGAGCATAGGAAACATCTGGGCGAGTACATGTCATTGCATACATGATGGATCCAATAGCCGAAGCATATGGAACCCTACTCATGCGTTCTCGCTCATCAGTGGTCGAAGGACACTGAGTCTTGCTGAGTTTAATGCCGTGAGACATGGGCAAGAACCCCTTCTTAGCCTCTTCCATGCTGAACCGTTTCAACACTTTGTCAATGTACGTACTCTGGCTTAATCCAATTAGCCTCCTTGATCTATCTCTATAGATCTTGATACCCAGAATATATGCCGCTTCTCCCAAGTCCTTCATAGAAAAACTATTTTTCAATGAGGTCTTAACAGACTCGAGCATAGGAATGTCATTTCCAATCAATAATATGTCATCCACATATAAGATTAGAAACACAAGTGATTTCCCATTTTCTTTCTTATACACACAAGGTTCTTGTTCGTTTTTGGTGAAGCCAAACTCCTTTACAACTTCATCGAATCGAATGTTCCAACTCCGAGATGCTTGCTTCAGCCCATAAATAGACTTTTGAAGTTTGCATACCTTTCCAGCATTGTTTGGATCGACAAAACCTTCGGGCTGCATCATATACACGTCCTCAGAAAGGATTCCATTTAAGAAAGCCGTCTTGACGTCCATCTGCCATATCTCATAATCGAAATGTGCAGCAATGGCTAGAATGATCCGTATAGATTTAAGCATCGCTACGGGCGAGAAAGTCTCGTCGTAGTCAACTCCTTGAACTTGTCGAAAACCTTTTGCAACAAGTCGAGCTTTATGGATGTGAACATTTCCATCCATATCAATCTTCTTCTTATAGATCCACTTGCACTCGATGGCTTTAAAACCATCAGGCAGGTCAACCAAGTTCCAAACTTGATTGTCTCCCATGGACTCTATCTCGGATCTCATGGCAATCAGCCATTTCTCAGAGTCTGGGTCCACCATCGCTTCTGCATAGGTCGCAGGCTCATCATTGTCTAACAATAATAACTCTCGCGCTTCGCGGAGCCTCGCCGACCTTCGTGGTTGTGGTGCTTCTATTGCCACGGGTTCCTCAACTTGTTCTGCTACAATAGCATCACTCGTAGAAGCATCCCCGACTGGCTCATCTTGAACTTCTTCAAGTCGCACCGACCTTCCACTCGTTCCCTTTGTGAGAAACTCTTTCTCTAGGAAAACACCGCTACGAGCGACAAACACTTTGCCCTCTTCTCGGTTGTAGAAGTAATACCCTAAGGTTTCCCTTGGGTATCCCACAAAAATGCACTTATCCGATTTGGGTGTTAGCTTGTCCGACTGAAGTCGCTTGACAAATGCATCACAACCCCAAATCTTTAGAAAAGACAAACTGGGATTCTTTCCAGTCCACATCTCATATGGTGTCTTAACTACGGATTTAGATGGTACCCTATTTAGTGTGAAAGCTGCTGTTTCTAGCGCGTAACCCCAAAATGATAATGGTAAATCCGACTGGCTCATCATCGATCGAACCATGTCCAACAAAGTTCGATTACGCCGTTCAGAGACCCCGTTTCTTTGAGGCGTTCCGGGCGGCGTGAGCTGTGGAACAATTCCGCAACTCTTAAGATGATTGCTAAACTCGTGACTCAAATATTCGCCTCCGCGATCAGATCGCAAGGCCTTTATTTTCTTTCCACGTTGATTCTCTACCTCATTTTGAAACTCTTTGAACTTTTCAAAAGTTTCAGACTTATGCTTCATCAAGTAGACATAGCCATATCTACTGAAATCATCAGTGAAAGTAATGAAGTAGTGATATCCTCCTCTGGCTGTCGTGCTCATTGGTCCACATACATCAGTATGTATGAGTTCCAACAAGTCTGTCGCTCTCTCGGGAAACCCCGTAAAAGGCGTCTTGGTCATCTTTCCAAGTAAACAAGCTTGACATGTCTCGTATGATTCAAAATCAAACGAAGTTAGAAGACCATCACCATGGAGCTTCTTCATGCGCTTTTCACTTATATGCCCCAAACGACAATGCCATAGATAGGTAGGACTCAAATCATTTGGCCGAAGCCTTTTAGCACTAACATTGTAAACACATGCATTATCAAGATTTAAAATAAATAACCCATTCACAATGGGAGCATCAGCCACAAACATAGCATTCTTAGAGATTACACAACCATTGTTTGTACTCGCGAATGAATAACCATCCCTCATCAAACATGAAGGTGATAAAATGTTTCGACCCATACTAGGAATGTAATAACAATTATTCAACTCCATGATAAATCCTGACGGAAGGTGAAGTTGCATGACGCCGACGAACAATGCAGCAACCCTTGCTTTATTTCCGACGCGAAAATCCACTTCGCCTTTTTGCACTTCTCTAGTCCTTATTAGCCCCTGCATCGAATTGCAAATATGAGCAACCGATCCGGTATCAAATACCCAAGAGTTAACATAAGAATCTGCGAGAAAAATGTCCACAACATTTACAACAAGTGTACCTGAGTGGGAAGTACTCTTACTTCCACTTTTCTTCAAAGAAGCCTGGTACCTGCTGCAGTTTCTCTTCCAGTGGCCATATTCGTGACAAAAGAAACACTCAGTGTCTCCTGCAGGACCAGCCTTTTGCTTGGGTGCAGGGTTTGGCTTAGGGATCGTATCCTTAGCCTTGCCCTTCTTCTTCTGCCAAGAAGTGCCCTTTTTCTTGAAGCTAGGCTTGTTCTGCACAGCCATCACATGGCTATGCCCTGCACACTTCTTAATGTCACATTCTGCTGTTTTCAGCATCCCACATAATTCATTAAGGCCCCTCTCCACCCCATGCATATGGTAGTTCGAAATGAAATGCCCATAGCTAGATGGAAGAGATGCCAAAATGAAGTCAGTGGCCAACTCTTGGCCTAATGGAAAACCAAGCTTTTCCAAAGTCTGACTGTAACCAACCATTTTGATCACATGGGGGCCTACAGCTGCTCCCTCTGCCAGCTTGCATTCCACAAAGGACTTAGTGACATTGTACCTCTCAGTCCTAGCCTGAGTCTGGAACATGTCCTTAAGCGCAACGATCATATCGTACGCTTCCTGATCCTCAAACTGTTTTTGAAGATCAGGTTCCATGCATGCAAGCATAAGACAACTGACCTCAAGAGATTCATCACATGCTTTCTTGTAGGCATTCTTAAGGGTAGCAGTTGCATTATCAGCAGGTTCATCCGGGATTGGGGTATCCAGAACAGTTTCCTTTTTCTCAGCCCTGAGAACAATTCTCAGGTTACGGACCCAGTCCGAATAGTTTGTTCCATTTAGTTTATCCTTTTCAAGAATCGAACGCAAAGCAAAAGGTGATGAATTGTTCGGTGCCATTGATCTACAACAAAAAAATATGCAAAATACTAAGCCATGTAACCATGAAAGAGTAAAACATATTAAACAATTTAATAGCATATACTCCCACTTAAATCAACATCCCTCTATTGATACTAAGTGATTCAAGATCCACAATTAACAAGTCGACTAGTGAGCTTTAGCATCACTGCTAGAAGACAAGGTAAATTGGTAAGCAACCTTTGCTAATCATATCACATATGACTCTTGCTGTTGGGTGACATCTCTATGTCAAACCTAGGCGCCCAACCTTTATGCCCCAAGGTCCTTAACTGTTAAGATGACCTTGTTAAGCTCACCAACCCTTATGCGTGTAGGTATCCGATACAAACCCATCCAGCCAAGGAAAACCGTGGCACCCTAATTTCATAGACCCACCAACGATTGTACAGGGCATAGGATGGTGCAAGGTTTGGTTGGGAGGGCATGGTTTAACTTAAACTTTGTGAGGGATCGTTCTACTTCTATCATCTAAGCATGCATAGTAGTAAAATGTATAAGAATAGCATTCACATAGATGTGATACAGTATGGCCCATTTTCTCATGGTGATCTCCATCGCCATAGAACCTGTCCACCATGATGATCTCCATCTTCATGCTCTATGCGAGCCATCCTCCAAGTGATGAGTTCTCCAAGAACTAATACAAGCTATTACTCCTAACATCTAGTAATCAAAATTACATGGTATTGGGATCATCACAAGTTGGCACGTAGGCCATTACAATAATTGACAACACATATGGCTCCAGCCGTGTTGCCCAACTCACGACACGCAGGTCATGAAAAAATACATACATGCATCACATACATTTTTGGGCCATACTGATCACATAAATCCTGCAAAAACAAGTTGTGCATAGAATCACATTCTACCGGATCATGTGAAATCGTACCACCTATGAACCTTAACGAGATACAAAAAGGGGGCTACGACTAAGGGGGGTCTAGGGGGTCTCCCCCTGCGGGGTTCGAAGGGGCAGCGCCCCTCGCGGTACCTTTACAATTTTGATCGGAAAATCTATACAATTTTCTTTAAGGATTTTGATCGGCAAATCCAATTTACCATAAACCGACCATAGTTCCGATTTGACCAAACTCCTTTGATCACGGTACGTCGATTCAGATCTAATTCCCGATTCGATCAATCATATTGATCTTCGCGTGATTCAGAAGGATTTATGTGTCACTGTCTACCCCGATGGCGGAAACCGACCGGTAGGGGTAAGTCGTTCGACGACCTTAGAATCACGATCACGGAAATTAAGATCATAGATCAATCCAGAAACACCGCCATACAAACGATCATATCATTCATATCAATCTACATATCACCATATGCAAACTTCCCGAACCTATGACTGAATAGCATCGGCTCTGATACCACTGAAGGGTAACGGGTAGGCTACACTAGCGTAAAATCAAAAAATTTCTACCGCGTCAACCAGGAATACTATTGTCATAGATCACGGGATTACCGCTAGACGCGCAGGTGCGGAACTCGATGAAGCACGTTGCGGCAGTGTAGATGTTCTACGTCTCCTCCTCGTCCTCGTCCCACGAGCAGCTCCCCTTTGCGCGGCTCGTCCAAGTGCTACAGATGCAGCACCTCCGAGGTATCCACACGTCCGGAGTGGAAGTCGTCACACGCCAGACTGCTAGGTCTGCGCGTGCAACACAGGCGGAAGAGGAGTGGCGGCTGGGTGGAATGCTCTCTCCTTTTCAGCTCGCCTCACTCCCTCTTATATAGGCATCCCTGGTGGGCTTCTACATTAGCAGCCCATTAGCAGCCTAAGCCTGGTCTAATTCGGATCCAATCCTCATTAGGCTTCCAGCCCCTAAAGTGTGTGACCCTATAGGTTCATACACGTATAGACATGACGCGAGTACACTTACTGCATCAATAGTTGGTAGCGGCCTCTAGCAAGACGTGCCAACTCCTAAACGCATATAAAGATCATTCGGACGAACCATCACAAGGTTGAGTACATGTCTTTCCCTTTGCCTCACGATATTTGGTCTAGCTCTAAGCTGACCTCTCTTTCTCGATACTGTGATTCAGAATCCCTTTACTAGGTTAACTATTAACCATATGTAGCACGGCCATGCATTTCTGGATCCGATCACTCGAGGGGCCCAGAGATATCTCTCTCAAGTAGAGAGGGGCAAATCCCATCTTGATTGACCGATGCCTTGCAGCATGTATCAGGACAAACCCGAAAGCTACCTTTATAACTACCCAGTTACGGAGTAGTGTTTGATAGCCCCAAAGTAGGTCGATCCACATCTTAAGTACATGCGACAATCTCAGGTCTAAGGACAAAACGTACACGATGTGTAGAGAGAGCTGCAAGTATTATTGCTAGTCTCATGTTGGGTCAGTCCAACCCCATGTTCATAACATGTGTCCACATCATTGGTTTGACATCTCCATGTCAATGACTTGCGAAACATAGTCATTAACCAATCGATGTGCTAGTCTAATATTCACGTGTGTCCTCGCATGAACTTCGACTAGGGACAATTATTAGATAACCATACAAGTAAAGAGTTTCACAAACAATTCACATAATTGCCAATCAATACAAGTTGCCTGGTATATGGATATTCAAGGAACATTATAATAACTCATGGATACACATGAAATACAATCATCTCTATGATTGCCTCTAGGGCATATTTCCTTCAGATAGTGTGAATAGTCAAGGAACCTGAATCAAGTACTCAGGGTCCTACGAGACACAAGTGAGCTTGGAAGAACTAAATAACAGCTATTGCCCACCGGTGCCTCTTTCTTTAGTTATCACATTACTACACAGTTTAAGTTATTTAGGTACCTCATTATCCAAGACTCACACAAACCCTACACATGCAATTATACGACTGACATGGCTCAAACAACTCCTGTAGTAAGCGCTCATGGGATTGAGGATACAAGCTTCAGTGCGGGTTTAAAAGTAAAGGCTATGCAATACTTGGGATTCAATTTAATGCAACCACGACTCAATGATGCAAGAATAAGATAGAACCATAGGTACTATATGTATGCAAGCATGGGGAATTCCTTGCGTGGCAGTTCGGTTGCAAAGTAGGAAGGATCCGGGTAATACTCCTGATGCTCCTGATATTAACCTTGCTCAGCGCCTATCCAGATAAAAACCAAACACACAAGGGTCGAAATAAATACATTGCACATTCATATAAATCATATGCAACAAGCAAACAAGGTATGCCATGATGGAATGATGAAAAAATTCATGGTATAACATATAATGTCATGGGTGAGGTGTGGAAACAATAATAAATCAATTTATTTATTTAGTTAGGCATGTTTTGCTCCCATAAACAATTCTGATTATTTAATATTTATATGATGAATGCTTCAATTCATATCATGGAATGCATAATCAGAACGGGTGATATGGGGTGGCCCGATCTTCTCAGCAAGCTCTTGTCGCTGGTGATGGTGGATGATAGATAACTAGTGCGTAGCTATGATCTCTCCCGCTCGATCACCGATGCCAATACAACAGCTCTCGAACCTTGTAGGATATTCACAACACCACACTCTTGCACACGCAGCCGTGACCATGAACTGTAGTATGCAATCTACTAATTCCCAATGGAACAACAGATCACACTCAATTATAGTTGTAGAATTCGAACACAGGGTAATTGCAGAGGTTCTATGAAAGAAAAAACTCCAAAATATTTTAACGTGCTCTAAAAACACTAACTATGGCGCCCCCATCTATTTATGGGTCCAAGGGGCGGCGGCCTATGGGGAACCCGAGTTGGTTCCACCCAACTTGGATACCAACCGACCACAAAGTGGCTCGGCCAAACTGTGATGCAGCCCGTCCTACAGATGCTTCTACATCTACACCAACAAGTCCCCCAAGTGGACCCATGACTCGTGCCCGAGCCAAACTCCTCCAAGCTAAGGTGAACTCGCTCCTCTCTTCGTGCCAATTCGATACCTCCTTGGATGGCGTGCTACTTCATACCACTACTTTGTGCATCATCAGGTACGAGCCCCCGCCGCGTCGACCCACGAGCCCTGAAGCTGCACCTGGCCTGAAGCTGCCAGAGCCAGAGTGTCTGCCCGGATCAAGCGGGAGTGTCCGGCGCAGCCGGAGTGTCCGGCCCACTCTACCCGGAGTGTCTGGCCTGCCCGAGCCTAAACTTGGCGTGGACATTCAGAAGGTCAAATCGGACACTTCCCGGACACCACCCGGAGTGTCCAGCCACCCTGGACTGTCTGGCCGTGCCGACCCGGACTGTCCGGCCCAAGCGATGGGCTTGCGAGCCTAGCTGGGCCCTCTGGCCCATGTACCCCTCTACTTCGCCCAGAACTCTACTTTAATGCCTGAATTACCCCTGAACATGTGGCTGGCCTATATATAGGCCCCCACCTCCTTTGTAAACCCTAGGCATGATATTGGAATTAGTGGAAACACCTTTGTGGATCTATCTAATTCTTGCCTCATGCTCCTTGACTAAGGAGCACCAATATCACCAAACCTCGTTGGAGTTTGCATTGTGCCTCCGCGTTGTACAAGGCCTAGGCATCGGTGTCCCTTTGCCTAGACGTCAAGATCTCACCGAGTCTCCCATCTCGCCGTGCCGGTTCGAGAGACAGTCCTCCGCCCGATGCCGATCCTAGGGATTGCGCCGGACCGGTCACCGCCAGCGTGAGCTATTGGTGTTTATCGTGGTTCTGCGTGTGTGTGTTCATCGCGTTCTTCGTGCGTGTGTTCATCGTGTTCATCCTTCCCTCCTTTCCCCGCACTCCATCCTTGATTTTGAAAGGGAATCATGAAATATCGGGCCACCCTAGAGGTTTGCCCTCAACATATTGGTATCAAGAGCTTCGTTTCTCACGATTTACCCCACAAAATTTTCTTCTATCCACCAAAAATTCGAAAAACCCCACAAAAAACAGCCCATATTTGCCTTTCGATCGATCTCTTGATTTGGAGTGTTATTTGTGGTTTTGATCCGACCAAACCTTGTCTAAGGAGTTGGTCCAGCTTTATCCTGCGTTTTCCCAGCCCGATTTGGCCAGTTTTTCGCGGATTTGAGGCCCGAAGGCGAGGATTTCCGCTCAAGAACAAGAGCAGGAAACCCGCGCCGGAGTGTCCAGCTCGTACCGACCGGAGTGTCTGGCCCGACCGGAGTGTCCGGCTAAAACAGACCGGAGTGTCCGGCCCAAAGAGACCGGAGTGTCCGGCTGTAAAGCCAGTTTTGACAGTTTTGCCTCATTTTTCGCATTGGCTAATCTCCTTTGTTTGCTCGTGTCCCGTGTGCGTGTCAGCAAGTACCAGCAAGCTTCCGCATCATCAACTTCCGCGCTCATCGACACCATGGACCACGAACATCATCCCGCACCACCGACACCAAGTTCATCATCAAAGAAGGTATAACTAGCGTCACCTTGTTAACCCCCATCTTCCTTTGTGTGTACCTATCCCATGAGAGTGGCTCATCTTGTGTTTGCTTGAGCATTGTGCATTTGTCCTTGGATAGTGAGAGTGCAAGAGCAATATCAAGTGTGACTAGGTAGCATCAAGGGAGAGCAAAAAAAAAGAAAAAAAATACAAAGAAAAAGCAAAAGAAAAATAGTCTCCCCTTGCAAAAGAGAATCTTAAAGCTTGTAAGCAAGAGAGAAAGAAGAGCGCCCAAGGCAAGTGCACAAATCTGTTGCTCACTTTTCCTCTTTGCAAACGAGCCACGGTCTCTCCTTGCATTGGCACGACAACGAGCTTAGTCTTCGTTAGGACATTTTGTTTGCTCATTTTCATAGTCGTGTCAATCCCAACTTTCTCCACGTGTGTGTACATAGTCGTAGGTTCCCGTCACCCTTTTGAGTTGTTGACCTTCGCCTTTGACTTGAGTTTTGTTGGATTTTTTACCACTTTTGACTATCCCTTTTCTTTTGGTTGGTTCTTAGGCTTTCCACAAACCTAACCTACCACCAACAAGCTTTTGAGAGTTAGTGTGAGTTTTCTTGGCATTTCCACTTTGCACGCTAATAGCTCTCACTTGTGGTTTCTAGTTTGGTGCAATCCCCAAGGTGATGTACAAGGCTAACACCACCATATTCCACTTCCATATACAATACTTGTGTGTTTTGCATGATGGATAGGCACGGTGAGACGAGCCAACCACCTCCCCAATAAGAAGATCAAGGTCCGTACATGACGCGTGCAAGTCACTTCATCGTTGGACAAGAGTTCCGTGAACGTTGCCAAGCCCTTGAGACGCGACAGGATGAACAATATGGCGAGACACAAGCCGAGTTCAAGAACATCGACAACCGCTTCGATGGCCTCGAACGACAAATGCATGCAAGGCATCACAACTTCGGCCACCAAAATGAAGCGCTTCAATGCTCCGTCGCCGAAACAAATGACAATCTTCGACGCCTCATCGATGGCATGGCAAGACCATGTTCACGCGCATCAAGCTCGGCAAGTTCTTCGCATCGTCATGCACCTCTTCCACAAGATCTACATCAAAGTGCTCAAAGACGCAATGATGCCCCCGTGGTTGAAGATGGAATCTCTTCGAACTATGTACCTTCCCCACGGCACGCCGCAACGTCAAGCTATGACGGTGACCTCTCTTCAAGGCTACGAGCAAGGCAAGAAGCACACCGTCATCACGCAAGGGCACTAGTGATCCGACAAGAGCAACCACAAGAGGAACCGCAAGCGCAACCACAAGTACAACCGCAAGTCTACCACCATCGACCGCGACACATATTGACACAACAAGTGATGACTCCAATTTGGAGAATCAAGCTCGTCATCGACGTCAAGCTCTTCAAGATCCTCCTCCTCGTCATCAACGTCATGAACGTCAACAACGACACCATGGTCATCACGAGGCGCCTCCTCCACATCAACAAAACTTGGAGCGTCAAGTGATACAAGTTGAGCGACGCCCACCATGTCAAGAGGCTCATGACCATGTTCTTCGCCGTGAGGCCCATGTGCCTAACCAACATCACCAACCGAGGAACGAGCCTCCTCTTCGTCATCAACCGCGTCAAGAGGCTACACAGCTTCGCCACCATGAGGCCCAAGTACCTCAACCACGTCAACAACCGCACCAAGAGCAAGAGCAAGCTCCTCATCAACAACAATACCAAGAGCAAGCTCCGCAACAAGGACGCGAAAACCAAGTTCAACCTCCCCAACTACAAGATCATCAACAAGGTCACCAAGCTTGTCGCAATGACCGCAACGATGAAGAAACTTTTGGCAAGCTCAAGTTCACAATGCCCAAGTTCACCGGATCCAATGACCCTGAAGAATATCTCTCGTGGGCACTCAAAGTCGACAAGATCTTCCGCATGCACAACTATAGCAATGAGAAGATGGTCGCCATGGCTTCGCTAGAGTTTGATGATTACGCCAACCTTTAGTGGGAACAAGTTCAAGTTGCTCGTGATGCAAGACAAGAGCCGCCAATCACAACTTGGTGTGACATGAAGGCTCACATGAGATCCCGGTTTGTCCCAGCGCACTACACGCGAGACCTCTTCAACAACCTTCAAGCTCTTCGTCAAGGGACAAAGACCATGGAAGAATACTTCAAGGAAATGGAACTCAACTTGATTCGCGCCAACATTGATGAGCGCATGGAGCAAACAATGGCACGTTTCCTTATTGGATTGAATCACCCAATCAAGCGCATCGTCGAGGTCCAAACATACAACACCATGGTTGAGCTTGTGCACATTGCAACAAAGGCTGAATGTCAAGTGCAAGAGGATATCAAGTACAACAAGCCCAAGACGTACTTCACCTACAAGCAAGCTTCAACCCCTACACCAACAACTTTCAATGGTAGCTCCTCAAGTACCTCCAAGCCTTCCTTCAAGCCCACACTTCCTCAAGGAAAACTGCCACCAAATGGCAAGCAAGCAAAAAGTGATACACCTTTCAACGGTGAATGCTACAAGTGTGGAGGTAAAGGACACAAGTCGGCCGCATGTGGAAACAAGAAAGTCTTGTTCATCCATGACAATGGTGATGAAGAGTACTTGAGTGAAGATGAGTTTGATGCCCTTGTCAAGGAAGCAATGGCGAGGCAACGAGTGGAAGATGATCAAGAACTCCTCATGTCTGAACATGACGCAAGTCCATCGCTTGTCGTCACAAGAATCTTGACCACACAAGCACAAGAGCATGAAGACCAACGCTCCCATATCTTCCAAACACGAGCCGGCATCAATGGCAAATCTATCAAGGTGATCATTGACGGAGGGAGTTGCCACAACCTTGCTAGCACCGAGTTGTGTGAAAAGCTCAACCTCACCCCCATCCACACAAGCACCCCTACCACGTGCAATGGCTAAGTGACCAAGGGTCCGTGAAGACCAAGCATACCGTATCGGTCTCCTTCGCCATTGGTCCTTACAAAGATACGGTGGAGTGTGATGTGGTTCCTGTGACAGTTTGCCACATGCTTCTTGGTCGACCATGGCAATTTGACAAGAATGCTCAACATGATGGTCGCACCAATATGTACACCTTCAAATGGCTCAACAAAACATGTGTTTTGCAACCGATGACTCCTAGCCAAATAATTGCGGACAATGCAAAGGCTTTAGCGAGGGCGCAAAGCACAACACCTACTTGTGAGAAGAGCGGTGAGAGAGAGAACCACCTCATAGTGAGTGAGAGCCACAAGCCAAATTCGAGTGGAAAAACGAAGAGTGTTCTCCTTGCCACCAAAAGTGAGATGAGAGATGTTCGGAACAACCCATCCATCTTGCACTATGCCCTCCTTTGCAAGGGACTAGCGCAAGGAACTAAAGAATTAACCAATGTTCCTCCATCTTTGATGAGTGTTTTGCAGGAATTCAAGGATGTGTTCCCCGAGGAGCTTCCACATGGACTACCTCCTCTTCGCGGCATAGAACATCGCATTGACCTCATCCCCGGTGCACCACTTCCCAACCGCGCCGCTTACCGCACGAAGCCGGAGGAGACAAAGGAGATTGAACGTCAAATCAACCAAATCGTCTCCAAAGTTCGTGTCCTTCAAGTTTGGCAACACTACCTTTGGCCCAAGATGAAGCGTGACATGGAGCGCTACGTTCAACGATGCACGACATGTGTTCAAGCTAAGTCGCAAGCTAATCCCTATGGTCTTTATATGCCATTGCCTATTCCTCATACACCTTGGTCCGACATTAGCATGGATTTCATGATTCTATATTTGTTGTTGTGGATCATTTTTCCAAGATGGCACACTTCATACCGTGCCATAAGACCGACGATGCTTCACATGTTGCAAATCTGTTTTTCAGGGAAATCGTCCGTCTTCATGGTGTGCCAAGGACAATCGTCTCCGACCGCGACGTCAAAATCATGAGCTACTTGTGGAAGACCCTCATGGCCAAGCTCGGCGTCAAGCTCCTCTTTTCATCCGCATCACATCCTCAAACTAATGGCCAAACCGAAGTTGTGAACCGAAGCCTCGGAACTCTCCTTCGTGTGTTGATCAAGAAAAACCTGAAGGATTGGGAGGAATGCATTCCACACGCCGAGTTCGCCTACAATCGAGCCAAGCACTCAACAACCAAGATGAGTCCATTCATGATCGTCTATGGTTTCGAGCCCCTCACCGCGCTCGACATCCTACCACTACCTCTCCATGAGCGCACAAACATGGACGTCGAGAAGCGCGCACAAGCTATGAAGAAGCTTCATGAAGAAACAAGAGCAACTATCGAACAACAAGTCCTTCGCCAAGCTTCAAGGTTAAACAAGGACAAGAAGGAGATGATATTTGAATAAGGTGACCTTGTGTGGATACACCTAAGCAAGGACCGCTTCCCCAAGGAACGTGACTCCAAGCTCAAGCCAAGAGGAGATGGTCCCTTCAAGGTCCTCAAACGAATCAACAACAACGCCTACATCATTGACATCCCGACCTCCAAGTACCTTGCAAGCAATACATTCAATGTGAAGGATCTCTCACCCTACCATGGAGATGTTCAAGATGATATCCATGAAGAGTCGAGGACGACTCTTTCCCAAGGGGGGAGCTGATGCAGCCCGTCCTACGGACGCTTCTACATCTACACCAACAACTCCCCTAAGTGGACCCATGACTCGTGCCCGAGCCAAACTCCTCCAAGCTAAGGTGAACTCGCTCCTCTCTTCGTGCCAATTCGATACCTCCTTGGATGGCGTGCTACTTCATACCACTACTTTGTGCATCATCAGGTACGAGCCCCCGCCGCGTCGACCCACGAGCCCTGAAGCTGCACCTGGCCTGAAGCTGCCAGAGCCGGAGTGTCCGCCCGGATCAAGCCGGAGTTTCCCGCGCAGCCGGAGTGTCCGACCCACTCTACCCAGAGTGTCCGGCCTGCCCGAGCCCGAACCTGGTGTGGACATTCAGAAGGTCCAATCAGACACTTCCCGGACACCACCCGGAGTGTCCGGCCACCCCGGACTGTCCGACCGTGCCGACCCGGACTGTCCGGCCCAAGCGATGGGCTTGTGAGCCTAGGTGGGCCCTCTGGCCCATGTACCCCTCTACTTCGCCCAGAACTCTACTTTAATGCCTGAATTACCCCTGAACTTGTGGCTGGCCTATATATAGACACCCACCTCCTTTGTAAACCCTAGGCATGATACTGGAATTAGTGGAAACACCTTTGTGGATCTATCTAATTCTTGCCTCATGCTCCTTGACTAAGGAGCACCAATATCACCAAACCTCGTTGGAGTTTGCATTGTGCCTCCGCGTTGTACAAGGCCTAGGCATCAGTGTCCATTTTCCTAGACGTCAAGATCTCACCGAGTCTCCCATCTCGCCGTGCCGGTTCGAGAGAGAGAGTCCTCCGCCTGACGCCGATCCTAGGGATTGCGCCGGACCGGTCACCGCCGGCGTGAGCTATTGGTGTTTATCGTGGTTTTGCGTGTGTGTGTTCATCGCGTTCTTCGTGCATGTGTTCGTCGTATTCATCCTTCCCTCCTTTCCCCGCACTCCACCCTCTATTTTGAAAGGGAATCGTGAAAGATTGGGCCACCCTAGAGGTTTGCCCTCAACAAACTGGCTCTGCCATGGCAGAGTTCTAGTCGGTTTTCCTACCGCGGAAGCCTATCATGGCAGAGAAACGAGGCTTTTCTCTGACACGGCAGAGAACTCCCTCCTCTTGTTGAACTTCGTCTTGGGCATCTCCTTGCGCTTCCTCCCTCTCCTCCCTCGCGCGTGATCAACACGCCTGGTTCCATTAGCTCCTCGCTCTGTGCTACACCTTCAAAGACTTAGGTAGTATGAAATTTTCATTAATTAAAACACCAGGTTCATTAAGAAACAAGTTCACATGTTGTTCTAGTAGCTTAGCACGAGCTCTTGTGATTGGTCCAATCCTTATCTCATTGGATTGATCCTTCTTTGCAATTGGAACATCTTCATTAGCAATGGGGTAGGTGTAACTATAGGGATGTCCTCATCATCTCCCCCCTTCAAAAGGCGTCGACCTCAATGCTCCAAGGTCTTCTCCAGCATATGGTGATAAATCAGCAACGTTGAAGCTGTTGCTAGCACCACCAAACTCCTCAGTAGGTATATCAACTGAGTAGGCATTATCATTAATTTTGGCTAGCACTTTGTAAGGACCACCACCACGTGGCTTCAACTTGGACTTGCGAAGTAGTGGAAATCTGTCCTTGCGCAGATGTACCCAAACCATATCTCCAGGCTCGAACAACACTTCTTTCCTTACTTGATTCCTTGCAGCAACAATGTTCTTGCCTTTCTTCTCAATTGCCTGATACGGATCACGCCGGTTATCCTTGAGTTTTGTCCCGATCTTTCACAGCGAGTAACCTGGATAGGAATTCTTCCAACAACACCAATGAACATCAATTGAAGAAGAGGAACAAATCCAGCAAGCAACGCGGAGAAGATCACCACGCCTCAAACCAAAACACGACAATCCTTGATGAACACAAGAACTTCCGTGACAATATCAATACGATAGATAACACGGCATCGCTGTCCCCGGAGGGATGCTCACCAAACAACTCACACAATAGTTTTAGACTCAATTTCTAGCTAACCCTAAACTAGAGGGCGTTCCAGGGCTTATATCGCCGCCAGAACGTCGAAACGATGCGAAACGAAAACGTGACCGATATAGTCAGATCCGTCCGAATCTGATGGGAACTTTTTGGGCCGGATTATCCGGTCTAAGTGGGCCGGATTATCCGGGGCCATGCAGAAAGTCGCGCACGAAGTCCTTAGCAGAATCTCCAAAAAAATAGGGCCGGATTATCCGGGGTGTGGGCCCCGGATTATCTAGGGTCTTTTAGACGTGGAAGTACTTATTGGAAAGACCTTGAAATTATCTATCGAACAAGTGCTTATTTGCTTGATTTGGAGTTTGTATGAGGAATCCACGTCCGTTTCAATTTCATGACTTCTGTCTGTCTGAATTGAGCGTTCCTTCTTCTTGATGATCTTCTCTTGCGCCTTCCTCCCGCTCCTCCCTCGCGCATACCGTGCCCATATCATTGCCTCTCTAGTCTTCTCATATATCTTCTTCACGTAATCAACACGTTTTGATGCCTCCATATCAACTCTCTCATGTAATGGCAGAGGCAACATATCAAGTGGCGTCAATGGCTTGAAACCATACACCACCTCAAAAGGACAAAGCTGAGTAGTTGAATGCACAGCCCTGTTGTAAGCAAACTCAACATGTGGCAAACACTCTTCCCACTCCCGCAGATTCTTTTTAATCATGGTCCTTAGCAGCTGTGACAATGTTCGATTCACCACCTCCGTTTGACCATCTGTTTGGGGATGACATGTAGTACTGAACAGCAGCCCTGTTGTTCTTTATATGTCGTATTCTTGATAATAGTATTTTGTGCTATTCTTCTTAGTTATGGAATATTCTTGATGATGATGATGCAGGGTTCTGTTTTGGTACTTAGATGATGTATTGTGCTGTTTGGGAATTTTCCATGACACGTTGTGTTGTTTTGGTGTTTTTTATGATGCATTGTGTCATGTCTCCTTACTGTGTTGTTTCGTCCATTTTGATCTGCGTTCTGCTGTTTAAGATTAAATGATATGCCTTCTAGCTATTCAGATTATTTCAATGACCCATCAGTTTAGGTAATTTTGATTATGCAGACATTGTTTATTAAATTTAATTACATGATACCTTGTGTTGTTTTGGTATTTTTGATGATGCACTGCATATATGTTGTTTTGTCTATCCAGATAATGCATTGTGCTGTATTATCCATTCAGATTATCATTGTGCTATTTAATCAATCTAATTAAGTGGTATGCCTTCTAGTAGCTATTTAGATAATTTTGAGGACCCATTGGGTTAGGTGATTCTGATGATGCATTGTGCTCTATATGCAATTTAATTTACCTAATACCTTGTGTTGTTTAGGTAATTTTGATGGTGCAATGACGCATTGTGATCTTTAGTCAATTTATACAATGCATTGTGGTGTTTTGGTAATTCCAAAGGACTGACCCAATGGTAATTTTCATGTATGACGGCCCAGTTGTAATGCCAAAATTAGACTACATTCTTGATCGGACTGCTCGAGCTCCAAGTGGCTATCAATATGCTCTCCACATCATACAAAGGGAGTTGAAGCTACCGGGCAGGAGAGTGGAGGCCTTGGCAAGGGCAAGTGCTGCCAGGTCGGTCGCTAGTTCTGCCAAACCGAGAAGACGCCCTAGGTCGGTCGGACACCATGCCACCACGCATCGCCCTAGGCGTTTCTACATCCAGTTAGTCCAGCATGACTTGTATATGTTTATCATCCCGACTTACTTCAAGCCTTATGTGAAGGGGCGCTCCTACCCACAACTAGTGGTGGTGCAAGCATGCGAGGAATGCGAGTGGGTTGTCCAGGCTAACCGCAATAAAGACCAGGTTGTCCTAGACAAAGAGTGGGATACCTTTCCTGATTTCCATGAGTTGAAGGAGGGTGACTGCCTTATGTTCAAGGTCACAACAGATGAGTTCAAGATGAAAATGTACGACCGCATCACCTCCTGCCAGAAGGTGTTCATCTGTCGCGAGCACGCACATCTTGATTACGGGCCTCTTTAGATCAAAGGATTTTTAAAGGAAAAGGATTTATTTCATAAAGAAGCCCTTTGGATGAAAGGAATCATACCTCCAAAATTCATATGGATTGCATTTCCACACCCCCAATCCCATAGGAATTTCAACATCCACTTTTTACACTCATTTGCGTAGGATTGAGGCAATTTTGCTGCGTGTTTCCTATGTTTCATTGAAATGACTTTAAGCCTACATATTTCCTCTGTTTTGTACCCGCAACCATGTTATCCTGTGTTTTGAAATCCTATGATCCAAAGAAAGCTATTTCCTCGGTTTTGTGATCCATTGTTTTGTACCTGTGACCCAGTCAAATTCCTGTGTTTTTAAATCCTAGAATCCAAATAAGCCCTAAGTTATCTTTAAGTTTGCCGTTTGATCTTTCGGTGACCGTTTGTGATTATTATGCGTCAAACCCTAAGTATATTCAGTGTGACTACTACTACTACTACTACTACTACTACTACTACTACTACTACTATGAGCAAGGACAGCCTGAGCCTTTACTAGACGTGGCTAAGAAATGTACGTACTAGACTTTTTTTTCGAATCTACTAGTAGAAATTTACTGGACTGGATGGCAAAAACCAATCCTTAAGATGGGACCCACTTAGTACAACATAAGCCAATGGATTGCACCACTATGTATCTAGCCAAATTTGTCCATAAGCTATGACCCAGCTACCATCTCACACATTGTTGTGATTGGAATTTGTTTCTATTGCTATTTGTACCTAATATTAATATTTTAATGCTTATGGACTACCCTCAAGGGTCACCTTTAAGTTTTTGAGCTGATGGATAGGCTCCACTATGTATGTCGAACTCCTTATCCATTTTTCCCTTATGCATAGCTTGTGGATAACATAGTGGATGCACTAAGAAAATAAAATCTTCTCCAGCATTTAGACCAGGTAGGGGACCCACTCATCTTAGTAGATAGAAACAATAAAAAACTTTTTTACGAGTTACTCCGTCGCGCGTACTGGCTGAACAAGCAAGTAAAAAACATGTCTCTCGGATGGAATCTTGTCCACTACTTTGACAAGACATTATTACTACTAGTACAGAACATTGGGTGGGTTGTAAATATTTACAGCTAGTAGCTCGATCACTAGTATGATGGCCTACCCATAGTCTACTCTGGAGAATATATCTAGTGATACCACCCTCTATATGATACCATGATATCAGTCCTAAAAAACAAAAAAATTATCTTCTAAAAAATTCAAAAATAATTGTGAATATTCACATGATGTGTGTTGACAGACTCTAAAATTTTCAGAACTAAATATGAAACACATGTATTAGAAAAAGATAATACCACAAAAAGACACCACAAATGACACTATTCACCTGTCAATTTGTCTTATTCGTTTCTGTTTGTGTATTCGAATTTGGTTCCAAAAATTTTAGGGACTATGAACACACATCTTCTGAACATACAAATTGTCTGTTTGATTTTTTTTTAAACTTGACAATTTGATTTCTTAGAACTAGTATAATGGTATTATATAGAGGATGATATCACTAGATATTTTCTCGTAACCTCCTGTACACCTATAGGTTTTCCTTGCTACCGCGGCAGAGCCATGATCATGCCCGCTGGGTCTTGGATGGACCAACGAGATTACTCAAAGGCCGGCGATGAGACCTAGACCTTGATATTTTGCTTCCACTATTCACTCTCCTCTCTCCTCCTACCAGTACTACCTCGCTCCGCCTTCGTAGAAACCATTTTCTTCCACTGCTCCTCCCTTGCTTCTTTACTTCTTCATCCCGTGATGTCACAAAATAACCTGTCTTGTCGGAAGAACAGCAAGATGGCGGTGGTTAGAGCCATGGAGAAATCCTGTCGGCATGGTGACCTGCAGGCTCGGACCAAGAAAGGAGACCAGCCATGGGGTGAAGGCTCGTCTTCGCGCATGTATCCAAAGAGCGGCTATCATGAGGACCAAGAGTCCGGGTAGGTTTGTACTTCCGTTGATTCCTGGGTTGTCTGCTCCTACTATTGAACCGTCTCTATTAATCTTCCAGGACAGGCGACTCGAGCGTCAAATTTTCCACCCCACGGGTCGATAGCACGATGGATATCTCTGATGCGTACGATGCCATCATGCCCGCTCTCAGTCGAAGAAGAGATGTACTGTAGTCACTATACATGTATTGGCATTTTATGTTCTCAGAATGCACTCCATGTTCTCTTACTGATGATGCATTTTCCATGTAGGAAGTTAGGTCGAGAATCTTGGCCAAAGTAGATGAAAGCAACAGCCATAACATCAACATTCTGCAGAAAAACTTGGAGCTCAACCTAGAGTGTGATCGCCTCCGAGCCGATTTGGCTTTTCAAATGCAGATCGCACGATCTTACGAGTGTCACTCCTCGACGCTTTGTGCTGTGTGTGAAAATTTGAAGAAGGAAATCACGGAGCTCCGCAGCCAGCAGCTACCATTGTGGAGATCGTCCAGGTCACGCACCGCTAAGTAGGAAGAGAGAATCCATCTCACGTTGGCCATCGAGGTCACGACCATTGCGGAGGTCGTCGAGGTTGTGCCTCCGTAGGGAGGTCAAAGTGTTGTGATCGCCGAATCTGAGACAGGGAAATATTTTGCACTAGAGTAGGAACTAGGATGGGAGAAGACTTCCTATGGCCCTCTTTTTTTCTTTTGGGTGCATGATTTGTTTTTTCTCATCTGTCTTCGTACAATTATATTGCACTCTTAACAATCGAATGCGCTCTATGGAGCTTTTGTAATGATATACTTGTTGTATAGTAGTCACTGTTTAGTGTACATATACATTCAAATTTAGTCAAATATGTGACATCCTTTTTAATTAGGTTGGAGGGCATTTTCAGAAAAATTAGGATGGAGGGAGAGCATGTGTGATAAATCAAAATAATTAAATCGTCAATGAGTGATCTTTAAATTTGGTCATACTTTCTACTTTGTCAGATATGTAGGGATCCAGTGTCTAGTAATACTATCAACTGTTCTGCCTCCCCTATATGTGACCCCTACATCAATGAGTGAGGCATTGGATGATTGTTTTTGCTCTTCCCTATTAAAATTTGTGGTTATGATGTAGGGGAGATAATATAGGGTTGTTGCTGGAGATAAGCAAAATTTAGGGGAAGAATCTTTTTAGCCTAGTCATAGTGCAAATAACTTCATGAGTAACTAAGGGTCTAACTTAGTAAAATTCCTTATGTGGCAGTCAGTTCATGACACATACCAAGGTGAAATGAGTCTATTACCTAATAAATGAACTACTCCTCTATTAACATAGACTAATAACTTATGCATGCTATAGTCTATGTTACTCTCCACTATGACCAGCCTTTAGGGGAGGCCCCTACATATACAAACATAGGGGAGAAAGGGTAGGCGTGCTGCTGGACTTTCTCTTAACTTACAAGGTTTGTTCAACCTTGTTCTCTTCTCTTGTTCCTTTTTCATTTCTTTATTGCACTAGACATTGTGTATAGTAGTACTAGACTCACCTTAGGGAATCTTTTCTTACTCAACTTCTCCATAGTTTATACCTATACTAGTATCAGGAGGCAGTGTCTATCTAGTACTATAGTACAAAAGAAAATGCACCGTCAACGTCAGGGACATCCAGCTACTGTCTGGAGTACTTTGGGTCACAATCACAGCTACCCCTACCCAGGGACACCCAACGATTCCTTGCATAGGCATTCGAGCCAGAGCCTTCACAGGGAAGGTATCCACTTTAACCCATTGATTTTGGATTGGATGAACATGATTGCTGGACGCTGAACTTTGTCTCCCTAGATGATGATCCTACTACTACTACTACTACTACTACTACTTAAAATACACTTCTAAACAACAATGTAACTATGCTTATGAGTTACTCGTCTGATTTCATTAGAATACTGGTTATGACTATAAACTACAGTATGTGTGAGCTACATTGATTAGGGAGAGTCATCAGCGGATGAGGGCCTCAACCGCACAAAAAAGGTTCGTTCACTCAATAAAATAGTTGGAGATTGTGCGCATATGCATGCAACTCAGTAACTAGACTATGATCAACGCATATACGGAGAGAGAATACGACTAATATGATCAACCCAATAGAATCCATTCATTACTACACGATGCATGCAACCCAGTATCCTAATAATATCATGCACGTACTCACCTAAGTAGGAGTACTTTTTTGAGCTGCATGCACTCCTGAACACCATAAGTAAAAGTTTGAACTCGTGGAGCGCCAAAATCACATGCGCCCTAGCTAGCCTGATTAATGGTCTGCTACTACAGTAACCTACACATCTACCCCTATAGTCTACTCTAGGACACCCGGTGATTGCTTGCATAGGCGTCTGTGCCAGAGCCTTCGAAGGGAAGGTATCCCCTCTGGCCCGTTGATTTGGGATGGACGGACAAGATTGCTAGACGGCCAAAATCACGTGGTCCCCACTCCCTCGCGCCCCTCCATTTCAAACACTACAAAATTTCTTGCACCCCTCCATTTCAAACAATACCAAAATCACGTGGTCCACACTCTCTCGCGCCCCTCCATTTCAAACACTACGAAATTTCTCGCGCCTAGAACCTCCAGCTACACTTCTCCGGCAGGCTTTGCCCGCTAGAACTCGACACCACGCACTCCTCACCCAACAGTATACCAGAGCTGCATCAGCTGCGATCTCATCCAAAGCACCATTGTCGCTTCACCGATGTCTAGCGCACCCGATCCAGGTCACCGAGTTCGTTGTCCTCCACCACACTTGATTTCCTTTTCCCACTTTCTCGTCCAGGGTGCTGAATCCGTCAACGACTGCCCAAGATCTGCTTCAACGCCGCAGGCATCCACCCCACCTATACCATACCAGAGTTGCTCTGCAGTGCACCGATTCTCCCTCGTCCACGGTGCTCAAGCCGCTATTGAGGACCCAAGATCTGCTTCCCCGACACAAACAGCCGACACAATCGGAGAACCCTTGATGACAAGGATGTCACCCGTGTTAGTACGGATGATGCTTAGAAGCCTATCCGACTATGGTAACCACATATTGAACTGTTTTTTGTTTTGTCAGCAGTACAGCAGGTTCAAGCCTATCGCAGTGAACTTCATTTTTGTAATCGTGTTGTACACCAAGTCAAAGCACATGCCTGTTCTTTGTGCTACATACTACGGAATAGGTAACTAGACATGTTGGTTTGCATTCGCTGCTCTACAAATTTTAAAGTCATGCACATGTTCTTAGCTAATCCGAACAACGGTAATTGCCTGCTATCGTGTAGTTCTTACAAAATGTAAAATTAGTGGAAAATATTAGTGTGGATTCCCTGCTCCATAGTTACTGAATCTATCTGGTTCGTCCTGAGATCAGTTCCTTCTATTATTTCCTCATTGGCATCATTCTGCTATCATGTAGTAGCCGTTTAGACTCTTTGTACTAATTCGATTATAATTTTGTTGTTGCCATCTGGTTCTTCAAAAGCTGTATCACTAACTATTTTATTTTTCTTGCATATAGCTCAAAATGGAACAATGAACATGTTGGTTTGCATAGCCTATTCTACAGGTTCACAAGGAATGCCTGTAACACCCTCGAATCGGCCCTATGCAAGTTTTAGCCCTTTTCGCCAAACCCGCATAGAAACGATTCAAGGACGCCCACCAGGCACTTTCATGCGGGTGGAAAACGAAGTAATACCATTACACAACAGTCCTCGATGGGACCCACAGAATAGATATATATACAACAGCGACCCAACGAGTCAAGAATACAGATATACCATACAAAGATCCAAATCACCTTGAAAACGTTACAGCGTCCGAGTACGGACAAGATGCAAATGGGGCTAAGAGCCCTGAAGAATAACCAATGGCGTCCATAACCCTGCCCAGGCCAAGCCGGAAGGGTAACCCTGCTAACAACGTCGATCTCAAACCTGCTAAAACAAAAGGGGTGCCGACAAAGGGCAAAGGAAAAAGAGGAGCGTCAGTTCTGTGGCCAGTACATGGCGAGGCTAGAATTCGGCGGTCCTCGCCTACACAGGTATGGTGGACTGATGCGGCAGCGCAGCGACACTAAACAACCTATAGAGACCGTAATACTGGCGGCTATCAGAGAGAGAGATAAGAGAGACCTATTCAGATCCAACCTGACACTAACACCAAACATACCCATCCTGGTATTCCCCCTCGAGACCAGACGAGGAAGTTAAGCCGAGGAAACTCACACGGTTGGCAGTTTTATTTAATATTTCCATGGCAGTTATCCAACTTACTAGTCATCTCAGATACAAGTCAAATTATAACAGCAAACATTAGTTATAGTTGTCTATGATCGAGAAACTGTGCTCCAAGTCGTCCATAACCGCGGACACGGCTTTTTGAAAAGATTTAACCCTACAGGGGCGCACCAAAGTATCCACACGCACTTCGACCCTTTTTGCCAGATCAATTAATATACACCCATCGGTATGTCGGCGGGGCCTAAGTCATGACGTTTCCCAGACCCAAAGCAAGTACATGGGGGGCCACCCCACTAAGCTACCCGCAACGAAGTCGGCCAGCTCCACGGCGGACCCAGGGTTTGTGCCAATGGCTGTAAACGACTAGGAACCCGAAAGTGTGACTGGGCTTGTCGATACCGCGAAAACATTCCACATCCTAAACAGTACAGGTGCTCCACGCACAATCTTAAATAAAGCAGTAAAGCATGGCATAAGTACAGAATAGTAATAAAGCCCCAAACTACTTGTGGCCCCCGGTAAAATACTTCGAAATCAGGTAGTAAGCCGATGGGGGTGCCCACACACCCCACCTATGGTTAGCGCGCTCGATCTCGGAACAGGTGTCAAGAACTCGGGTCCTAGGTGGACACAAGTGGGTGGTTAAAAACCAAATATTGACTATTACCCACTAGTGCCTCTGCATTATATCTGTTTCCAGCATTTTAATTAACAAGTTATAATGTAAGCCATGATCATCTCCACCGTTAAGCTTCTCCACCATTAAGCATGTGCCAACCTTCTATCAACGGTGGAACGACACGACGCGAAACAGCACCTGAGCAAGCAACTACGACTCGCAAGGCCGACTGTCTATCAATCAATAGGCAATAGGATGTGTCCAAGGCAATATAGAGGGTGCAAGGAATATAAATGGTGCACGGAAACTAAAGCATCGTAACATGGGTAGCAATAGAGCAACAGGAGGAAGTAAAAACTATAAATGCAAAATAGGTAGAAGGGGGAGAGATGCTTGCCTAGGGAACACTGCCGGAGATCACATCCGGAGAACTTGTCGGTACTCGCATCAACTCATCGGCCTAATCCATGGAGAAGCAAACACTAGAAGAAACACCGGATGCAATATTTAATACTACGGCAGAAGATCCAGCATGCTTATGATATGATGCATGGCATGGCACAGATGTGGTGCAATTAGGCAATATTAAGCGGAATCGGGGTCCCGACATTTAATTATAAGGTTCAAGTTGTTTAGATACCCGCAATTTAAATGTTGTCTTAACAAGACAAAACATGGCATCGGTTCGCTACAAATTTAAATGGAGCCAATATAAGACTAGAATAGCCTATATATAGTCTCCATATTTAATTATTAGGTGAATCGACATAATACCCCCAAACCCCCAAGAATGTATGCGACATGATCAAATTAATATGCAACAATTATATATAGCATTTATAAAATAGGGGTAGGTAGGGGTCACACATCTAGGGTCGAAGATCTTGGGGTTCCGAAGGTGTTTGAGTTTGGTCTCAGCAGGATCGGTCTTCGGGGTTTGGTCTTCGGTCTCCGGGAAGGAGGACTCCGTGTTCTGTCTTCAGATTGATGTCAGTGCACCCAGGGTCTCGACGAACTTGGCGTCCATGGTGAAGATCTTGGATCGATTGTCGAGGGCAGGCTTGGTTCCGGCTCGCTCTCCGTTGGCATCCAGCAATCTTCACACGAACATCACATCCGCGTCATGAGCAGGTCTTGTAGCGATACCACCATTTCTTCATCGGCAGAAGCATATCCGTAGTTTATATCAATCATCACAACTAGCAGCGTCAGGTAGCCAGCAGAATAGTGGTCTCGATACACAGATTCTCGCAACCTAGCAGCATCAAGGGACATCCACGAGTAGGGGCTCCAAAGGCGCACATGAACAGACCAAGGTGAGTTGGGTCGCGGGAACACTGGACTATGCGGACGTCGCACACGGGGTTGGTGGCATGCAGATGGAGGCAGGGACATCAGCACGGTGCAGAGGAGAGGCTCAGGCAGCGGGGCGCTGGCTGGAGGTGGCAGGCGGTTGAGGCAGAGACACCACCGGGGAGAGGCGAGGAGCGCGACCAGAGTCATCGACAGGAGGTCACGGGGAAGGGATCTCGCGGGGAAGGGATCTCGCGGCTGGCGGAGCAGAGGGGCTGGAGGTCGACGCGGGGATGAGCTGGGGCACGCGGCCGGCAGCGGGGACTCGCGAGGCACGGCAGGGATGGAGAGGTGGCTGAGGTCGCGCTGCAGGGCGGGCCGGTGCCACAACAAAGGAAGGAAGGAGAGGCCGGCACGGATCTGCCCGTATTAGTAATGACAGAGGGCGGCAACAGGATCGAATGAAGGAGAGGGCGCCGGCTGGCCAGAGGGCTCCCGCGGCGAGCGGAGCTCGGGATCTGGCGGCCGACGACGGGGCGCAGAGGGCGGCGAGGATGGGGAAGCGGCCAGGAAAAGCGGTGGCGTCGACGCCATCGAGGCTCCGGCGAGGCTCTGCTCGGGGCGAGCACAGGGAGGAGAGGAGGGCTACCTATAGAGGGAGGCGTCGGTGGCTCGGGGCCGGCGCTGCGGGGAGGAGGAATCGATCGGGGGTATCGGGTTGGTGGATACGGACAGAAACAAGGTGGTGGGGCCAGTCGCGCGGCGAGGGAGATGGGGCGGGTTCGAGGCAGGGTGACCACGCGCGTGAGCGGGGTGGGGCCACGCGCGGTGTGGGGATCAGGGCTTGGCGTGCGGTGCACCTGGGTGTGGTGTGCTGCGCGCGGGTGCGTGCAGGTGCACGCTGCTGCGTGTGTTAGCGGCAGGGAGTGGCGGCGGCTAGGGTAGGGAGTGTGTGGTGTTGTCTGCTAGCTAGGTTTAGTCTAGGGTTAGGTTAGAAGGAGGTGGCCGGCTAGGCTCTTGGGCCTGGCTGGCTGCCTCCCTAAAAAAATAAGTTTTATATTTATTATTATTTTGTTGTATTTTTAAAGACTTTTTGTAATTAATTTTAGACAAACAAAAGATCTGGAATATACCGGGGTTTATCATTTGAAATAAAGAGGGGTGTCTAGAAAACAAAGGTGGCTTTTAGAAAATAGTTTTTGGCAAAAGATGCATGGTGATATGACGATGCTCAAATGCAATGTGGCATGATGACATGAGCATGCGGTCATGATGATGCAGAAAAATAAAAACAACACGCGATTTTCTAGTAGTGATTTTACCGGGGTGCTACAATTCGACACCACTAACAATGGATCTCGCCCTCGAGATCCGCCTCATGGTACGGGAAGAAGGCCGATGATCTGAACCTTCTCGCTTCGTGTAGATCTTTGCGATACCACTAACAAAGATTCCTTCTTCGTCTTGAATCGGCGACACCACCAACAAGGGGTCGGTACTCACGTTCGTTGAGAGAACTCTCCAGAGAAACAAAGACGAGGTTAAAGGTCTCAAAAGATAAGGCCACCTTTAACTTCCATGGAAGGAGGAAAATTGCCTTGATCCACCCATTCAAGGTACAAAAGCGAATGATATGAGTAGTGGTATGGTAGCTACTCCATCCCGCACTTGAAGCATTACTCTGTACATGAACAAAATAATCATGCAATCAACTCTCGGAATTCAGACTGAATAATCGGGGTGCTACAATGCCATTACTTCCTTATCTAGTGCTAGCTCGTCCCGAGCAACCGCATTACTGTCCTCTATTATGTAAATCATTCGTGGTTTGCATTCCTGCTCTAGAAGTTCTCTTATGATGCCATTATATTTTCTATCTGGTTGATTCTTAGCTAGGACAATAACTACATGCCATTGTGTAGCTCACCGCAAATTCTAAGTAACCCAACGACTTTTGCATTCCAGGAGATACCACTCCTTTCATATATATTTGTAGAAATGACCTGGCTAGTTTATATTTGCTGAAATTCTAAGAAACACTTTGTTTGATTGCTCATTTCATTCTAGGCACACTTGTATAATGCTTGTTTGTCCTATTCTATAGGTTCACGAGCGACGCCATTATATCTTGTATTTGGTTCTGGTTTGTCCTAAGCAATGACATAACTATCCTCTACTATACATAGTTCATTTGTGGTTTGCATTCCTGCTCTGCAAGTTCTTGTATGATGCGGTTATAATTTCTATCTGGTTCATTCGTCGCTATGACAGTTGCTGCATGTCATTTTGTGGCTCAGCGCAAATTCCGAGTAGCCCAACGTCTCTTGCATTTTAGGGTCTACAACTCCTTCCATATATATTTGTTGAAATGACCTGGCTAGTTAATATTTGTTGAAATTCTAAGGCACACACACACATATTTTTTGATTGCTCGTTTCATGGTAGGTAGACTTGTTTAATGTGGTGCTTGCTTGTCCTGTTTGTTTGATGTGTTGGTCAATAATTGAACCATTGACCAGTTGTAAACTCCAGTTCATAGATCCTGTCATATCAGTCAAATGAGAAGTTTGTCTTGTTTGATGTATTAACTTATTATTACTTAGTTTCAGACTATAATTATTGCTATCGCCACCAAAGAGGGGGATTCAAGATCATGTCTCCTCCAATGCAGCTATCACACTCAAAGGAAGATGCAGGTGATGGATTGAGAAAGCAAATTGAGGACTGTGCTATCAACACGATTGTCAACTGAAATGCTGAATTTTCTTTCCCTTGAGTTGATAATGTGAAATTTTAAGAAGTTTGCAGCTGATGTAATATCTAGATAACTCACATAGGCCATGTAGGCATTTAGTTGAAGCCATCCACACATGGCGGTAGTCATTACCATAACTACGCTAGCCAGGTTGATTAGGGAACAATACCGTGCTTTGTTATTGGCCCATCTTATATTCGGCCAACGATGAACAGTAAAAGATGATAGCTAATTACACACATGTTATGATATTGGCATGGGCTTTAGAAAGACCGAAACTGTAAGACCGTAAACATAATGGGCCGGCCCACATGTGGGAACATGCAACAGTAACAGTCTGTAACAGTAACATGCCGTAACAGTAACAGGCCAGAACAATAGCATGCCAGAATAGAAACATGCCATAACAGTAACATGCCACAACACTAAAAGGCAAGAAACTATAAAGGGATAGAACAATAACCGGCTAGAGGATTAACGGGCCATAATAGTAACAGTCCACAACAGTAAAGGGCCACAACAGTGAAGGGCCAAAACAGTAACGACCCGAGAAAATTCCTGTCAAGAACAGTAACAGGTCGATGAATTTACCAGTCGGAACAGTAACATGCTGCATGTGGGCCTAAACAGTTGAAGGCCAAAACAATAAAAGGCCAGAATAGTAACGAACCATTTTAAAGAAGGACCGGTAGTAGGCAGGCCACGATGGGCTCATGAATAGTGATGGGCCGACCGCAGGCCTTAAATGTATAGGAGCAACTTGGCACAGGCTGCTAATGGGCCGATCAGTGTTGGACCAATGTGGGCCTCCTGTACGCTGAAATAGTATCGGGCCTAAAATTTCCTAGGCCAAAGCTAGCTACATTACTGGGCCCACTTCAAATAGTGCAGGGCGAAACAGTAACGGGCCGACTTCTTATTGGGCTCTCCTCATGGGCCACTTAATAATTAGTAGGCCTTAGCTGGGCCAGGCTTGTACCACGGTTTCTCTAACCGTTAACGGAGGTAACTGGCCATTAACGACGGCTGCCACGTGGCAGACTGCATGATGTCATCAATCAACGTGGCTTGCGAGCAGATCTATGATAGAAGAAGTTTTTGTGGCCGAAGGGTGCGACCCGCCATTGTTGGAAAAAAAACGTGCTTGATTCATCTGTGACGGGGCTTTTACCACGAAGCCCATCCGTCACGGAAGACTTTTTAGCCACAAAAACGGGCCTTCAACTACGAAAGTCGTCGATTGTAAAAGCCAACTTTTATTGTAGTGACTTCTAAATCTACATGTTCCCATATATGACCACCTTTTCATGTCATGTGAGTAGAAATGCTTCTATTTAGCTTCCATATGGATTTTACTTACTATATGCTCATGTGTGATGCTATATTGGCTACAAGATGATCTAGTGGGAAATACACACTATAATGGCCATTTAGCTTCACATGTGTGTATATGTTATCTATATTCATATGAATGCAAGCTTGTTGTTTTGTGGGACCAAACTTCAAATACTTTGAATGCATGCATGGATCTGTGACCATATGAAACTATAGTTGTTTTTACAATTATACATGTGGCATTTATTTCAGTTGCATGGCCCATGCAAACCTTCCATTCATATTCTTTCATTTGAATTCTTTGAGATTTTTGGAGGAAGCTTGTATGATGTTAATTCATGTGAGCTAGTCCCCTTCTAAACACCATCCCCATGATGACCTTTCTTATCTTCTACTTTTTCTCTTGGTTTGTTTGGTTTTGTGATCTCACTTGGAAGTTCATTTAAAATCTTGTCTTAAAAATAAACCTAAACTATGAGAGAAAGAGAGGATAAGAGGAGTTACCTATCTAACTAATCTAACTAGCTAATCTAATACCCCATCTAAAACCCCATTCCTAACCAAGCCCAACCCGAGGCCCGTTGGTGGTGACCATGGCGTGTGAGCTAGGCTATGTGCCACCCCACCCACCACTGAGCTAGCCCTACCTCCCACATTTTCCTTGCTTTGCAAGAAGGATCCCAACACCCCACGTGATGGCCACCCTTCGGTCCCCTCCTCCCTCTCTCGGCATCTAGACAACCCTAGCTACTCCCGAGCCCAACCCTCTCTCTCTTTTGCAAAGCAGCCATCAACCATGTGACCCTCGACCCCCACCATATCTACCCTAGCTACCAGACCCTAGAACGAGATCCCACACCCCCAGGTCCCCTCTCTTCTTCCTCACCAAGCCGCCATGGCCATGGAGCCAAAACCCTAGACACCCCCAGCCATCCACTCCTCCTCTACGACCAAGAGCTCCTCAAGGCCAACCAGAAGTACTAGGGTCTCCCTCTTCCTCAACCACGACATCGAGGACCAGTGGTGTTCACAGGAGCTCGTCCGAATCGCCTCGCCGCCGCCATGCCCGAGAACCGCTGCAATGCTAGAACCTCTGCCTCCGATCTACTCCACCCCTTGCTCCAGCACGTACACCGATGCAGCCAGGTGAGCATCAGGGTTCTCTTAGACATGGCCTGACTCTCTCTCAAGCCCCGTAGCATCGCCGCCCTCCGAAGAACGCTCTGTGCGTGCACCGCCACGAACTCGCCTCTACTACAGTAACCATCGCCGTCGGCCTCCCCTCGTGTGTGTAAACGTGCTTGGAGCTGCCCGTGAACTTCCACTTAACCTTCGCGTAGGCCGCTTCCCAGAACCATGTCGGAGTGTCGTCAGCGACGACTGCACCGCCTCGTCACCTGCTGTTACTCTGTGTTTTCCTCACCTGTTTTGCGCAAACCTGGGTCGACCACACCTCGCATAAGCCGCCGTAGAGGGTACGTCTATAAAGATGCTACTCCCAGCTCTCCATCGCACCTAGCCTCACCCCTAACGAAGCAGTACGGCGCCCGGAATCTTCTTCGCAAGTTGCCCCGCCGTGCAGAATGCTTGTTCGAATTCAGTTAAACAAGACACTTCGTCAGTTCAGAGTTGGCACAGAAGGTTTTGTATTTTAGCCCCTCGGGCCTTTCCTATCTACACTGCGGTCCCCAGTAGGCCCACCTATTTGTCCCACTACTGAATCCGGCCGAGCTTTTTCTAAAAAGGAACCAGGGGTTCTCAAATCTTACAAATGTGCCACTAGCTCGGCCACTTGTTGCCACACCACTGGCCACGCGCGCGATGAGGCCCCGCAACCCGCGTCCCACTTGTCGGCAGCCGAGGGTACATAACCCTATGTAACAAAGTCCCGCGCCTAGTTTTTTGTCTCAGCGCAGTGCCAAGTCAACTCTGGCCCCCCTCGTTGGCAACTGTGGCTAGATTGGCCTCAGTATAAAAAGTTCCATAACCTTTTTCTAATTAAACAAAAATCCAGAATATTGATATATCTAATATAATTCACATCTTTTTAAATATTTCGAATTTGACAAAATTTCCAAAATGGAATATGATTAAAATTTAATTGTGAATTCAAACAAATTTACAAATTTGACCAGAGTCAACTCTAACCAGTCAAACCTTTGACTTTTGACCCTTTTTTGTATATAATTTGATTTAAATATTGTTTTAAATCCATAAATTCAAATAATACATATGATATATATTTTCTGATCAGAAAAATGCCAGGAATTCAAATATGCCATCTAAAATAATTTTTAAGCAATTTAAACTTTCGAAATTATTTAAATGCCCATAAATGCCTTTTCTTAATAAATTCATAACTTTAATTCCGTAATTCCAAATTCGACAAATGAGATATCTGAATCGATCAGCACAATGAGCCCGTTGATGAGGACATCCCTACAGTTAAACCTACCCCAATTGCTAATGAAGATGTTGCAATTGCAAAGAAGGATCAATCCAATGAGATAAGGATTGGACCAATCACAAGACCTCGTGCTAAGCTACTAGAACAACAGGTGAACTTGTTTCTTAATGAACCCGGTGTTTTAATTAATGAGAATTTTATACTACCTAAGTCTTTGAATTATTGCATGATCAGATACTTAGGAGAAGAAGGCGTACCACGGAGCGAGGAGCTAATGGGACCAGGCGTGTTGATCAATGAAGAATGCCCGAGGAAGGAGAGGAAGGAAGCACAAGGAGTTGTCCAAGACAAAGATCAACAAGAGGAGGGAGTTCTCTACCGCGGCAGAGAAAAGCCTCGTTTATCTGGCACGGCAGGCTGCCGCAGCAGGAAAACCGACTAGAACTCTCCCATGGCAGAGACAGTTTGGCCGAGCCACTTTGTAGCCGGTTTGTATCCAGGTTGGGTGGAACCAACTCGGGTTCCCCCATAGGCCGCCCCCTCTCGGACCCATAAATAGATGGGGGCACCGTAGTTAGGGTTTTTAGACCACGTTAAAATATTTTGGAGTTATTTCTTTCATATAACCTCTGGAATTACCCTGTATTCGAATTCTACAACTATAATTGAGTGTGATCTGTTGTTCCATTGGGAATTAGTAGATTGCATACTACCTTTCGTGGTCACAGCTGCGTGTGCAAGAGTGTGGTGTTGTGAATATCCTACAAGGTTTGAGAGCTATTGCATTGGCATCAGGGATCGAGCGGGAGAGATCATAGCTACGCACTAGTTATCTATCATCCACCATCACTAGCGACAAGAGCTTGCTAAGAAGATCAGGCCACCCCATATCATCTTGGTATCAGATTTCCTCGTTGCCTCGGTAAGCTATCGATAATCCATCCATAGATTTGAGAGTGCTTTCGTCCTATACAGAAAATAGCCCTACAAAAAGATTCGCCATAGCCTAGATTACATCGTAAACGAGTAACTGTTGCTAGTCGTGTTCATCAATTAGTCTAGATCTAGTTTTCTTTCATTGTTTTCTTCTTTCTAGTCGTCTTCATCACTTGTTCTTCCGCGCCTCTAGCAGATCCGATCTAGGTTAAGAGTCCCTGTGTTTTACTCCTGGCTGAATCGGTTTGCACTTAAAAAAATTACTTACCGTGTCTGCCGCGGCACGGAAAGGAGCGAATCACTCCTGCCGCGGCTTGGTTTCCTGATGTGACACGCCTCACTGCCGCGCGCACGTGCCCCTGCCTGTCGCCACTCTGCCGCGACATAGTTTCCGCCGTTTTTGCTGCCGCCACTCCGCCACGGCAGGTTTTCTGCCTTGTTTTTTTCCACAGCAGGATTTGTTCTGCCACGATAGGATTTTGAGCTGATTTGCTGCCACGGCAACATAATTACAAAGTGTGATCAATTTGCACGTTTCCATGAATCTTAGCCACAATACATAGGTGTAGGAACTCTCCCATTGAGACTAGTTTCCGCTCCTATAGGCTGCTCTTAGGATTTTGGGTGTTGTACTTTGTAATTCGCCGTGTGTGATCTATAAAATAAAAAAAGAGAAAAAGCAATATAGCAAAAGAAAAAGCAAAAAGAGCTATACAAAAGAAAAAAAATAGTGAAAAGAGAAATTGAGAAAGAGGCCTAGTGATATCTTTGTGCACTGGTAGATTGAGCAATCTTGTGCATGTTTACTTTGAGCTTTGCTAGTGTCTCTCGAGAGTAGTGCAACGCCCTTCATAGTTGCATTGCCACATTTTCCTCCACGTGTGTGTTTCTTGGGTATTTGTACGATCAGCACTAGGACTTGTTTGCGGTGTAGAAAGGATACCATACCTATAACTCCACCATAAATAACCTGTGTGCCCTGTGATTGTTCTCTATACCTTTGATATTCACTTCATCACTTCAGTGCATCAGTCTTTGATTACGTTTGGTAGAGCATCTCTATTCACTTTGGAACGGTAAGATCTCCTTTCTTATCAGTTGTGAGTGAGTTGTGAGAGTTTCCACCATACTGATTTTGATTTTTTGCACTAACCTACTAATCATGTCTTTGAGTGATGATGAAACTGTGTCACGGAAAAAGCTGGTTGAGGAGCTTGTTACTTGGCGTGAGTCTGTTGATAGAAATATCACCGATATACAAGATGCTATGGAGAATAATACTGGAGCAATCAATAATATTCAGACTCAGCTAACTGCAATGAATGTCAAATTTGCCACCTTACAGTGTTCCATTGAGGCGATTCAAGCAACACTCCAGCCAGGACCTGCACAACAACATGATGATGGGTTTGAGGACTTTGATGAGGGTACTGCGGCTGATGCTGCCACACATCGTGGCAGGGGACTAGCCAATCCCCCTGCATCTACGATTGCTCCTCTTTATGGCTGTGGGTATGCTCCTATTGGACGTGCCCAGGATGTTTACAATCTAGCTGATGATAGTTTGGGCAAGTCCAAGTTCCCAATTCCTTCGTTCAATGGCTCGCTTGATCCTGAGGATTATATTACTTGGGAGTTGAAGATTGAGAAGCTCTGGCGTTTATTTGATTACCCAGAAGACAAGAAGGTCAAGCTTGCTACATCAGAGTTTGACGGTTATGCTTTGCGTTGGTTGGAAGCTATTGTGCAGAATAGACGGAATGACAATGAACTTCCTGTGAGGGATTGGCGTGAGATGAAGGCCATCATGGCCGATCGTTTTGTTCCCTCCAATTATTTGCGTTCCATGTTTGACAAGCTGACACAGTTGAGGCAAGGCACAATGACAGTTGATGAATACTGCATGGAGATGGAAATGCTTATGCAGCATGCTAATGATCATGAATCACGAGAGATGACAATGCAGCGTTTCCTCAACAATTTGAACAAATCAAGAGTATTGTGCGTTATCACAAGTATGAGACAATGAACGAGCTGCTGCACCATGCTAGAGATGCTGAATCCCAGTTGGCTGAAGAGGCAAAGTTACATGCTCGATTTCCATCTTCTAGCAGATTTTCGGCCAGATCTACACCTCCCGCTGTCACGCCACCAGTTGCTGCTCCTTTTACACCATCGTCCAAGCCAACAAGTACACCTTCAGTTGGTTCTAATTCTCGGAAGCCCGCTGCTCCTGCTGCTAGCTCGGGTTCCAACATGTCTACTGCGCGTACTCGCGATGTGGTGTGCCATACTTGTGGAGGTAGAGGGCACTATAAGAAAGATTGTCCAAACAGCAAGGTTATGTTTGTTAACGAACAAGGCGAAGTAGAGAGTGGATATGAAGCTTCTGATGATGATGTTGATGATGCCGAGGATGGTGTTGATGCGTATCCTGAGCGTGCTCCAACTATTGTCGTATCTCACGTATACTTAGTGTGCAACCGGTTGAGGAATCCTAGCGTTGCAACTTGTTCCAAACAAAAGCTCTAGTTGGACCTAACAAGGCTTGCAAGGTCATTATTGATGGAGGTAGCTGCCGAAATCTTGCAAGTAAGGAACTATGTGCCAAGCTGAATTTGACATACTTACCTCATCTGAAGCCATATTACATACAATGGTTGAGCAAGAATGGTGAGACGAAGGTAAATCATATGGTACGTGTGAATTTTCAAATAGGGCCATACAAAAATTCTATTGATTTTGATGTGGTTCCTATGACTGTTTGTCACCTACTATTGGGTCGGACTTGACTTTATGATCGCCATGTGCAACACAATGGCCGAGCCAATACATATCACTTGGAATTCAAAGGGAAGAAGATTACTATGCAGCCAATGACACCACAAGATATTGTGAATGATTCTCGTCAGAAGATAGAGGTGAATTTGAAGGAAGATCCTACAGCTCGGCGAGATTGTGTGATAGCTGTTCCTGATGTAATTGAGCCTAAATTGAGTGATATAACGAAAAGTGAGAGAGTGTCTGGTTTATTAATATTAGCCACTAAGGAAGATATTAGAGAATTTCGCGAGGATCCTACAGCCATGCCACTTGTGCTCACGTATAAGGGCGAGGTATTGGTTTCTAACGACATGACCCCTATTTCTCTTGGTGTCTCTTCTATTTTGCAGGACTTTGGGGATGTGTTTCCAGAAGACGTACCCGCAGGTTTACCTCCATTGCGTGGTATAGAACATCAAGTGGACTTGATTCCTGGCGCAACACTTCCCAACCGTGAACCCTACAGGACTAACCCCGAAGAAACTAAGGAAATTCAGAAGCAAGTACAAGCGTTGCTAGATAAAGGGTACATTCCTGTTTCTCTTAGCCCTTGTGTTGTTCCTGTTATTTTAGTCCCTAAGAAAGATGGTACTTGGCGCATGTGTGTTGATTGTAGAGCGATTAATAACATCACTATTCGATATCGTCATCCTATTCCACACTTAGAAGATATGCTAGATGAATTGAGTGGTGCTGCTGTTTTCTCTAAGATAGACTAGCGTATTGGTTATCATCAAATTAGGATGAAAGAAGGGGATGAGTGGAAAACTGCTTTCAAAACTAAATTCGGTTTGTATGAGTGGTTAGTCATGCCGTATGGTCTTATTAATGCACCTTGTACTTTCATGCGTTTGATGAATCATGTTTTGAGAGAGTTTATTGGTCGTTTTGTGGTTGTTTACTTTGATGATATACTCATATACAGCCACACCAAATCTGAACATTGCACTCATATTAGACAAGTTTTGCAAGTGTTGCGTGATAATAAATTATATTCTAATCTTGAGAAGTGCACATTTGCAAAAGATAAGGTCATATTCCTAGGATTTGTTGTATCTAAGAATGGGGTAGAGGTAGATCAATCTAAAATTGAATCAATTCAGAATTGTCCTACTCCCATGAATGTAAGTCAAGTGCGTAGTTTCCACGGATTAGCTGGTTTCTATAGGCGCTTTGTGAAAGATTTTAGAACCATTGCTGCACCTATGAATGATTTGACAAAGAAAGGTGTTCCTTTTGTATGGGGCACGGCCCAAGACATTGCATTTGATACATTGAAACGTTTGCTTACTTCTGCACCATTGCTTGCATTACCTGATTTTTCGAAGCAATTTGAAGTTGAATGTGATGCTAGTGGTATAGGCATAGGTGGCGTTTTGATGCAAGAGGGTCGGCCTATAGCTTATTTTTCTAAGAAATTGACTGGTGCTCGTTTGAATTATTCAATCTATGATAAAGAATTGTATGCACTTGTTAGAGTACTTAAGGTTTGGCAACATTATTTGTTGCCAAAGGAATTCATCATACATTATGATCATGAAGCATTGAAATACTTGAAAGCTCAATCAAACTTGCATAGAAGTTAGCTAAATGGGTTGAGTTCATTGAGTCTTTTCCTTACATCATTAACTATAAGAAGGGAAAAGAGAATGTTGTTGCTGATGCTCTATCTAGGAAGAATATGCTATTAACCAATCTTGGTGTTAAAATTCCTGGATTAGAAGCTATTTGTGCACTTTATTCAAGTGACCATGATTTTGCTGAACCATATCGTTTGTGTGCTCTTAGAAATGCATGGGATAAGTATCATATACATGATGGATATTTGTTTCGAGCTAACAAACTATGTATTCCAGAATCGTCGTTGCGTTTGTTCTTAGTGCAGGAATCACATGCTGGTGGTTTGATGGGTCAATTTGGGCATGAGAAGACGTTGATCATGCTTGCTGATCACTTTTATTGGCCCAAGATGAGGCGTGATGTGTACAGATTTGTGAGCCGGTGCATTACTTGCCACAAGTCGAAATCCAAGCTGAAGCCTCACGGTTTGTATACACCTCTCTCTCCACTGAATACTCCATGGGAAGACATTAGTATGGATTTTGTGCTAGGTCTACCTAAAACTCAGAGAGGTCATGATTCTATAATTGTGGTAGTGGATAGGTTCTCTAAGATGGCCCATTTTATTGCCTGCCACAAAAGCGACGATGCGTCGCATGTTGCTAACCTGTTTTTCAGGGACATCGTGAGATTAGATGGAGTACCGAAGACGATTGTTTCTGATCGTGACGTGAAGTTCATGAGCTACTTTTGGAAGACCTTATGGGGAAAGCTAGGAACGAAGCTGCTGTTCAGTACTACAACACAAAAGACAATTCTCAAGAATATGACATATAACTAAGCAGTTCAACAAAGGACCTGTAGTACACGTTGCAAAAATCTGACTAGATGCATGTTGGATTTGGGTTAAAGCCCCTTTCCTCCAGATCTAACCTTGTTGCAATTGAGGGCGCAAACTTGAACATGGGTCGATGGGTTGAGAAGATGAACATGGCGCCACTAACGAAGAACCAGCCACATACACCAAAGAAGCGTAGACAATCACAGATGAAGGGGGAGCCACCTATAGGGGTTTCATCGTGTACACTCTGAAATTTGGCACATTGGGAATGAGAGTCCAACCTGCAGACAAAAAGGACGTGTCCGCCGTCGCACGAGCATTCGGTCCCAACGCACACGGCACTGGAGGCTTGGATGACCGCTCAACAGGCGATGATGGTATCGGCGCGGCCGGCCAAAACCCTAAGGGCGACGGACACCTCACCTTGGGCACGCCCCGCACACACGCGAAATGATGTAGCCCAACATGTGGAAACCACCTTTGGTCCACATCATGCCACGCTAATCATCACTCCAAAGGTGAACTCCTTCCATGCTTTGCCTTTCGTTGGTTATTGTGCGAATGGAATCCTACTTGAGACAAATGCCCATGATGTGACTAGGTCCATGAACATGATGCCAAGGAGATGCAACAAGGATGGCTCTGGAGCCAAGACACCCAAGCAAGAGGCCTGGAAGAGAAGACGCAAGAAGCTGCTGAAGCAGGACCAGAGTCTCCGGACCAGCAGACCGGAGTCTCCGGTCTACCACACCGGAGTCTCCGGCCTGGTCCCCGGACCGAGCCCCAAACCTACGCCTGGGACAGTCTATAACCCCCTCCGGAGGCGACACTGGCGACAGACCGGAGTCTCCGGCCTACATCGGAGTCTCCGGACCGAGCATCGTGGGCCTGCGTGCCTTAAGCTGGGCTTGGCGCATGTAACGCCCTAAACTTCCTGCTTATGTCTGTTTTACCCCTAGCTCGTGGTTGGCCTATATATATGCCCCCACCCCCTCCTTGAAACCCTAGAGATGATGATGAATTGAGGCATGTGCCAAACCCTAGATGGGAACCCCCTCTCATTAGTAGATCTATGAGTTGTACAAGGCCTTGGAGTCGGTGCCCTTCTCCAAGTTGTCAAGACCCTCCTCAAGTGTTTAGTCTCTCCCTATCAAGGATTCTAGTAGTGCCTGGTCTCTCCCCTTTGGGATTCTACTTGGTTGCTACTCTCTCCTTGATTTGGATTCTACCGTCCGCTTACCGATCTCTCCTTTGGTGATTCTACCGCAAGGTCTCTCGCCGAGGATTCTATTGGGTTGGTTGTTCGAACCAACGGGAGCAAATCGAATTGGGTGTGAATTGGCGTGTGTTTGTACTTTACCTTGCATTAGAGTTGTGTTCATCGTGTTTTCCCTCACTTCCGCCTCAAATCCGTGAAGATCGGGCCACTCCAAGGGTAAATCCACAAGGAGACCCATAACAACTGGTATCAGCAGCTTTTGGTTCCACGGATTTGACTTCGCCCTTCGATTTCCCACATAAACGGAAAAATACCAAAAATATAGCCCCAAATTGCCTTTGGATCGATCTCTCGTTTTGGTGAGTTGATTGTGGTTTTAGTCCAATAGAAACTTGTGTTTGGAGTTGGTCTACTTGTGCCCTGCGTTTCCCAGCCCAATTTGGTCGAAATTTTCTGGATTTGAGGGTTCAAGGGCCGAATTTCCGCTCAAGAACACGAGTTGTTCGTCGCGCAGACTCCAGACCGGAGTCTCCGGACCGGCAGACCGGAGTCTCCGACCCAGACTGGAGTTTCCGGACCAGCAGACCGGAGTCTTCGGCCCACACCAGAGTTTCCGGACCAACAACACCGGAGTCTCCGGCCCTAACAAAATTTTTGACCCCCTTTTCCTTTTTTCGACTGATTTCCTTTTGACGTTTGTGTTTCGTGTGCGTGTCTGTCAACTAACAAAAGCTTCTGCAACGCCTTGTACTCGACATCGACACCACGAAACTCGAACCATCCCTCCACGAACTGTTGCAAGTGCGACATCACCACAAGGTATAACTTGCACCACCCTTGTTAACCCCTTCTTCCTTTGTGTGTTACCTAACCTATCGAGAGTAGCTCATCTTGTGTTTGCTGAAGCATTGTGCGCTTGCTCTTGCATAAGTCATAGTGTAGAGGCAATAGCAAAAACTTGACTCCATAGCATAGCAAAGAAAGAGGTACAAAAAAAAAGCTTATAAGCAAAAGAAAAAGAGAAAGATACCAATACAAAAGAGAGTCCAAAGCTTCTAAGCAAGAGTGTGAGCAAGAGCAAGGCAAGCGTACAAATCCGTTGCTTCTCCACCTTTTGGCAAACGGGTTACGGTCTCTCCTAGTGTTGGCACGACACCGAGCATTAGTCTTCGTTAGGACCAATTTTGTTCGTTGCTCATTTTCATAGTCGTGTTAGCCACATTAATCTCCACCGTGTGTGTATAGTCGTAGGTTCTCGTCACCCTTTTGACCTTTCCCTTTGACTTTTTTTGGTTGGATTTTACCCACTTTTGACAATAACATTTTCGTTTAGTTGTTCCATTTGCTATCCACCTTCCTACCCATTCACCATAGGCCTTTGTGTGTGTGTGTCTTGTGTATTCGCTTTGCTCTCGGCAAGAACAACCTTTCCAATTTTTGACTTGGTGAGGCAAGGTAGCAAATACCATACCACCAATACCACCCTCGTTTCACTTGTGGTCACATAACATGTCTAGGGAAAGCGGAGAAAGTGGAGATGGCAACTTCAACAACCAAGATGGCTTTGCCACGCGCCACAACTTATGGGTGCAACGCCAAGAATTCAATGTCCAATTTGAGAGGCTTGAGAACTGGCTCGACGAAACTTTTCGAGAATTCGACTACCGTGACCGGCAACGCCAAGTGGAACACAATGCTCAATTCCAAGCTCTTCACCAAGCTATTGCCAACCTTGGCAACCGTCATGGACACCACTCAAGCTCGTCAAGTTCGTCTCGCGCGCGCACCTCAAGTCGTCATGGCGACTCCTCGCGCTCCCATTCTCATCATGGAGAACCCCACCACCACAATGGGGAACATCAAGCTCGTCATCACCATGTGCAAGTGGTGGAGCCACAACATCAATAACCGTACCACGCAAGACGTCATCGACACCATGATCACCAAGCGCATCCACAACACCAAGAAGAACATGGTCGCCCTCCACAACAAGCTATGGTACAAGCGCCACCACCACCCCAAGAGCAAGAACGCCATGGTGAACACAACCGCGTTGATAGGCGCCAACACCCGAACCATGACCATCACCATCAACAACAAGTTCATCGAACACCACAATGGGATACGAGTGATGATGACGAGGATGCACACCGCGTGCGATACAACAACCGCTACGCTCAACCCCACCATCGTCATCAACAACCAATGTATGCAAATGATCCCGAGCAAAGGCGTAGAAGAGACTTTGCGCATCAAGCTCCTCCTCAACCGTGTCCTCGAGAAAATCAAGCTCCTCCTCCACCACCACGTGCACCAAGTGAAGCGAGCATAAGGCAAAATCGCCACAACTACCACCGTGAACATGAAGACGGCAAGTTTGGGAAGCTCAAGTTCATTATGCCCAAGTTCAAGGGAGAAGAAGACGCTGGTGCATACATTGTTTGGGAACTCAAAGTTGACAAGATCTTCCGAGTTCAGAACTACTCCGAAGAAAAGAAAGTTGCAATGGCATCCCTTGAGTTTGAGGACTATGCAAATGTTTGGTGGGAAGACTTCCAAAAGAACCGCGAGAAGAATGAGGAACGTCCAATTGAAACTTGGACCGAGATGAAGGAAGCGATGTACACACGCTTCGTCCCCGAGCATTATCGCCAAGATCTCTTCGACAAGCTACAAAACTTGAAACAAGGAACCAAGTCAATTGAAGAGTTCTACAAGGAAATGGAGAAAACAATGATGCGAGCTGATGTGAGAGAACTCGAAGAGCAAACCATAGCAAGGTTCCCCAACGGTTTGAGGCGCCCAATAAGGAAGATTGTTTACTTTCAACCGTACAAGAACCTCACCGAGCTCCTCCACCAAGCTACCAAAGCTGAGCGGCACTTGCAAAAGGAGAATGCATACGAGAGGCCCAAGCCATACTTTGCATCCATCAATGCAAATGTTACCGCAAAGCCAAATAACCAAGCAACGACCTCATCCAAGCAAGCAAAGACCGTGATAGCACCCTCCTCCAACACGACATCGGATAGTCAAGTCACTTGCTTCAAGTGTGGAGTGAAAGGTCACAAGTCATATGAGTGCACCAACTCACGAGTGATGCTTACGGATGAGAATGGTGCCACCTACTCTGTAAGTGAAGAGGAATATGAAGTTCTCACTCAACGAGCTATCGCAAGGACAGCCGCAATGGAAGAGGATGACACACTTGTATGCGAGCATGATCCAGGCCCCGCACTTGTCATAGCTCAACTCACGACAACAAACTCCATCCCAAGAGAGGACCAACACCTCAATATCTTCCAAACTCGTGCTGGAATTGATGGAAAGTCAATCAAAGTGATCATTGATGGAGGTAGTTGCCGAAACCTCGCAAGTACGAAGCTTTGTGAGAAACTCAAGCTGCAATGCATAGAGCACCCTCACCCCTATCTTGTCCAATGGTTGGATGACAATGGAGCCCTCAAGATAACATCCAAGGTCCAAGTCTCCTTCAAGATTGGCCCGTATGAAGACACCGTCGAGTGTGATGTCGTGCCAATGTATGTGTGCCACATACTACTTGGAAGGCCATGGCAATACGATAAAGGAGCTGTTGAGGGCAAACCTCTACGGTGGCCCGATCTTTCACGATTCCCTTTCAAATCGAGGGTGGAGTGCGGGGGAAGGAGGAAAGGATGAACACGACGAACACACGCACGAAGAACGCGATGGACACACACACGCAAAACCACGATAAACACCAATAGCTTACGTCGGCGGTGACCGGTCCGGCGCAATCCCTAGGATCGGCGTCGGGCGGAGGACTCTCTCTCGAACCGGCATGGCGAGATGGGAGACTCGGTGAGATCTTGACGTCTAGGCAAAGGGACACCGATGCCTAGTCCTTGTACAACGCGGAGGCACAATGCAAACTCCACCGAGGTTTGGGGATATTGGTGCTCCTTAGTCAAGGAGCATGAGGCAAGAATTAGATAGATCCACAAAGGGATTTCCACTAATTCCAATATCATGCCTAGGGTTTACAATGGAGATGGGGGTCTATATATAGGCCAGCCACAAGTTCAGGGGTAATTCAGGCATTAAAGTAGAGTTCTAGGCGAAGTAGAGGGGTACATGGGCCATAGGGCCCAGCTAGGCTCGCAGGCCCATCGCTTGGGCCGGACAGTCCGGGTCGGCATGGCCGGACAGTCCGGGCAGTGCGGACACTCCGGGTGGTGTCCGGGGAGTGTCCGATTCGACCTTCTGAATGTCCACACCAGGTATTGAGGGCAAACCTCTAGGGTGGCCCGATCTTTCACGATTCCCTTTCAAATCGAGGGTGGAGTGCGGGGGAAGGAGGGAAGGATGAACACGACGAACACACGCACGAAGAACGCGATGAACACACACACGCAAAACCACGATAAACACCAATAGCTCACGCCAGCGGTGACCGGTCCGGCGCAATCCCTAGGATCGGCGTCGGGCGGAGGACTCTCTCTCGAACCGGCACGGCGAGATGGGAGACTCGGTGAGATCTTGACGTCTAGGCAAAGGAACACCGATGCCTAGGCCTTGTACAACACGGAGGCACGATGCAAACTCCAACGAGGTTTGGGGATATTGGTGCTCCTTAGTCAAGGAGCATGAGGAAAGAACTAGATAGATCCACAAAGGGGTTTCCACTAATTCCAATATCATGCCTAGGGTTTACAATGGAGGTGGGGGTCTATATATAGGCCAGCCACAAGTTTAGAGGTAATTCAGGCATTAAAGTAGAGTTCTGGGCGAAGTAGGGGGTACATGGGCCATAGGGCCTAGCTAGGCTCACAGGCCCATCACTTGGGCCGGACACTCCGGGGCGAGTGAGCCGGACACTCCGGGTCGAGTGCACCGGACAGTCCGGCGTGGCCGGACACTCCGGGAAGTGTCCGGGCGGTGTCCGATTTGACCTTCTGAATGTCCACGCCAGGTCCGGGCTCGGGCAGGCCGGACGCTCCGGCTGAGTTGGGCCGGACACTCCGGATGGATTTGGGCGGACACTCCGGCGGCTTCAGCTCAGGTGCAGCTTCAGGGCTCGTGGGTCGACGCGGCGGGGGCTCGTACCTGATGATGCACAAAGTAGAGGTATGAAGTAGCACGCCATCCAAGGAGGTATCAAATTGGCACGAGGAGAGGAGTCAGTTCACCTTAGCTTGCAGGAGTTTGGCTCGGGCACGAGCCATGGGTCGACTTGGGGGACTGGTTGGTGTAGATGTAGAAGCGTCCGTAGGATGGGCTGCATCAGCTCCCCCCTTGGGAAAGAGTCGTCCTCGACTCTTCATGGATATCATCTTGAACATCTCCATGGTAGGGTGAGAGATCCTTGACATTGAATGTATTGCTTGCAAGGTACTTGGAGGTCGGGATGTCGATGATGTAGGCGTTGTTGTTGATTCGTTTGAGGACCTTGAAGGGACCATCTCCTCTTGGCTTGAGCTTGGAGTCACGTTCCTTGGGGAAGCGGTCCTTGCTTAGGTGTATCCACACAAGGTCACCTTCTTCAAATATCATCTCCTTCTTGTCCTTGTTTAACCCTGAAGCTTGGCGAAGGACTTGTTGTTCGATAGTTGCCCTTGTTTCTTCATGAAGCTTCTTCATAGCTTGTGCGTGCTTCTCGACGTCCATGTTTGTGCGCTCATGGAGAGGTAGAGGTACGATGTCGAGCGCGGTGAGGGGCTCGAAACCGTAGACGATCATGAATGGACTCATCTTGGTTGTTGAGTGCTTGGCTCGATTGTAGGCGAACTCGGCGTGTGGAATGCATTCCTCCCAATCCTTCAAGTTTTTCTGAATCAACACACGAAGGAGAGTTCCAAGGCTTCGATTGACAACTTTGGTTTGGCCATCAGTTTGAGGATGTGATGCGGATGAAAAGAGGAGCTTGACGCCGAGCTTGGCCATGAGGGTCTTCCACAAGTATCTCATAAATTTGACGTCGCGGTCGGAGACGATTGTCCTTGGCACACCGTGAAGACGGACGATTTCCCTAAAAAACAGATTTGCAACATGAAGTGTGCCATCTTGGAAAAACGGTCCACAACAACAAATATAGAATCATGACCATGCTTAGATCTAGGCAATCCTAACACGAAATCCATGCTAATGTCGGACCAAGGTGTATTAGGAATAGGCAATGGCATATAAAGACCATAGGGATTAGCTTGCTACTTAGCTTGAGCACATGTCGTGCATCGTTGAACGTAGCGCTCCAGGTCACGCTTCATCTTGGGCCAAAAGTAGTGATTGGAGAGCATGTCCAATGTCTTGTCGCGACCAAAGTGACCCATAAGGCCTCCACCATGAGATTCTTGGAGAAGCAAAAGTTGAAGCAACGACTTCGGAATGCATAGCTTGTTTTGTTTAAAAAGAAAGCCCTTATGCAAATAGAAATCATCAACTCCCTTGTCATTGGAGCACTTTTCGAAAATTGGTTCAAAGAACGGGTCGGAAGCATACAAAGATTTTATTTCCTCAAGACCTAACACGTTGATTTCAAGTCTCGTAAGAAGGCTTGTATGCTTGTGAGACAATGCGTCCGCAACTACATTATCTTTGCCCTTCTTATACTTGACAATGTACGGAAAGGATTCCATGAACTCAACCCACTTAGCGTGTCTCTTGCTCAAGTTAGCTTGGCCTTTGAGATATTTCAACGACACGTGGTCGGAATGTATGATAAATTCCTTGGGCCAAAGGTAGTGTTGCCAAACTTGAAGGACACGAACTAAGGCAAAAAGCTCTTTGTCATAAATCGGATAGTTAAGGCGAGCACCATCAAGTTTTTCGCTATGGTAGGCTATAGGACGTCCGTTTTGCATAAGGACTCCTCCAATGCCAATACCACTAGCATCACACTCTATCTCAAAAGTTTTTGTGAAATTCGGTAAAGCAAGAAGAGGTGCTTCGGTGAGCGTCTTTTTAAGTTCATCAAAAGCTTTTTGTTGTGCTTTGCCCCACACGAAGGTGACATTCTTTTTGGTCAATTCATTAAGGGGACAAGAAATGGTTGAAAAGTCTTTCACAAAGCGATGATAGAAACCTGCCAACCCATGAAAACTTCGGAGTTCACTCACATTTGTTGGTATGGGCCAATCTCGTATGTCCTTTACCTTGGAAACATCAACTTCAATTCCCTTCGAAGAAACGACAAATCCAAGAAAAATCAACTTGTCTTTAGCAAAAGTGCACTTGGCAAGATTAGCATAAAGCTTTTCATGTCGAAGGATTTGCAAAACTTCCTTGACATGTGTTATATGGTCCTCAGGTGATTTGCTATAAACAAGAATATCATCGAAATCGACAACAACACTTTTTCCAATGAGAGAACTCAAGATGTGATTCATAAGGCGCATGAAGGTGGATGGGGCATTTGATTAACCAAAGGGCATAACCAACCATTCATAGAGACCAAGTTTGGTCTTGAAGGCGGTTTTCCACTCATCACCTTCAGCCATGCGTATTTGATGGTAACCACTACGAAGATCAATTTTCGAAAAAATAGTGGCTTCACACAACTCATCAAGCATGTCATCGAGACGTGGTATGGGATGTCGATAACGCACGGTGATAGCATTGATTGGACGGCAGTCCATGCATAACCGTAACGTATCATCCGTTTTTGGAACAAGAATCACGGGTACGACACTTGGACTAGTGCTAACTTGGATCAAACCTTTGGAGACGAGTTGGTTGATTTGACGTTCGATCTCCTTCGTCTCCTCCGGGTTCGTGCGGTAAGCGGCGCGGTTGGGAAGTGGTGCACCGGGGATGAGGTCGATGCGATGTTCAATGCCGCGAAGAGGAGGTAGTCCATGTGGAAGCTCTTCGGGAAACACATCCTTGAATTCCTGCAAAACACTCATCAAAGATGTAGGAACATTGGTGAATTCGTTAGTTCCTTGCGCTAGTCCCTTGCAAAGGAGGACATAGTGCAAGATGGATGGGTTGTTCCGAACATCTCTCATCTCACTTTTGGTGGCAAGGAGAACACTCTTAGTTTTTCCACTCGAATTTGGCTTGTGGCTCTCACTCACTATGAGGTGGTTCTCTCTCTCACCGCTCTTCTCACAAGTAGGTGTTGTGCTTTGTGCCCTCGCTAAAACCTTTGCATTGTTCGCAATTATTTGGCTAGGAGTCATCCGTTGCAAAACACATGTTTTGTTGAGCCATTTGAAGGTGTATATATTGGTGCGACCATTATGTTGAGCAGCCTTGTCAAATTTCCATGGTCGACCAAGAAGCATGTGGCAAACTGTCATAGGAACCACATCACACTCCACCGTATCTTTGTAAGGACCAATGGCGAAGGAGACCGATACGGTATGCTTGATCTTCACGGACCCTTGGTCACTTAGCCATTGCACGTGGTAGGGGTGCTTGTGTGGATGGAGGTTGAGCTTGAGCTTCTCACACAACTCGGTGCTAGCAAGGTTGTGACAACTCCCTCCGTCAATGATCACCTTGATAGATTTGCCGTTGATGCCGGCTCGTGTTTGGAAGATATTGGAGCGTTGGTCTTCATGCTCTTGTGCTTGAGTGGTCATGATTTTTGTGACGACAAGCGATGGACTTGCGTCATGATCACACATGAGGAGTTCTTGATCATCTTCCACTCGTTGCCTTTCCATTGCTTTCTTGACACGGGCATCAAACTCATCTTCACTCAAGTACTCTTCATCACCATTGTCATGGATGAACAAGACTTTCTTGTTTCCACATTCGGCCGACTTGTGTCCTTTACCTCCACACTTGTAGCATTCACCGTTGAAAGGTGTATCACTCTTTGCTTGCTTGCCACTTGGGGGCAGTTTTCCTTGAGGAAGTGTGGGCTTGAAGGAAGGCTTGGAGGTACTTGAGGAGCTACCATTGAAAGTTGTTGGTGTAGGGGTTTAAGCTTGCTTGTAGGTGAAGTACGTCTTGGGCTTGTTGTACTTGATATCCTCTTGCACTTGACGTTCAGCCTTTGTTCCGATGTGCACAAGCTCAACCATGGTGTTGTATGTTTGGAACTCGACGATGCGCTTGATTGGGTGATTCAAGACAATGAGGAAACGTGACATTGTTTGCTCCATGCGCTCATCAATGTTGGCGCGAATCAAGTTGAGTTCCATTTCCTCGAAGTATTCTTCCATGGTATTTGTCCCTTGACGAAGAGCTTGCAGGTTGTTGAAGAGGTCACGCGTGTAGTGTGCGGGGCCGAACCGGGATCTCGTGTGAGCCTTCATGTCATGCCAAGTTGTGATTGGCGGCTCTTGTCTTGCATCACGAGCAACTTGAACTTGTTCCCACCAAAGGTTGGCGTAATCATCAAACTCTAGCGAAGCCATGGAGACCATCTTCTCGTTGCTATAGTTGTGCATGCAGAAGATCTTGTCAACTTTGAGTGCCCACGAAAGGTATTCTTCAGGGTCATTGGATCCGGTGAACTTGGGCATTGTGAACTTGAGCTTGCCAAAAGTTTCTTCATCGTTATGGTCATTGCGACGAGCTTGGTGACCTTGTTGATGATCTTGTAGTTGGGGCGGTGGAACTTGGTTCTCGCGTCCTTGTTGTGGAGCTTGCTCTTGGTATTGTTGTTGATGAGGAGCTTGCTCGTGCTATTGGCGCGGTTGTTCACGTGGTTGAGGTACTTGGGCCTCATGGTGGCGAAGGTGTGTAGCCTCTTGACGCGGTTGATGATGAAGAGGAGGCTCGTTCCTTGGTTGGTGATGTTGGTTAGGCACATGGGCCTCACGGCGAAGAACATGGTCATGAGCCTCTTGACGTGGTGGGCGTCGCTCAACTTGTATCACTTGATGCTCCAAGTTTTGTTGATGTGGAGGAAGCGCCTCGTGATGACCATGGTGTCGTTGTTGACGTTCATGACGTTGATGACGAGGAGGAGGATCTTGAAGAGCTTGACGTCGATGACGAGCTTGATTCTCCAAATTGGAGTCATCACTTGTTGTGTCAAGAATGTGTCGCGGTCGATGGTGGTAGACTTGCGATTGTACTTGTGGTTGCGCTTGCGGTTCCTCTTATGGTTGCTCTTGTCGGATCACTAGTGCCCTTGCGTCATGACAGTGTGCTTCTTGCCTTGCTCGTCGCCTTGAAGAGAGGTCACCGTCATAGCTTGACGTTGCGGCGTGCCGTGGGGAAGGTACATAGTTCGAAGAGATTCCATCTTCAACCACGGGGGCATCATTGCGTCTTTGAGCACTTTGATGTAGATCTTGTGGAAGAGGTGCATGACGATGCGAAGAACTTGCCGAGCTTGATGAGCGTGAACGTGGTCTTGCCATGCCATCGATGAGGCGTCGAAGATTGTCATTTGTTTCGGCGACGGAGCGTTGGAGCGCTTCATTTTGGTGGCCAAAGTTGTGATGCATTGCATGCATTTGTCATTCGAGGCCGTCGAAGCGGTTGTCGATGTTCTTGAACTCGGCTTGCGTCTCGCCAAACTGTTCATCTTGTCGCGTCTCAAGGGCTTGGCAACATTCACGGAACTCTTGTCGAACGATGAAGTGACTTGCGCGCGTCATGTACGGACCTTGATCTTCTTCTTGGGGAGGTGGTTGGCTCGTCTCACCGTGCCTATCCATCATGCAAAACACACAAGTATTGTATATGGAAGTGGAATATGGTGGTGTTAGCCTTGTACCTCACCTTGGGGAGTGCACCAAACTAGAAACCACAAGTGGGAGCTATTAGCGTGCAAAGTGGAAATGCCAAGAAAACTCACACTAACTCTCAAAAGCTTGTTGGTGGTAGGTTAGGGTTGTGGAAAGCCAAAGAACCAACCAAAAGAAAAGGGATAGTCAAAAGTGGTAAAAATCCAACAAAACTCAAGTCAAAGGCGAAGGTTAACAACTCAAAAGGGTGATGGGAACCTACGTCTATGTACACACACGTGGAGAAAGTTGGGATTGACACGACTATGAAAATGAGCAAACAAAATGTCCTAACGAAGACTAAGCTTGTTGTCGTGTCAATGCAAGGAGAGACCGTGGCTTGTTTGCAAAGAGGAAAAATGAGCAACGGATGTGTGCACTTGCCTTGGGCGCTCTTCTTTCTCTCTTGCTTACAAGCTTTGAGATTCTCTTTTGCAAGGGAAGACTATTTTTCTTTTGCTTTTTCTTTGTATCTTTTTCTTTTTTTTTGCTCTCCCTTGATGCTACCTAGTCGCACTTGCTATTGCTCTTGCACTCTCACTATCCAAGGAAAAATGGACAATGCTCAAGCAAACACAAGATGAGCCACTCTCATGGGATAGGTACACACAAAGGAAGATGGGGTTAACAAGGTGACGCAAGTTATACCTTTTTTGATGATGAACTTGGTGTCGGTGGCGCGGGATGATGTTCGTGGTCCGTGGTGTCGATGAGCGCGGAAGTTGATGATGCAGAAGCTTACTGGTACTTTCTGACACGCACACAGGACACGAGCAAACAAAGGAGATTAGCCAATGCGAAAAATGAGGCAAAACAGTCAAAGCAGGCGTTACAGCCGGACACTCCGGTCTGTCTGGGCCGGACACTCCGGTGTGTTTCGGCCGGACACTCCGGTTGGTACGAGCCGGACACTACGACGTGGGTTTCCTGCTCGTGTTCTTGAGCGGAAATCCTCGACTTCGGGCCTCAAATCCGCGAAAAACTGGCCAAATCGGGCTGGGAAAACGCAGGATAAAGCTGGACCAACTCCTTAGACAAGGTTTGGTCGGATCAAAACCACAAATAACACTCCAAATCAAGAGATCGATCCAAAGAAAAATATGGGCTGTTTTTTGTGGGGATTTTCGAATTTTTTTGTGGATAGAAGAAAATTTTGTGAGGGAAATCGTGAGCAACGAAGCTCTTGATACCAATATGTTGAGGGCAAACCTCTAGGGTGGCCCGATCTTTCACGATTCCCTTTCAAATCGAGGGTGGAGTGTGGGGGAAGGAGGGAAGGATGAACACGACGAACACACGCACGAAGAACGTGATGAACACACACACGCAAAACCACGATAAACACCAATAGCTCACGCCAGCGGTGACCGGTCCGGCGCAATCCCTAGGATCAGTGTCGGGCGGAGGACTCTCTCTCGAACCGGCACGGCGAGATGGGAGACTCGGTGAGATCTTGACGTCTAGGCAAAGGAACACCGATCGTGTCACAGTCCTAGGATCCAGAGCTCACCGCCCGTCCTCCATGGAAGGTTCCTCCTGCAGCTTTTGATTGTACAAGCAAGGCACACACAAGTCCAACTATGTATGATTACAGGGCATCTCCTAGGCCTTGTACAGCGCGGAGGCACGATGCAAACTCCAACGAGGTTTGGGGATATTGGTGCTCCTTAGTCAAGGAGCATGAGGCAAGAACTAGATAGATCCACAAAGGGGTTTCCACTAATTCGAATATCATGCCTAGGGTTTACAATGGAGGTGGTGTCTATATATAGGCCAGCCACAAGTTAAGGGGTAATTTAGGCATTAAAGTAGAGTTCTGGGCGAAGTAGGGGGTACATGGGCCATAGGGCCCAGCTAGGCTCGCAGGCCCATCACTTGGGCCGGACACTCCGGGAAGTATCCGGGCGGTGTCCGATTTGACCTTCTAAATGTCCACGCCATGTCCGGGCTCGGGCAGGCCGGACACTCCGGCTGAGTTGGGCCGGACACTCCGGGGTGGCCGGACACTCCGGATGGATTCGGGCGGACACTCCGGCGGCTTCAGCTCAGGTGCAGCTTTAGGGTTCGTGGGTCGACGCGGCGGGGGCTCGTACCTGATAATGCACAAAGTAGAGGTATGAGGTAGCACGCCATCCAAGGAGGTATCAAATTGCCACGAGGAGAGGAGTAAGTTCACCTTAGCTTGCAGGAGTTTGGCTCGGGCACGAGTCACGGGTCCACTTGGGGGACTGGTTGGTGTAGATGTAGAAGCATCTGTAGGACAGGCTACATCACCAGCTTCAGGCTCGGGTAGGCCGGACACTCCGGCTGAGTCGGGTCGGACACTCCGGTGTGGCCGGACACTCCGGCTGGATTCGGGCGGACACTCCGGCAGCTTCAGCTCAGGTGCAGCTTCAGGGCTCGTGGGTCGACGCGGCGGGGGTTCATATCGGATGATGCACAGAGTGGAGGTATGAAGTAGCACGCCATCCAAGGAGGTATCAAATTGGCACGAAGAGAGGAGCGAGTTCACCTTAGCTTGGAGGAGTTTGGCTCGGGCACGAGTCATGGGTCCACTTGGGGGACTTGTTGGTGTAGATGTAGAAGCGTCCGTAGGGCGGTCTGCATCAGCTCCCCCCCTTGGGAAAGAGTCGTCCTCGACTCTTCATGGATATCATCTTGAACATCTCCATGGTAGGGTGAGAGATCCTTGACATTGAATGTATTGCTTGCAAGGTACTTTGAGGTCGGGATGTCGATGATGTAGGCATTGTTGTTGATTCGTTTGAGGACCTTGAAATGACCATCTCCACTTGGCTTGAGTTGTCACGTTCCTTGGGGAAGTGGTCCTTTCTTAGGTGTATCCACACAAGGTCACCTTCTTCAAATATCATCTCCTTCTTGTCCTTGTTTAACCTTGAAGCTTGGCGAAGGACTTGTTGTTCGATAGTTGCTCTTGTTTCTTCATGAAGCTTCTTCATAGCTTGTGCGCGCTTCTCGACGTCCATGTTTGTGCGCTCCTGGAGAGGTAGTGGTAGGATGTCGAGCACGGTGAGGGGCTCGAAACAATAGACGATCATGAATGGACTCATCTTGGTTGTTGAGTGCTTGGCTCGATTGTAGGCGAACTCGGCGTGTGGAATGCATTCCTGCCAATCCTTCAGGTTTTTCTTGATCAACACACGAAGGAGAGTTCTGAGGCTTCGGTTGACAACTTCGGTTTGGCCATCAGTTTGAGGATGTGATGCGGATTAAAAGAGGAGCTTGACGCCGAGCTTGGCCATGAGGGTCTTCCACAAGTAGCTCATGAATTTGACGTCGCGGTCAGAGACGATTGTCCTTGGCACACCGTGAAGATGGACGATTTCCCTGAAAATAGATTTGCAACATGTGAAGCATCATCGGTCTTATGGCACGGTATGAAGTGTGCCATCTTGGAAAAACGATCCACAACAACAAATATAGAATCATGACCATGCTTAGATCTAGGCAATCCTAACACGAAATCCATGCTAATGTCGGACCAAGGTGTATTAGGAATAGGCAATGGCATATAAAGACCATAGGGATTAGCTTGCGACTTAGCTTGAACACATGTCGTGCATCGTTGAACGTAGCGCTCCAGGTCACGCTTCATCTTGGGCCAAAAGTAGTGATTGGAGAGCATGTCCAATGTCTTGTCGCGACCAAAGTGACCCATAAGGCCTCCACCATGAGATTCTTGGAGAAGCAAAAGTTGAAGCAACGACTTCGGAATGCATAGCTTGTTTTGTTTAAAAAGAAAGCCCTTATGCAAATAGAAATCATCAACTCCCTTGTCATTGGAGCACTTTGCGAAAATTGGTTCAAAGAACGGGTCGGAAGCATACAAAGATTTTATTTCCTCAAGACCTAACACGTTGATTTCAAGTCTCATAAGAAGGCTTGTATGCTTGTGAGACAATGCGTCCGCAACTACATTATCTTTGCCCTTCTTATACTTGACAATGTGCGGAAAGGATTCCATGAACTCAACCCACTTAGCGTGTCTCTTGCTCAAGTTAGCTTGGCCTTTGAGATATTTCAACGACACGTGGTCGGAATGTATGATAAATTCCTTGGGCCAAAGGTAGTGTTGCCAAACTTGAAGGACACGAACTAAGGCAAAAAGCTCTTTGTCATAAATCGGATAGTTAAGGCGAGCACCATCAAGTTTTTCGCTATGGTAGGCTATAGGACATCCGTTTTGCATAAGGACTCCTCCAATGCCAATACCACTAGCATCACACTCTATCTCAAAAGTTTTTGTGAAATTCGATAAAGCAAGAAGAGGTGCTTCGGTGAGCGTCTTTTTAAGTTCATCAAAAGCTTTTTGTTGTGCTTTGCCCCACACGAAGGTGACATTCTTTTTGGTCAATTCATTAAGGGGACAAGAAATGGTTGAAAAGTCTTTCACAAAGCGATGATAGAAACCTGCCAACCCATGAAAACTTCGGAGTTCACTCACATTTGTTGGTATGGGCCAATCTCGTATGTCCTTTACCTTGGAAATATCAACTTCAATTCCCTTCGAAGAAACGACAAATCCAAGAAAAATCAACTTGTCTTTAGCAAAAGTGCACTTGGCAAGATTAGCATAAAGCTTTTCATGTCGAAGGATTTGCAAAACTTCCTTGACATGTGTTATATGGTCCTCAGGTGATTTGCTATAAACAAGAATATCATCGAAATCGACAACAACACTTTTTCCAATGAGAGAACTCAAGATGTGATTCATAAGGCGCATGAAGGTGGATGGGGCATTTGATTAACCAAAGGGCATAACCAACCATTCATAGAGACCAAGTTTGGTCTTGAAGGCGGTTTTCCACTCATCACCTTCAGCCATGCGTATTTGATGGTAACCACTACGAAGATCAATTTTCGAAAAAATAGTGGCTTCACACAACTCATCAAGCATGTCATCGAGACGTGGTATGGGATGTCGATAACGCACGGTGATAGCATTGATTGGACGGCAGTCCATGCATAACCGTAACGTATCATCCGTTTTTGGAACAAGAATCACGGGTACGACACTTGGACTAGTGCTAACTTGGATCAAACCTTTGGAGACGAGTTGGTTGATTTGACGTTCGATCTCCTTCGTCTCCTCCGGGTTCGTGCGGTAAGCGGCGCGGTTGGGAAGTGGTGCACCGGGGATGAGGTCGATGCGATGTTCAATGCCGCGAAGAGGAGGTAGTCCATGTGGAAGCTCTTCGGGAAACACATCCTTGAATTCCTGCAAAACACTCATCAAAGATGTAGGAACATTGGTGAATTCGTTAGTTCCTTGCGCTAGTCCCTTGCAAAGGAGGACATAGTGCAAGATGGATGGGTTGTTCCGAACATCTCTCATCTCACTTTTGGTGGCAAGGAGAACACTCTTAGTTTTTCCACTCGAATTTGGCTTGTGGCTCTCACTCACTATGAGGTGGTTCTCTCTCTCACCGCTCTTCTCACAAGTAGGTGTTGTGCTTTGTGCCCTCGCTAAAACCTTTGCATTGTTCGCAATTATTTGGCTAGGAGTCATCCGTTGCAAAACACATGTTTTGTTGAGCCATTGAAGGTGTATATATTGGTGCGACCATTATGTTGAGCAGCCTTGTCAAATTTCCATGGTCGACCAAGAAGCATGTGGCAAACTGTCATAGGAACCACATCACACTCCACCGTATCTTTGTAAGGACCAATGGCGAAGGAGACCGATACGGTATGCTTGATCTTCACGGACCCTTGGTCACTTAGCCATTGCACGTGGTAGGGGTGCTTGTGTGGATGGAGGTTGAGCTTGAGCTTCTCACACAACTCGGTGCTAGCAAGGTTGTGACAACTCCCTCCGTCAATGATCACCTTGATAGATTTGCCGTTGATGCCGGCTCGTGTTTGGAAGATATTGGAGCGTTGGTCTTCATGCTCTTGTGCTTGAGTGGTCATGATTTTTGTGACGACAAGCGATGGACTTGCGTCATGATCACACATGAGGAGTTCTTGATCATCTTCCACTCGTTGCCTTTCCATTGCTTTCTTGACACGGGCATCAAACTCATCTTCACTCAAGTACTCTTCATCACCATTGTCATGGATGAACAAGACTTTCTTGTTTCCACATTCGGCCGACTTGTGTCCTTTACCTCCACACTTGTAGCATTCACCGTTGAAAGGTGTATCACTCTTTGCTTGCTTGCCACTTGGGGGCAGTTTTCCTTGAGGAAGTGTGGGCTTGAAGGAAGGCTTGGAGGTACTTGAGGAGCTACCATTGAAAGTTGTTGGTGTAGGGGTTTAAGCTTGCTTGTAGGTGAAGTACGTCTTGGGCTTGTTGTACTTGATATCCTCTTGCACTTGACGTTCAGCCTTTGTTCCGATGTGCACAAGCTCAACCATGGTGTTGTATGTTTGGAACTCGACGATGCGCTTGATTGGGTGATTCAAGACAATGAGGAAACGTGACATTGTTTGCTCCATGCGCTCATCAATGTTGGCGCGAATCAAGTTGAGTTCCATTTCCTCGAAGTATTCTTCCACGGTATTTGCCCCTTGACGAAGAGCTTGAAGGTTGTTGAAGAGGTCACGCGTGTAGTGTGCGGGGACGAACCGGGATCTCGTGTGAGCCTTCATGTCATGCCAAGTTGTGATTGGCGGCTCTTGTCTTGCATCACGAGCAACTTGAACTTGTTCCCACCAAAGGTTGGCGTAATCATCAAACTCTAGCGAAGCCATGGAGACCATCTTCTCGTTGCTATAGTTGTGCATGCAGAAGATCTTGTCAACTTTGAGTGCCCACGAAAGGTATTCTTCAGGGTCATTGGATCCGGTGACTTGGGCATTGTGAACTTGAGCTTGCCAAAAGTTTCTTCATCGTTATGGTCATTGCGACGAGCTTGGTGACCTTGTTGATGATCTTGTAGTTGGGGCGGTGAACTTGGTTCTCGCGTCCTTGTTGTGGAGCTTGCTCTTGGTATTGTTGTTGATGAGGATCTTGCTCGTGCTCTTGGCGCGGTTGTTCACGTGGTTGAGGTACTTGGGCCTCATGGTGGCGAAGGTGTGTAGCCTCTTGACGCGGTTGATGATGAAGAGGAGGCTCGTTCCTTGGTTGGTGATGTTGGTTAGGCACATGGGCCTCACGGCGAAGAACATGGTCATGAGCCTCTTACGTGGTGGGCGTCGCTCAACTTGTATCACTTGACGCTCCAAGTTTTGTTGATGTGGAGGAAGCGCCTCGTGATGACCATGGTGTCGTTGTTGACGTTCATGACGTTGATCACAAGGAGGAGGATCTTGAAGAGCTTGACGTCGATGCAGAGCTTGATTCTCCAATTGGAGTCATCACTTGTTGTGTCAAGAATGTGTCGCGGTCGATGGTGGTAGACTTGCGATTGTACTTGTGGTTGCGCTTGCGGTTCCTCTTATGGTTTGCTCTTGTCGGATCACTAGTGGCCCTTGCGTCATGACGGTGTGCTTCTTGCCTTGCTCGACGCCTTGAAGAGAGGTCACCGTCATAGCTTGACGTTGCGGCGTGCCGTGGGGAAGGTACATAGTTCGAAGAGATTCCATCTTCAACCACGGGGGCATCATTGCGTCTTTGAGCACTTTGATGTAGATCTTTTGGAAGAGGTGCATGACGATGCGAAGAACTTGCCGAGCTTGATGAGCGTGAACGTGGTCTTGCCATGCCGTCGATGAGGCGTCGAAGATTGTCATTTGTTTCGGCGACGGAGCGTTGGAGCGCTTCATTT